>OY821761.1:3002500-3553283 GCA_963682095.1 Potentilla sterilis
CAAAAATCTTGGTGCCGACAATTGCATACGATAAGGGAGCCTGTGCGTAATACTTAGAGCGAGGTTGGAAAAATGGGGGCTGTGGCAGACCAGACCAACTTCCCAATTTGGGATCAAATACCTCAAATGATGGAGGATTGCCGACCAGCCTGTAGGAAAAAGCTTACTTTACCTTCAAGCTCCACCATCATATTGGGAGACATGGGGGTTTGAGAGACACAAGATGATGTTAGACTGATTTCGTCTTTGGTTTCAGTTTGAGAAAGAGCAGGCTTCGATAATACTAATGACAAACGGACTCGGCTTTTTAGTGTCGATGCGGAATGGGAATACAATTTGGGCCTGGAAATTAATTGAAAGAGAGACACCCGGCCCAAATAGCGAAACCAGAAAAATCGAGTCCGTTTGTCATTAGGATTATCGAAGGCTTATAAGAGTCAGTCGTAGAGAATAGTCCATGTCGAGGTGTATGGTATGTTCGGTGGAGATTATAAAGCGCTCATGGACCTTTGTGTCAAGCTACAGATTCCAAATCTCACATTTGTGAGTAAAAAATTCAGTTATATATATATGGATATAGATATATAGTTCCTAATCTGTATTGAGTTTTTATACATTGCAGAAAGAAATCAAAAACATTTATTTCCACCCGTTCCATCAGAGGGAATTCGAAGGGAATTCCATACTTACATAATAAAAAACATTAAGCACCGTATGATTCAATATGAAGAACATGAATGTAGGTGGCACAATGCATATAATGCGTGGGATCGAAAGTTGTACCCGAGGAAGAATATATTTGGTCGAGAGTGATGATGGACCTGCTGCTTTTAAAGGTGTACGTGAAAGGTTCATACATCAACACTCCTTTCTGTGAAGCACTTCTCGTTAGGAACATAATTACTCACTTAAATCAGTGGAAGCTTTAAAGGGATGAGGATATCTTTGACAAGACTGAGGTCATGGAGCTGCTATTTGAGCGCTTGCCCGACATAAATTTTAAGCTGTTTGACTTTCACAAGTCTCTTTGTGAATCCACCTCTGAGTCAAACCTAATAAAACCTCCCTGCAAATAAAACTCATCAGTTACATCACTGTTCCTACCTTAACCATTCAAAACATGATATGCATTCTTGAAACCAACCAAATATCACAATCAAAACGCACTTCATAATCATACCTGTCATACTTCTGGAATATAGCTTTTGATTGTTTGGTAAGCAGACGCCCGCTCCTATTCCTCACATCATAGGAGGCCTTACCCTCCTCCATGTCAAGAACATCCTGTATGCTAACCTTCCTCACCTTCTGAATAGAAGGTCTCTTCATTTTCGTTATTCAGATGATATGGGGTGGAGGACGATTGAGGCTTTGGGATTTTTATTTCGGAAGAGAGGTTTTGGGGTTTAGGGATTTGGGGCCTTAGGTTTTGATTTGGGAAGAGATGTGTTGGAGATTGGTGATTTGGGGATTTAGGGTTTGAAATCGGGAGGAGATGTGTTGGGGATTTGGTAATTTGGGGCGTTAGGGTTTGAAATTCGGAAGGAGATGATTTCAGGGTCGAGGATTTCGGATTCGAGAGGAGATGGTTAGGGTTTGGGATCGGGGTTTGAATCGGAAGAGAAAAGACGATTTGGGGTTTTATTTTTTATTTTTTTGAAAAATATGGGATTAATAGGGTTCTCCAACGGCAGTCGACTTGGGCTTGGTTTTTTTGTTTTTGAGATGGGCGGCTAGAATTGGGTATTTCAGCCTTATTTTACTATTAACACATCCATTTTAAAGAGAATAGTAATGAATTAATCTTCACAGTGTTAATTGCAAAAATGGTGATCACCCTAAATTAATATCCATTAATCTCAAATATCATTCTTCAACTTCTGGGACGGAGAATCATCAACTCTCCTTAGAATCGTCAATTCGCTCGGCCTTTTAGTTGTTGTTCTTTAATATTTTTAAGTCAATTTTGTCTCTATTTAGTTTTATTCTCTTTGTACGTTTTTTTCTTGGATACAACTTTTTCTTTTGGTGGAGATTAGGATTCAACTTGATATATATAGAGGCATAGAGGGAGAGTGATGGATAATTGCCGAATGATACCACACTTATACAGTCATCATCATTGTTATTGTTGTTTTTTTTAATCAAAAGATGAATACAATTTATAGCAGAAAAATCCCACCTAAGTACAGCTTAGTGGAAAATTGAGGACCTCCAATTTTGAAACAAACTCCTGAACCAAAATCCATTTCGCACTAAACTGCTTGCTTTCTTTCATAGTTTCATGATCATTTATCGATCAATCAAAGCTTCATTCTCTCATCTTTGGAAACCCAAAAGTGGCTTTTATTATTACAAAGAAGAACAAGTAGCAAGTGATAATTTATTTGAGTTCTTAACTTGATCTTGCACAGTTGCACACAGAGGTATCGCAAAACCGGATGAATTTTCTACTTCTTCGGATTCGCCAATAGAATCTCACAACTTGGTTCTAAATATATTGCAACAAGCATATATGATTTGGTAATGAAAACTCTCTTAGGAAATGCATGCGCCAAATATGATGAGGGCAACTTTCAATAGTCCAGCCAAGTAAAACTTGAATACTTGATCTAATTCATTATCCATCAGCTAGCTAGATGCACATAATCATAATTTCACCTTTCTCTTCATTATCTTGTACATTTGCTCACCTGTATAAAACTAAAGCTAGCTTATTAACTAGTACTGGACCTGTTTCTTGTCACAGCTCGACCACCCCAGACATACTGTTCAGCATGGTGTTGCCTGCACCGGAACGACCCCGGATGTTTGGTCGGCGAGCACACGCACTGTCTTCCTCCGCCGTCACCTCCACCAGAACCACCAACCTCTCTAACTCTTCTGCCTGCGGATGCATGCAAGTTCCTTGCACCATCAACCTCAATCCGCGGCGCCTGCAGAACAAGAAGCAGCCACCGGCGATTTTGCACCGCCGAGTCTTTATTACTAACCGAAGACACTCCCGCCGAGCGACACATAATAATGATCTTCTTCAATCTCAGCTGTCGTTAATCTGAGGTATAAAGAATGGCTTGAAAAGAAAAGAATCTATGCACTACAGCATTATATACTGGAGGAATTGGAGAGGTGGTCAAGTAAAGCTAGCTAAGCAATGGAATTGGCATATGTTGAGAAGTCTTGGGGGTTAAGATTGATGATTCCTCAAGGAAAAGGTTTCCTTTGCCTTTTAGCCTCGATGCTTTTGTTAAAATACAATACATTGTGCTTATCTTATGTAGTTTATCAGGCTGATGAAACCGGTCTATATATCTTCGTACACTTGTCCATATAGCAAGCTGAATATGTAGAAGAATAACGACGCTGTTCATAGTCACACATTTTCCACCAGCCATTCCCTATGAGGATTAGATGCTACTTGTGTTCTGCCACCTGCCTTTGGTTCTGCCAGTTGGAGTCGATTCTGACTCCGAAGAGAGCTCAATTGTCCAATTCTAACTGGCAATCACACTATTGTTCATATCTTCATATCTCACCGCTAGTTCACAACTTATCTTTCTTTCTTAATCGTAATCACATCGAGTACAAATGTTTCAGTCGAATCCATTGATGACTTGTTGCGCAAAACTACTGCCTGGCTGGTGTACGTAGCACGATTCATATGCATGTCGATCACTAGTCATATATGACTAATCATATGGATGTGTTTCGATGGAGCTCGAGGGATTCATGTATCTGTGACTAGAAATGCAGCATTTGATAGGAAAGGAAGACCTAATCAATCGGGTTGAGCGAAATGTCGAACCCAAAAAAGAATGAAATTGTCGGCACAAAGTTTGGCTTATGCTTTTTGTGTTGTTAATGTTGTTCCTAGTCAGATCATGGACCTAATTAAGCATAAGCAACATCTTTTAATTACTTTGTGTTGGACATATTATAGCAATTTTAATTACTTTATGATTCGTATATATTTCTAGGCCAAAGCAACTAGTAGTGACAGACATGCATGGCATGCAATACGTAGTCATTCTTTATTCTGAATACAAAATCAGAAAACTATGAACATGTAAAGCTATCACTACCTTCATATAATATCATGAACATATTATTTGTAGTTAGCTTCAAGCATAAGTTTCAAAGCGATGTAGAGCAAAGGAGTGTAACTATATTGTCGACTCTTAGATTTATTGTTTTCTTTTTCATTACTATTCACAATAATTTAAGCGTTTTTTTTTTTTTGAAACCACGTCCTTATAAAAAAAACGAAAAATGGAATTCCCCGACAACAATATTCAGTAATCTCTTTATAACGAGTACGTTGCCGCTTGCTTTATATGTAAAGGCTAAATTAACTCTCATTTTGGAATTTAGATTTCATTTTCCATCACTCAAATTTAGAGAAAACTTGCAGCAAAAAAAAAATTAACATGTCTATGTTGCCAAAACGCTTGACCTAGCCAAGAAACATAAGGAGATGACGAAGACCAAGTTGAAGTGGGAGTTCGACTTTAGAGTTGTATGAAACCAAGTCATTGCATAACGTAAATTGGGGACATATATTACTTATGTTTTCCATGCTAACAAGTTTCTAAATGCGTTATCATCTTCGCTTGCTAAATTCCCCGACAACAATATTTAGTAATCTCTTTATAACGAGTACGTTGCCGCTTGTTGTATATGTAAAGGTTAAACTAACTCTCATTTTAGAATTTAGATTTCCTTTTCCATCACTCAAATCTAGAGAAAACTTGCACCAAAAGAAAAATAACATGTCTATGTTGCCAAAAAGCTTGACCTAGCCAAGAAACAGAAGGAGATGATGAGTTGAAGTGGGAGTTGGACTTTAGAGTCGTATGAAACCAAGTCATCGCATAACGTAAATTGGGGACATATATGACTTATATTTTCCGTACTAACAAGTTTCTAAATGCGCTTGCTAAATTCCTTGATAATAATATTCAGTAAACTCTTTATAACGAGTACGTTGCCGCTTGCTGTATATATAAAGGCTAAACTAACTCTCATTTTAGAATTTAGATTTTCTTTTCCATCACTCAAATCTAGAGAAAACTTAGCAAAAGAAAAATAACATGTCTATGTTGCCAAAAAGCTTGACCTAGCCAAGAAACATAAGGAGATGACGAAGACCAAGTTGAAGCGGGAGTTCGACTTTAGAGTTGTAGGAAAACTAAGTCATCGCATGACGTAAACTGGGGACATATATGACATATTTTCCGTGCTAACAAGTTTCTAAATGTGTTATCATCTTCGCTTGCTAACGATCCATTTGTCATTACCACAAGTGGCATTTATAAACATATTTACTACGATTAGGAACATAATCCACCTAGGTGTAAGAAGATTATGTAGAATTATACTAACAAACATAAATCCTCTGTTCTAAATTAGTAAATTCCGTCTAAAATAATACTTGGGTTTGTATGAAATTGAAGATCCATAAAATGAGTTGGGTCGCTCACCATCAGATTAGGCCCAGTCTTATTTCGAAGTGGTATACGGTATACCTTATAAAAGGCCAGGCCATTTACCATTCGTCTTTTTGCGCTATCGTTTTCTACTGGTTGCTCAGTCTATAGCTGCTGTGGGATGATGGAGATGCTGTAGACTGAAGAATCACGAGGTCAGCTCTTCTGCTTCGATGCAGCTCACCCAGGCAGAGAGTGGAGGTTAGTCGGATTCCATGTGCCAACGCGGCCCTTTTCCTTTTGCTAACAAAGCCCTGGTCCTGGTCCTGGTCCTGGACCTGCCTGGTGACCGTAACAACAAGAAGATATATAATGTTTGCCTACAGTCTTGATCGAGAATCTATCACACTAATTGCTGATTTGAAGCTGCCAATGTTGCCTGAGGAATTTGACTTCGCTAGTAAGTGTTGCCTTCTCCGTATAGGAGGTCAGAAAGCCTGTCTTATGGCCCCGAATAATCGTCACGAAATCAGAAGTTTTGATTAAAAGATCAATTCGAGGCAAACGAGACACAATTTCTTGATCTGATCAAATTTAATTATAGGAAAAAAATTTGCAGATTAATAAGAAGGCATTAGGCTTATAGTCAGTATGAAAAATGTTGTGGCAAAATATGTCCCAACGTACCTTCAAAATATCATAAGATGAACACGATGATCATAAATAACTTCAAGCACGAGTTTCAAAGATAGCGATGTAGAGCGAAAGGTGGCAATTCATGCCTCTTCGCAGCTTTGATTATAGTCTTGTGTTTTAAATGAATATAAGATTCATAAGAATAACAGAGTTTCCGAGCAATAACAACAATTGTGTGTGTGCATACATATATATATCAACTACTGGCAAGGTTTTAGAGACAGGCACTAGTATTATTTGACCAAAAGAGAAATATATTTACGCCTCAAATGTCTACAGTGCTTCTCTGTTTAAGATATTTGAGAAAATTAAAGTCGCATGTGTCTCGAGTTTAGGAATCTAGAGTTTTATATACAAATTACATTATTTTCAGAGTTTTGTGAAATCTCAAACTTTCTAGAATATAACTGATTAAGAGATGTTAACACATCCCTGCATACATGATCAATATCATTAACAACACACCATTGTTCCTCAGTTAATCAAAAGTCAAAAAAAGAATGAACCTAGTGAGAGATTAACCTCCTAACATTTACTACAGAAAGAAGATAGGTTTTGTGAATTTATGAATAATAGAGCTTCTGATTTAGAAATTGGATATGGATGATGCATTCCGCTACCCCGGGCCAATTAGACATTGATTAAGATCCTTTTGAAGAAAACTGGTTCAATAACTCTGCAGGATTCCTAGCTTTTGTTACAGTAACATAAGTTTGGACACTGTTCTTTCTTGGTAACCTGGCAACTGTCAAAGCTAGCTGGAGTGGAAGGGTGGCGTTCAACGTTATACAAAACCAACTGTAACGGGCAACTGAACTTTTCCATTGCTATGATATAATGTATTCAGTTTGGACTTGAATTATAGGCTTGATACCTCAATTCTACTGGCTCCTCCCATCTGTTAATTAAGACTATTCTAATAATACAAACCAGTTTCTGTTTGACCTTCTAATTTGACAACTCAGATGATTTCATCCAAGTGATTGAAATGTCAACTGTAATATGAATCAGAACAGCATTGTTGATCAAATAGTCAAAAAATTGTAGTTTTGTCGAGCTCAGATGAATGTGTATTGTATATAGTACAGTAGCATTCATGCACAATGCTAGAACTGACAAACTGCTCGATCGCCAATATAAATGGAACTTCCCAAACTTCATCCTGCAAATTCAGCATGATTCTTCATGTTGGAGTATATTACACCCTAGTTAACAGAAAGGATTTAAAGGCATTAGAATTCTCTACTAGTAAGCAATCCTTGAGAGATGTTCTCAAAATTACACTCATCTTGTTGATCAGCAATAACCAACCCCCCCCCTTTAAGCTTATAATGAGAACAGAAATAACAAGGCTCTCATGAGTCATGACCAGTTCATTTTGTTTTTGAGGAGAAAATGGTTCTGTCATTCTGTTTCTCTTGTTCAGGTATTAGAAACAATCCCCTATCCGATATCAAAACATAAGCAACTTGATTTAAAGTTAACTTCAAATCGCGTCAGACAAATTCTGATCAAATTTGAAGGAAGACAAGACATATGTTCAATATAAAAATTGATACGTACTTTCATAGAGTTTCACAATATGATCACCACCATGTCCATAACTTCAAGCAGAAGTTTCAAAAATGGTGTGTAGTTTTTCTTTAACAATTTGGGCCGCTCACGTATAATATATGAGCGACCTAAATACATTTGTATGCATAATATAAAACCAACACTATTGCAAGGGCGACCGATACGGACTTCTCCTTTGCTATGATATAATAATGTATTCAATTTGGACTTGAATTATAGACTTCGTAGCTAAATCCTCCTGGCTTCCATATGTCAATTAAGACTATTCTAATGCTAACCATCTTCTGTTTGACCTTCTAATTTGACAACTCCACGGTTTCTCTCCATTGCTGGCACAGATAGTTTCTACATTTGCACACCTGCGCTTTCTTTATCACAAAGACTCTTCCTACTCCTCGGTCTTTCTCTGTTTGCCTTACTTGCATGGAACTAGGAAAGCCCTCGTGTCACACATGCTTATCGGAAGAAATGAGACAAAACAAGTTTTGGTATTCTCTTTCACAGTAAGACATTTTAATATCTAGAAAAATCATGACAAACTAATAATTCTAATGTTTTTAATTAATTTTTTTTACATCACAATATTTCGGAATTAATTTCTTCTACATTTAAGTCACTTGAAATTGAAAACTTGCTTGTTTGTTGAAAAGGTACTATCCCACAAAGAGTAACATAAAGTACAAATGGCAACAGTTCCAAAAAAAAAAAGTACAAATGGCAAATGTATTATTATTATTATTTTTTTTATAAAAAAAAAAGTTTAATTTCACATTGTGTAATGTCTCGCAAATTATTTTTTATTTTTTTTGAAAATGTTACTAGAATAATTGAATTATTGTAATGTTTTATTTCAAGGTGCACTTTCTATATCCTTCCATTGAGCCATCTATGCGGGCCACTTTGAGACTCCACCCTAGACGGCATTTAGCGAGATAGAATCCGAATCCGTATCCGAGTCCGAGTGAAGAAGCCGCCGACCCGGAGTCAAAAAGGCTCGCGTCAAGACCGCGTACTTTGTTCACGAAGAAACCAAAACTGAAACTATTCTCAGATTCTCTCTCTCACACACACAGAGACTCTCACCCACTTTCGTAGAAGCTGCACATGTCCACTGATGCCCTCCACGTTCCCCAAACCCCACTCTCACAATATATAATCACCAACTACCCTTCCCAACCCTCCAACCCAAATTCTCAAACCCTCTCATCTACTTCTTCAAATCTCCCTCGTCTCTTCTTCTCAATCCAGATTTACTATTCGAGGATGAACTCATTCAGATCTTGCTGCGTTCTTCCCATTATTGGGTTCATCTTCATGGCCCTGTTCAGCCTCGCCTATGGCCAAGAAGCCCCGGCTCCTTCTCCGACCAGCGATGGTGAGTTCTTGTTAAGATTATCACATCCAGTTTCTGTTGTGGGGTTAGTATTGGGATTTGCTAACATGGATTTTGGTTTGATTTGTGTTCAGGTGCGGCTATTGATCAGGGAATTGCTTACATCCTTTTGGTGCTGGCTTTGGCGATGACTTACTTATTGCATTGATTGGATCTCGGAGTTTTAGGGTTAGGCAGTAGCAGCGCGACTTGATTGATGAGCTTGTTCTTGTTGTATACTACATGTAGCATCAGATTTAATTCATAATTTTTTATGTAATTTTTCTACTTATATTCGATTGGAGAAATTGCAGTGGCTGGTTTACATAATTACTTTAGAATTGGTTGGTATCTGTGGGATGCTCATTTCTTTGATCATGGTCTGGATTTAGAACCATGTTAGTATGAGAATGAAGAATACTTTAGGGCTGTTGATGACCATAGACTTAAGACTTTTGACTTTTCATTACAGCTTGATCATTGAATTGGCAGTGCTAATAAATTTGGGTTGGGTTTGGAAAGAAACACCATCATTAATCCATAAGGCCGGCAAAAATGAGCCAAACAAAATCGTATCCACCGTTACCGAATGAGTTGGTTACCAAATATGTTGGTAACCAAAATTTCAGTATGGTAATACTGAACCAATTTTCCTAAGTTGGTACAGTAATAGTAATGATTTTAGCGAAAGTTGGTATTACTGTACCAATCGAGTATTTAATATTTAATTATTTATTTTTAATTTATTATTTGATCTTGACCGTTTATATATCCAAACATAGTCTCAGCCTCGAAACATCTCAATCCTGACTCCTAAGTCCTAAATTTTTACATGGTTGATTACGTTTCATCTATCTGAGAGTTTAATATTTGGAAGAGTCGACGAAACAAGGTTATCAAAGGTACGTAATAACGTTTTCGTGTAATAAGTTTTATGAAAATATAGTTGACTGTTTCGATCAAGCATCGGATGTTCACGAAACGAGTTGACTTTTATACTCAACTCATATTTAACTATAACGATCACATCATACGGTCAAAATTTTCATTTTGTGAATTTAGCCATTATAATGACAACATGTTTACTAACGCGGTATAACTTAATTAGTAAATTATACTCAAGTGATAACTTTTCGAAACAACTATATAAAAGAAGTTAAATTTTGAAAAACGCTACGAAATAGCATTTGATCGTTCGGTGATGGTAAAAAAATCACTTAAATCCGACAAAATTAGAGACTCGATCGATGCGGTCAACCTTATTTAAACTTATCTCTCTCTATGAGGAGTCATAGTATCGGGAGGTAAAAGTTTATAAATTTTTACATGGATAATTACGTCTCATCTATATGAGAGTTTAATGTTTGGAAGAGTCGACCAAACAAGTTCATCTAAAGGTACGTAATAGCGTTTTCGTGTAATAAGTTTTATAAAAATATAGTTGCCGATTCAATCGAGCATCGAACGTTCACGAAACGAGTTGATTTTTATACTCTACTCATATTTAACTATAACAATCACATCAGACGGTCAAAATTTTCATTTTGTATTTAGTCATTATAATGACAACATGTTTACTAACGCGATATAACTTGATTAATACATTATATTCAAGTGTACAACTTTTCAAAACAACTATATAGAAGAAGTCAAATTTTGAAAAACGCTGTGAAATAACATTTAATCTTTATGATGAAATACGGTGATGGTAAAAAAATCACTTAAATCAGACAAAATTAGAGTCCCGATCGATGCGGTCAACCTTATTTAAACTTATCTCTCGATGAGGAGTCATAGTATCGAGAGGTAATAGTTTCCAAATTTTTACATGAATAATTACGTCTCATTTATATGAGAGTTTAATGTTTGGAAGAGTCGACCAAAAAAGGTCATCTAAAAGTACGTAATAGTGTTTTCGTGTGATAAGTTTTATGAAAACATGGTTGACCGTTTTGATCGAGCATCGAACGTTCACGAAATGAGTTGGTTTTTATACTCTACTCATATTTAACTATAACGATCACATCAGAATGTCAAAATTTTCATTTTATGAATTTAGCCATTATAATGACAACATATTTACTAATGCAGTATAACTTGATTAGTAGATTATACTCAAGTGTACAACTTTTCGAAACAATTATATAAAAGAAGTCAAATTTTGAAAAACACTATGAAATAGCATTTGATCGTTATGATTAAATACGGTGATGGTAAAAAAATCACTTAAATCCTACAAAATTAGAGTCCCGATCGATACGGTCAACCTTATTTAAACGTATCTCTCTCTATGGGAAGCCATAGTCTGGGGAGGTAAACGTTCGGTCACTCATACAACAGTAAACTTCCAAAGAGTTGTGTGATTTGTGTTGTGTATTAACATTTTTGTACTAGTACTTATTGTTGTATCTTGTATGATGAACTTCCAGCTTTTAGAAAGAGATAAATACAATTATATTTTGGGCTGGATCTTAGACTTAATTGGGCCGATATCATATATTGGTAGATGCCCATTACCAACCGAACCAACCGAAAGTATTGGTATACCGAAGAGTTGGTACATGGGCTTCGGTGGTCGGTAATGGTACAAATTTTCTCATTACCAATTACAATTGGTTGGTAGATGGTAGAGACAAAAATAAATTTGTAATGTACCGAACCCAGCCCTATTAATCCATACATCAAACAGTTTCCATACATTAACTTTAAACAAATTTGTATTGTGATTTTTAACATTACTTCTGAACGCTCTGTATTAGCTTTTATGGCGGAGATTAAGTTTTTATAGAGATATGTTAATAATTTGCATCCGGTAATCATTTGCAATATTCCTATTGGCTATCGGTATAATTTGGGTACAAACTATTTTGTGGAAATTATAGAGTAAATAGCTGTGTATATATAAATTATTTTCCATAATACTACAGAGCTTCAATTATGCTTAATTTGTAACATAATACTAAGTTTCCTCAAATATCTCACATGCATCAGTACCACACAATTAAATTGAATGATGCAAAGTATATTCTATGCCTAATTTCTTTAATGATAGACAATATACTCGAAAGTCACAAAATTGTTACAAGCATACACTTTACATGGGGTTTGAAAATTGTTTATTGTTGAGATATTTACATTTCACATCCAAAAATCATATATGTAAATAACAATGTGCCTTACTAATTTCACTATGGTAATATGTGAATTTGGGTAATGCTTAAACATCAAAACTTTTTTGCAAAAATTAGGAGCAGTTAACTGTCCCAATAACTATAAACTATTTCATATATGATTGAAAACCATTAATTATGCTTAATTTCTATTATATAACTTAGTTTCCTCAAATATCTTATGGACATCACCACCACACAATAAGTAAATGATACTAAAATGACGCGAAATATACTCTCCAGTTGATCTCTTTAGTAATACACAATATACCTAATTGTTGCAAACATATACTTTACACGCGCATGAAAATCACTTTTATGTGATTCCTACCTAAGATAGAATAATGTATTCACCTATACGTACAAACATTTGTTATATGATACAAGTAAAATATAACGAATTAAAACAAGTGAAAAAGAATTTAAAAAATAAGAGTATGCTATAATGCACTAAAATTTTGATGACAATGAGATTTAAATCAAACTAAAATCGAGAGACTGCAATGATCAAGAGGCGACCTGTTCATAAAACATGAGATTCCAAAAAATAAAGGGTACTTGCCAGTTTGCTTGTTTGGGCTTAAGATTTCATTCTCAAGTTAGAAATTTTGGGGGTAGTTTGTATTTGGATTTGTATGGATATTTTATAATTCATAGACTTTTTAAAAAGTCCACATACTATTTAAAATGTTCACAAATTTCTATTAATTCTTTAAAACCATCGACTTTTACACAGAGTTCATACTGATTTATAAAAATCTACAAACTTTATTATGAACGACTTGTACAGATTCTCAATACTAATAAACAAAAATTTAAAATGAAAAACAAAATTCATTTGAGTTGATGTAGGGTGATACTCTAATTTGCTACACATAATCTATTCAATACCTAAAAGGGGAAGCAAAACTTCTAGTCACGAAATAATTGAGCATCCATCCCCATATAAGATGTTAATCATGACAGTCTCATAAACCGACTACAAATATATAGTTTGATTTATATTCATTTGATCAATTTTATTCATTAATTAACGAGTATTGAGAAAAATGAAATTGAAAACTCCATAACTGACTCGTGCAAACGATAATATTTGTGTTTTACAATTTCATAAATAAATGATAAATAAATTAAAAATATTTGAAAAATAAATTCAACAACAATGAACATGTTAGTATAAGAGTTTGATTGCATAAAATATTATAGAAAAATGAGAGTAAAGAAAAACAGGAAAAACAGATGATATGTTAAAAAATAAAGAGATGACAGAGAATTAACCTCTTCATAGGCAAAACAAGTATGTCGTGGACTTTTCAAAATTTTTGGTTTGGAGAGTGGAAAAATATTAGAGATTTGTGTGCATAATTTACAGTACAAAGTCCATGATTATCCATGAGTTACTAATTCCATAAGTATGAATGATATTTTGAATACTCTCAAAATTCTATTCATTTTTAAAAGTCCTAATTGAATACATCTAGACTTTATAGATTTCATAAAAACTTTCTAAAATTTTTATTGAATACACTTACACTTTTATGCTGTGTTTGGATAGAGGAATTTTATTTTGATAGGAATTTTATTTTGATGGGAATCTTATTTCCCGTAATATAAAAATCTAGGAATTGAGAATTCTTCTGTTTGGATACTATAAATTAAAATTTTAAAAATAATTAGAATTCCGTATTCTCCTGTTTGGATTGAAACTGAAATAAAAAGTAAAAACAAAATTTTGAATCCTGAGTAAGGAACACAACATATTTAGAAAGAAATTATTATCATGATCAAAATTATTGTAGATGAAAATCCAAAATATAGTCATTAAAATACTAAACTTGAAAGAAGTATGTCAATGAAACAATGTAAATCCTTAAAAATAAAAAAACATGAACTAGATGAGAACTTATGCTGATCCATCTTAAATAAACATCAAAACCATACTTTTCTTCATATCCATCGGGACTTCCTTCAACATAAGAAACTGCTTATCGTTCTCTATAAGCCAAGCACATGCTTTGATTCGTTCCTCTGTAGTAAGATCTGATATAGCCATTACTTCAGTTTATACTTCTTTTGGGGAAAGAGTCTGTGTAGTAGCACGAATAAGTTCTTCAAAATATGATGCCATCCTATCAACTGAAGAACCAATTACATCTTTAGTAGATTTTCCTTTCTTCTGAGGAGGTATGTTAGAAGAGGGTATTGCTTGATTCTTTCTCTTTTGAGAACTTGCCTGGGTGGGTGAAATGTCTTCAATGATGTGAACATCTTCAAAGCCGATTCCATTACATTCTACATCAATATGATGAACGCCGTCTCGAGGAGGAGTCATAAACTCTGTGGCTTCTACACCTGTTTCAGCACCTTGTCCAGTAGCTCTATCTTTGCCACACAAATCAACAATGTCTTCCCAATTTGGAATTCTCTTATATCGAAAATTCACAGCATCTGCATGAGACTGTACACAAAAAATTCGATTAAATAACTATAATGTCATCAACATATTACATCAATGAGAACTAAATTTATATACAAAAATTAGTAATAAGCAAGCTGCCATGTAACCATCAATATATATATATATATATATAAAAGAAACATAATGAACACGGAAAATACATAGAATTTACCTTCACATACTCTTCCCACACACTGTTTTCATCTACGCTTATCATTTGCGTTGATGAATCCCAACTGAATCCACTTTGACTCAATATATCACTCACTATTCCATAGTATTTTTTCCATGACTTCACACGATTTTTGATATTCTCAGCAGTAACTCCAACATCAAATTGGGCCGACAAACTTGAAGCAGCAGCATTGTAAGCAACACCCTTCCATTGAAGATCTCCTTTACGGCCTCTGCTCCGTTCTTCACGAAGTATATCAGCTAAAGCACGATCCATATCTAAATTCCACATCAAATTCTTGCCTTCCTACTTTACCTTACCCTTATCTACATTCTTTCTGATAGGGACTCTTTTTTGTGTCTTATTCTCTACCGAACCATCCATGTCTTGACTAATAATAAGAAAAAGAACTTGTTAAGTTGTGATCTTAATGAAGAGACACTGCACTACACAATAGATACGATCATGAGATCATCGGATACTTGGTAGAAGCCAAACAAAACTAAACCAGATAAAGTAGAGCTGAACAATTTTTTATTCAGTACATGATGACTCAAACTTTTAATCCAATTATAGATAACTATACAATAAAGAACAGAATAAAGCAATAAGATCACAACATTGTATCTAGGAAAACTACAACTCTAGGAAAAAAAAAACTAAAATACTAGGGTAGCTAAACAATGTTTGCTTATCATGGATCAGCATTATATCTTGCTTGATATTCTGTCCACATTGTGTTTGCTAAGGTATCCCGAAATGATGTCCATTGAGGAGTAGTTTGAACACATGAAATCCTATTATTTACATCATCCTCTTCATTTAAATGATTCAATAAGTCTGTATCAACAACAGCTAAAAACCTTAAATCTTGGTCTGCTAATATAGGATCAGTCTCTTGCTCAATTCGAATGAAATTGTGCAGCACACAGCAAGCATTTATGATCCTAACATGTGTTTTAATGTTGAAAAATGATGGGGTACGCAGTATACTCCAACGCTTTTTCAACAGACCAAATGACCTTTCAATTACATTCCTTGCACTTGAATGACGAAGATTATATAACTCTTTGGCATTTTCAGGTAGTTTTCCAACCCATTCATTTAAGTGGTATCTAGTTCCTCGATATGGTGCTAAAAAACCAGGTCCATTAGTATATCCAGCATCCACGAGAAAGTATTTATCTACAATAAGACATGTGAAACATAAATAAAAGGTTGAATTTATCTAAGTTTTCAATTAATTTAAGCTAGTAATGCAAATTACCACTCGGAACATAAAATCGGTTAGTTCTATGCAGACCCCTCCCATCCAGGTAGTATGTATATAAGTTTTAAATCCGGGGCACAGACTCCTAACACATTGGTAGAAATATCTCCCTTTCTATTTCGATATCTTGGTTTGTCCTCAGCCGACACAGTCACAGGAACGTGTGTTCCATCAAGTGCTCCTAGACAATTCTAAACACAATGTAGAACAACAAAAAGAAAAGAAATAAATCTGTGAGCTCAAAATTACTAACCAAATTAGTAAAACAAAGACACATTTTTCTTTTTCAGTAGTTATAGATAACATTACCTCAAACCACTTCCACCTTTCTCTATCTGACCGAGTAATGGTACATGAGTGAAGTTTAAAGTATTCTGTACTTAATCTCATCATTGCATATAAGACACTATTAAACTGCCGGCTAATAGTCTCCTTGGATCGGTAATAATCAAAACCCATTTTTCTGAACTTCACGTTGTGAGCAAGCACATTGAGAAATATTGCTACAGATTCTTCAATTGAAACAAATTTGGTTCGAACCAACCCACCCTTCCTTTGAAGAATATTGCACAAATTCCTAAATGCACTCTTGCTAACTCGTAATTGTTCAATGCAGTCTACTTCTTTTCCATCATACAATCGGTTCAAGTAAGATCTTCTTTCTTGATCCCAATCACGTGAAGGCTCTTTAACAAAGTAAGTTTTATGATACCAGTCTATTATCACAGCAATAACAGATATGGTGGCACCAAGAACAATTCTCATTCTTTTCTTATTTTCCTCTTCCTCTATGACACGCTTTCGTTTTAATCTCAGTACCATGTCACCAACACTCATAATAGCCATACTTGATTATCAAATCTGTGATAATAACAAACTGATTGAAAAACAAGATAAGCATAAGAAATTCCAGAAAGAAGATATTCCTTCTATTATACAGATAGCATAAATCAAGCATAGGAAGGATATACCATAGCTAGTTAGAATCTTTTACTAGCTAGTTGATATATGATATTTATGTATTCTTGAATAAAGATTGATCTGCCAATGTACTAGCTAGGGGTTATATATTTTGACACCCATCTTCGACATCTTATTCCTATTCTCATAGAGACCCCAAGCTATCTGCAGCTTGTAATATATGTTTCAAATCTTGTTCTCTTTAATTAGATGTCATCCAATTGTTGGTCATTGGTGAATTAATTCTTAATTTATATATGAAGTGATTGGAGGGACTCAGAGAAGCAGATACAAACTAACCAACATACTGCATAAGCTTATGAATAATTCAATCAATACCAACCAAGACCCAGAATCTAAAATCACACAATAAACTACAGAACCTCACAGATGATCCAAAACAAACAACTTTCCATTGCAACATTAAAAACCCACATCAATACAAACATAATCACAAACAATATCAAAGAAACCAATCACAAAAAACCCAATTGACACCACCAAACTGTCTTACAATCATCAAAGACTCAATCTTTAAGTAATTAAATGCAATAAAACGATCTAGGTAATCAACCAAAAGAGTGAGAGAGCCATTTACCTTTGTAGGTCACCTCAATTACCAGATGCTGAGATACCAAAAAGCTGCAAGAACGATAAACAGAAACAGAGCAGTGTAAAGTGTGAGACTTTTGTTGGGTATCGATTTTCTCTAACAACCATAGACAAAGAAAACATGTATAAATCTCAATACTGTCAAGCTATACCAGAGAAGCAAAGCTGAAAAATTTGGATAGAGAGAGAATCCTACCTTGTGAAATTGTTGATGGGTATGAACTGCGATTGCAGAATTTTCTATATTTGTAGCAGACTTGTGAAAATTTGCCGCGGGATTATAGAATTGGCGCCATAGAATTTTTTTTTGCCGCCATGGAAAAAGGTTTCACACTTATGGGAGAATTGAAGAATGACACCTCTTTCTCAAGGAAAATAAATAGGGAAAACACATATTAAATTCCCCTAATTTTTTCCCGTAAGATTTACACTTTTCTAGAAATTTTATCCCAAACAGAATATTTTGAGATAAGGAATATCAAAATTCTGGAATTTAATTAAATTCCTCCTTGTTTTCCTTCATCCAAACGCAGCATTATGGATTATCAAAAATCTATTAAATACACGCAGACTTTTAACTTTTATTAATTTTTTTAAAACATTCACTAATTTCATATACAATACACATTTTTAGAGTTTAGCCGGTTATAAATCGTTAGCGTCACTATTTGGATTTAGGAAAGCAAAAAAAAACTCATGCACAAATTCCACTTGCTGAGTTGACCTTGGTCTTTGGCACCTGGAACAAATGGCCCAAACTCAACAGCCATAATCCCATACCACCTCTCCACCATAATCCCCCTACATAGCCAATAACCTCTCCACACGTCAGCCTTCATGTTATCGTACGCACTAGGTTCGCTCACACCGTCTTTCCATGCCGAGATGATATACACACCTCTCTCTCTTCTTCTCTTTCTCTTACAAACACATTCAGACCCATCTCTCTGAAGTCACCCACCGTCAAATTTTTTGATAGCCTCCCATTCACTTTAATCCATTCTTTTTCTGATTATTCATCCATTTGGGTTCTCAAATTCATCGCCTTTTTCATCATCGGGTAATGTTTTGATGCCAAGCTCATCACTTTAATATTGTTGTTAATGTTATCATCTGTGAAACCATTATCATCAAATTTTGTCGCTTTTTTTGGGGTCTGTGATTGGTCTGCTCAATCGGGTTTTGTGAATCTGTTTGTGGGTATTTTGATGCTGGAGTTTTTGGGTTGGTGTTGTTTGCATGGTTTTTGGGATCATCTGAATGATGGGTTTGATTGTATGAGCTTAATGTTTGTGTCTGAGGTGATTTAAGGGTTACAAATTTGTTCTTTGGGTTGATTGTAGTGGTTTGGTATTCAGTGTTGAGTTTTAGTTTGTTGTGGGTTGTGTTCATTTGTGTTTGGATGAAAGTTTGGAATTTGAGGATTTGAGAGAGTTTGATTTAACTTTGAGCTGATGGGTAATCGGGGTTTGGCATCAACTCACAATCATAATGTTGCGGCTTTTGGAAATCAAGGGATGCCAGGGTAGCTACAGTTGGATTAAGTTTAGTTTTGAATGTATATTGTGTGTCATTGGATATCAAGTTGCAATGTAGCACTCTTGAATCAATTGAAATATGTCGTCTGTATCATAATGCTGCTATGGAAATGTTATGCATTGATAATGATGATACAAGACTGCTTAAATGTTCGATATAGGTTAAAAACGATTGTTAGTTTGTCTGTGTATGTTATTTTTTCTTGGAAATCTGCAATCAACTCTGTTTAGTGTTTACACTTACTGCAGATGTCAAGACTTTTTGTTCCAGTGAGGACATTATCTCTTACATATGGATGCTCAAGTAAATTTTTTGGGCTGAGCATCTGAAGTTAAGAACAAACTGAATACTTATCAGAAGTTAACTTTTTTCATTTTGGTCAACTTCTCAGGTTGGATTCATAGCATATAATTTTTCAACATTTTTTCGGATTGGAGAAGGAAGGTAGAGATTATTGCATGAAATAGAATGCCAGATTTAAGAAGTGGAGTTCGCCGGTCAAAGAGGATCAATAATGGCCAGGATAATCCTGCAGTTTTAGTTCCAGCTCCACGGACTGGTGCAGGAAAAGGTAATAGCTCCAAACTTTCTATTCTGATAATGACCTCTGATTATTGCAGTTAACTCAATGATTCTGTGTCCCAATGTAGGGTTGACTGGTAGAGGTCGGGGTAGAGGGTCTAGAGCCATGAATCAAGGTAAAAATACCAAGCTGTTTGGTGCTGGAGTTGGTGGACAAGGGCATGCTAGTTTGGATTTACCAAAAAGAGATTTGGTGGCCGTTCACGATGAATTGGTAGATCAGAAAGGTGCACAAAAATTGGCTGCTGTTGAGGATGAAGGGAGTAGTAGTCCACTTCCCGAAAGAGTAATTTTTCACTCACCTGTCTGCTTAGATCTATCTTATGATTAGAACTGGTTACTAAACATGTTTCCATATTTTTCATCTCCAGGTGCAGATTGGAAATTCCCCCTTGTACAAGTTAGATAGAAAGCTGGGGAAAGGGGGATTTGGACAAGTTTATGTAGGAAGAAGGGTGACCGGAGGATATGGGTGCTCTGGGCCTGAGGCCTTTGAGGTCTCATCTTTGTACTGCTTCTCTATTTTATCTCTGTAAAATATCAGATAAAGTTGATTCTGATACTAATTGTTTTCTCTATATTCGATTGTAGGTTGCTTTAAAGCTTGAGGGTCGAAACAGTAAAGGGTGCAGTCATGGCCCTCCTTATGAGTGGCAAGTATACAGGTAAGAAATATTTCCTCTTTTTATTAGGTAAAACTCTCTGTTCTTGGTTTCCTAACCAGCCTTTTATGATCCTGAAGCTCTCTTAATGGATGTTACGGAGTTCCCCATGTTCATCACAAAGGTCAACAAGGAGATTACTATATCCTGGTGAGTTGATTTGCTCTCCATATTAACTTACTAAGGTCATGTCTGTCACATGTTGAAAATAATATATATTTCTGTTCATGAACAATAACCCTTAAATGTTGCAATAGGTCATGGATATGCTAGGCCCCAGTTTATGGGATGTTTGGAATCGCAATCAGTTGTAAGTAACTTATGTTCTTTCTATGATCTGAGTTTAATTCACATTCCAAGTTTATGCAATATTCATATTGTTTCTATCTTCCCTTGTGTTTGCCGGTACTAAGGCTGTCTGAAGAGATGGTTGCTTGTATAGCAGTGGAGGCAATCTCAATTCTAGAGCAGCTTCATATCAAAGGGTACTTTAAACTAACTCTTTTCTGCTTTTGCTATTGATTTTTATTTTTAATCTTCTTGTTGGCTCATGATAAGTAATTTGCTCTGCAGTTTTGTGCATGGAGACGTTAAGCCAGAAAACTTTTTGCTTGGTCAACCTGGAACATCAAATGATAAGAAGTTGTATCTTGTTGATCTTGGTTTGGGTATGAATTCTTTATCGGATAATTTTATAAACCACAGCTAAATGTGGTTCTGTATTTCATCCCTTACAAATGTTGGAAGACTTGTGACCGGTTTGTTATGCTTTCTGTCAGCTTCAAAATGGAAGGAAACATCTGGACGCCATGTCGATTATGACCAAAAGCCTGATGTTTTCAGGTACTTACACCTTCAATATAATGTACACATATGATCATCAAGATGGTTAGAGGAGGAGGGGGAGACAAAAGTTACTGTGGTCTCATGAGTATTGTGAGAAACAATTGATATGTATTCTAACAAATCATTTTTGAAAGTAAATGCATGTGCATATCATTCTTGTACTGATAAGGTTCAATATGAGGACATTTATAATACGTACGATCTTTTAGACCCGACTTTGAACTCATGATTTGAAGTATCCTGATGGATTTGATCTCTTTCATAGGGGAACTGTTCGGTATGCAAGTGTACATGCTCATTTAGGCAGGACAGGGAGCCGAAGGGATGATTTGGAGTCATTAGCGTATACCCTTATATTTCTCCTTAGAGGCAAACTTCCCTGGCAAGGTTACAATGTAAGTTCATTTGGGTCTTCCACTGCATTCCTAGTTCATTTAGACAGTTCTATTTTGTCTTCCTTATTTATAAATAGTTGACATCGATGTTGGGCTGTAGGGGGAAAACAAAGGATTTCTTGTTTGCAAGAAGAAGATGGCAACATCTCCGGAGATGTTATGCAGCTCATGTCCTCCTCCTTTTCAACAGTTTCTTGAGTTGGTGACCAATATGAAATTCGATGAAGAACCAAATTACTTAAAACTTATTTCCTTGTTTGACAATAACATTAATGTGAATGCGGCCCTTCGGCCTATACGAACTGATGGAGCTGTAAAGGTGCTTTACTTGTGTTCTGAACGTTTTATGTATATTTTCTTTCAAGTTTGTGGTTGCTGCAAGTGTTTATAGTATGCTTTTGCAATGTAGGTTGGCCAAAAAAGGGGAAGATTGTTTCTTGAATCAGAGGATAGTGAGCAACCCAGGAAAAAAGTTAGATTAGGTTGCCCAGCTAATCAGTGGATCTCAGTCTATAATACCAGACCATCGATGAAGCAAAGGTAGGTAATTCTAATACCAGTGAGCATAATCTCATTTTCTGGTTATATCTTTCTCTATTTAGCTGTCCAAGGTTGGAATGCCCAAGGATATCTGACCAATCACTCATTCTATCCAATTTCCTGGTTTTCTTAGCTACTTTATTTTCTGATATGATGTATAGGAGTAGATTTCTGTCACATGATTTAGAGTTATAATGTAAAAGAATAGTGCATCCGTCCTTTTTTTTGTCAAGCTGTACGGAGGAGTTTTCATGATTATGTACTTTTCTGTACAAACTTGGAGTGATTAATTTTCTGAAATTTAGTCATAGGAAGTAGTCCTAATTTTGCCTATAGCACAAACTTACAGTCCTAAATAAAGAAACAATTGTGTATTACCTTATCAAAAGACTTTAAATTACTCTTGAATGGAGTCTGAATCTGTTTTTGCTGAATTATATTGTATTTGTTTTCACTGGCTTGTTCGTTAAACACTCTTTACCTGTATCAAGAAGTCACATGATGAATTTTCTGAAGGTATCACTACAATGTTATGGACGCGAGAGTAGACCAGCACATTGACAAAGGAAAGGAAGATGGTTTGTATATTAGCTGTGTCGCATCATCTGTGAATATGTGGGCTATAGTCATGGATGCAGGGACAGGTTTCACAGCCCAAGTTTATGAACTATCATCTGTATTCTTGCACAAGGTAGCTATTCTTGAAAATAGCCGCTCATAAACTTCCACTTTGACATTTATTTGTTACGTGTTCCAGCAAGTTAATTGTTTCTGATTATTTTCCAGGAGTGGATAATGGAACAGTGGGACAATAACTATTATATCACTTCACTTGCTGGCGCAAGCAACGGCAGTGCCCTGGTGGTAATGTCCAAAGGTATGTCAAACTAATTAACAGAGGTTCCTGTTGTCTGTAGCAGTTTGGCTATAGGAATCTAGTCAGTTCTTGACGCTAGTGACATTTCTTTTATCGTTTTTTCTCATAGGGATCTGTGTAGTATGTCTTCTCTCATTTGAGGCACTCTTTTTTATTGCTAATCCTCTATTTGTCACCCATTGAAGGTGTACCATACACTCAGCAGTCATACAAAGTCAGTGATGTATTCCCTTTCAAATGGATTAATAAAAAATGGAAAGAAGGTTTCTCTGTTACTTCCATGACTACTGCAGGTAGCAGATGGGGTATTGTTATGTCCAGAAATGCAGGTTATTCTAATCAGGTATACTGTCTAGAACCCCATGTTTTTATGTTCTTATTGATTTGAACACTGCAGAAAATAAGTGTTTCATGCTGTATTGGTAGGTTGTTGAAATTGATTTCCTATATCCGAGCGAAGGCATCCATAGAAGATGGGAGAATGGATATCGTATTACCTCAACTGCTGCTACAGAGGACCAAGCTGCATTCATACTTAGTTCACCCAAGAAGAAGTCACAAGATGTGGCTCAGGAAACTCTGCGGACATCTGTTTTTCCAACTACGCATGTTAAGGTACATTTAAGTTACTTTAATTAGGGCATCTCTGCTTTAACCTCTGTAGAGTTTTGGAAATGGGAGTGAAAAGTTGAAATGTTCAAATCTTTTCATAGGCTACTATTTTTATTGAAAAGATCCTTATCTGGCAAACTTGCTCACCTGTGAAAAATGTCGGCTATACTGGACCTACGAATTCTAGCAACCTGTAATCCAGTCACGACTATAGGATAACTAGCCTTATGAAAATGTTCTCATCTCTAAAGGAAATATGAATGGAGACTCGGAGAGAAACGCACACTAGCTCTAAAATTAGCTTAAAGCACGTTAGCTTTATAATTTTTTTGGTGAAATAATTGTATATAGCATGGACAAGTCATTGTAGGAGACATCGGTCATATGCACATGTATAGATTTTGTAAATTCAATAATATTTACAGAACTCTTGATGAAGAAATAATCTACATACATGTTTTCAATTTGTTTGGCATTGGCAGGAAAAATGGTTGAAGAATCTGTATATTGCATCCATCTGCTTCGGGAGAACAGTATCATGAGGATCACCAAACCTTTGAAAAACTGCAAAGTGATGTTAAAATGCAGGGGATCATATGTTTGGTAATGCGACAAAATCCTAACAAATTCAGTTCGGTGGATTTTCAACTGCACCCTTTTTCCGGCCTTTTGGACGATACGGCAAAGTCTGTACCCCGTGTCAAGAGAAGGCAGTTGCTTTCGTGTATAGATGCTTTCTGTAAGAACATATAAAAAGAGGAGCTAAAATGTACCAGTATTCGTGCTGATAATAGATGTTGTTCAAAAACGGAGAAGTCTGTCCTCTACCTATCTTATTATGGGTTTAGAGGGATGCGTTCTCCAATTGAAGAAAAACACAACCTCTTGGAGAGAGCACATTTTCAAACATGTATGGGTACAAGAGAGTGTGTACCCAAATGGATGTGTTCTTTGTAATTCAAACAGATTGTACCATTGTTATTGTAATATTGTTCTACGATTAAAGTTGATGAAAAGGTGATTGAACCAAACCAATGTTCAGGTAATGAAAGATGCGTCTTATTACTAGAATCATATAGTCTCATGCTGTATGGCTTGGTCAACATGGACCTTTAACCTGAAATTTTGCTCATTTGTGGAGAAGATCCATATAATCCGGTAAGGATCCACCTGTTAATAAGTTTGGTAGTTTCTGGATGAAGTTTGGTGAAATACTTTAGTTGGAGAATGATCGAGCTTAGTCAACTGAAAATTATGAGCTTTTCTATCAGCTACTCAAATTAGACGATTTTGGTCCAATGGAGACAGCTAACTACAACCTATCATCTTTTAATACAGGAACCTACTTCTTCGTGCAATATTTATTCGACTGAAGCACAGCTCTAACTTGCAGATAGAGTACAGTTTGGTGTTTGCTGCAATGGATAGAAAACACTGGTGCAGCACAAGCAGCAGAACTATCCGGCTGGGGCGGCAGTACCATGAGGCTGACCCTCATGTGAGACATACAGGTAGATCAAATAAGTCACTGTGGAGCACACTGTGGATGAAGTTGAAGAAAGAGAAGAAGAAGATGTTTGATTCTCCAGTGAGCACTGGCTCTGCGAAGTTCCAGTATGATCCTTTCTCTTACTCTCAGAATTTTGATCAAGGATGTTCTTGGGATCAAGATGATGATGAAGACCTTTCGTCACGCTCCTTCTCCATGCGTTTTGCAGTTCCTTCTAACATCTTTCAGAAGGGAGAAGTGCTTGCTTGGGAGGATTGAACATGTATTAGTTCAGAGCTATGATTGGATGTATATGTAGATATTTGTTACATTCCATTCTCTGTGCAATTATTCTTGCTTCCTCAATCTAGTTGAAATGGTAGCTAACTTTACATCAAGTTGCTTATCTTAATTATGATATGGGATAGATGACAATTTCTAATACCAGAACAAAAAAGACAGAATGATAGAAACCAATTGAACTCACCATGAGATGAGATGTGAGCCTTGTAAACTTAAGAGGGTGTTAAAACCAGAAGATGAGTGTAGTTTTGTGAATATGTACATTACTCTCAAGAATTGCATACCAGTGCATAAATTAAAGTCTCATGCTTGGCAAATCCCTATCATTATCAGATGCTTAACATACGACCTTTAGAAAGAAAACAGAACAAGACCAGAATTTTCATCTCAGGTCACATTTAATATTAGTCTTTTATTATAATCAATATAATTGTTCCTGATGATAACGTACAGGCTTCAACACAAAACTCGACCTCATAATTTCAATTAAACTCAATCAATTTTAAGAGAATAGAATAGAATAGGTTTCGAAATAAAATACAAAAATTTAATTAATCAGGATTTCTCGGCCAAAACGACAGCGTTTCCCTCCCAAACTCACGTTCCACCGGAGAGCTGGAAATATCTACACTCACTCTTCAGTATCTTCTTCTTCTTCTTCTTCTTCAATTCCGAAGCTTCTTCAAAACGCCGTCGTTTTGTTATTCATCTTCCAATGGTGGGGGTGGTCGCGACGCACCGAGTCCAGAAATTCTTCGACGACCTAGAGTCCCAGAAGGCCCTCCTTTCCGCCTCCACCGACCTCTACGCCGCCCTCTCCGACCACTTCACCGCCCTCCAAAACTCCCTCGCCGCCAAAATCCAATCCCTCGAGTCCCGCTCCCGCGAAACCCTAGCCTTCCTCGACCTCCGCGAGTCCTTTCTCTCCGACCGCCACGCCTCCGCCGCGGCCAGAGTCTCCGACCAGAAACTCGCCGCCATCGCCGAATTCAACCGAAACATCTCGACGAATTCCGACATCGCCGAGACGCTGAAATCTTTGTGTAGAAAAATGGACACGGAGGGACTGCTGAGGTTTATAGTCTCGAAACGGAAGGAGTCGGTGTCACTGCGTGCGGAGATCGCCGAGGCGGTGGCGGAGGCGGTAGACGCGCCGCGGTTGGTGATGGACGCGCTGGAGGGGTTTCTGGAGAACAAGGCCAACAAAGTTGGTGTCACGGATAAGAGATGGGCCTGTGGGCTATTGGTGCAGGCGCTTTTTCCAGAGGCGAGGTCGAATTTGGGCCTGAAAGGCCCGGCATTTGCGAGGAGCGTGGCGGAGAGGGCGGCGGGGATTGCGGACAGGTGGAAGGGGCAGATGGATGAGGTAAGGAGAAGCAGTGGAGGGACGTTGGGGGCGGCGGAGGCGGTGATGTTTGTGCAGATGGTGATTGGGTTTGGGTTGAAGGAGAGGTTTGATGAGGAGTTTTATAAGAGGTTGGTCATGGAACATGCGGCTAGGAGAGATATGGCTAGGCTTGCAGGGGCTTTGCAGTTTGGAGACATCGGAGGTAATGTGTTTTCATGTGATCAGATAGAGATTTTAGCAATGTGTTTGTTCGGATTATTGATGCTTTAGTGTGTGTATTGTTAATTTGTTATAATGTACTATGCTGTCGTAAAGTGCAGGGCTTTGCCAATTTGAAGTTGTGTTGTAGTATCATTTAAGTTATTAACGAGCTTAGGCATTTGTTTATAGTGAAATAAGTTTACCTCTACTTAGAGCTGAAGGTTGGATGTTTTCTGAGCATGGTACAGCCTAATTCTAATCTTGAAGAAGTGTTTGAATTGGGAAGAGACTTAAAAAGTGTGATAACGTAAAGTGAAAAGTCTGTCATTTGATCTTTGATCAACTCGCCTAATCCTTGTATAGTGGGATTGTGACGGAACATAACTTTGTTAATTAAGTTGAGTAGGTTAAGATTCATAATCACTATTTGATAACCTCTTCTATGATTGCATACTTTTTATTAAGTTAGAAATGTACACCTTACTATCATGTCTCTCCATCTGTTCTGGAAAAATGAAAATGTATTATAAAATCATCTTTTCCAAATGCAAGGAAAAGTGCGTGTGTCCTTCATTCTACCCTTAGAAGGAGGATGTTTGTGCCAGTTACATGACTTACATCTTGGTCAGTCACCAATTTTTATAAATGGGAAAGCATAGCTTGATGATTCACTTTATTGCGTTCAATTCATCGTTCACTTGCCAGGTTTTTCACATAGACAGTCAAACTTGTGTATGTCTCGACTGAAATGCTTTCCGACTTTTACAGATGTTATTGATGAGTTAGTGAAGAATGGGAAAGAGATAGAAGCAATATATTTTGCTTTTGAGTCTGGTTTGAGGGAGAGGTTTCCTCCTATTTCCCTTCTCAAGTCCTATTTGAAGAACTCCAAGAAGAATGCTTCAACCCTAATGAAGAATGGCAACAATAGTGTGGCTGCATCTGTATGTGTAACTCCTTCCTATATCTCTGTTATCTATTCAGATGAGTTTACTCTTTAATAAGATGTTTTTTAGACTCATTTTGAGATTTCCTAATTGAGGTCCATATGACAGGAGGAGTCGAGCACTTTGGAGTTGAATTCCATCAAAGCAATTATCAAATGTGTAGAGGACCTCAAGCTTGAATCTGAGTTTACACTTGAAACCCTAAGGAAGCGAGCCACTGCTCTAGAGAAAGCCAAAGCAGATAGAAAGAGGAATTCAGCAGCAGCTTCTGGTAAGTCTAATAACAAGCGTTCCTACGGTACTGGTGGCAGTGGCGGTGGCGGTGGTGGTGGTGGCCGTGGAGGGGTTGGATCATCTTCTTACCGCCCAGCCAAAGCTGCCAAGTATTCCAATGCATACCCATCATCGTTTAACCGGAGAATCCCAAATCCGCCTCCACAGCACAGCCCGGTAACAAGATATCCTGGGCCATACAGTTACCCAAGCCCAACCGTGTATGATGACCCAACATCAGTCTCTTACGGAAACTCATATGTACTAGCCCGTGCTCAAAGCCCTGTTGGTCTTCCACAACAACATATCTACTCCCTATCTGGGGACAACAGCATGGCTTCTAGTTCTGTATTCCGAAGTGGCGGCTCATATGGCGGCCAGACCAGCTATGGAGGACCATACGATTATGCAAATGCGACACCACCGTCTTACCAACCGCCACCCTATCAACAATAATTTTGCAGTCATGGTTACATGGCCCCTTATCTGCAGCTGGTGACTAGGGTCCCTAATCATGTAACGCTTTTTTGTCCGTGTACTACCTAGTCTAGACTGTTACTGCTGGCTGCTCTTTTCTCTTTGATTTTTACATTACAGCCAAAGGTTAGAGAAGTAAGAACAGTTATGCCCCTTGGTTACTCTATTCATTTGATATGGAGCACGGAACTTCTAGCCGTTGATGAATGGTGCTACCAGTATGAGTTTCAGTCATCTACGTTCAGTCATCTACAAGTTGAAAAGGCACCGACGATTGAGTAGCACAACGTAGTGTGAAATCAAGCTCTCTTACTGCAATGAAGAATGGGGGAAGGCAAAAGCAAATGCTACACGTATAGATATAATGCCCCAGAAATTTCAACTGTGATGGCCTTTCATTCTCAATAATGTGTGGAACCCGGAAGGATATTCTTCTTGAACTCCAGTCTAACATCGCCCTGAAACTTTTTTGCTTCATTGATAGATTAGCATTAAACTCTACTGTTGTTTCCGGGTCTTGTGGCTCCATTGGTATCTTGCGACTCTTTTCATTGCCTCATTGGACAAACCGGCTCTATGTCAAACGGCGAATTGGACCGTTTCCTTTGGAATACCCCAAAAAATGAATGTCTCTTTTGGATGCGTTAATTTGTAATTTTTTAGTATGCAGTGAGTCATGACTAAATGGCTTTGAATGTGGTTATTTTGTTCTCTGTGACTTTTCCTTGTTGAAAATTAGCAAGAAATTGAAGCCCGCATTCAAATAAACAGTAGAGCAGCCTAGCTAGTTCTCTAAGGCTGAGCAAAGGAAGTGGCGACTGACAGTGTACTCTGTTTTGTTTTTGTTTTTGTGGAGATTTTTCTAGGTCTAGAGAGGAACTAAAATCAACTAGGAGAGAAAACATGCAAAAGAGGTGAAAGTGGTTGTTGCTTCAACTTGGGCTGTGCTGTGCTTTTAACACGGGGGATCTCTTTATGTGATAACAGAACTGGAAAGAAGAACGTTAATAGTGGTTTATATTCTGTGCAAGAAAGTGAAAATATACATACTTTCCCTGAATTTGGAAAGATACAACAACTCTTATAGTTGTACACTTGCATCAAATTTTCATATCTTAAATGCTCTTTCGTTATAGTGTGGAGTTACTAATATATTGAAAAATGTTATGTAATGGCTAATGACTAATGAAACCAAAATTGAGCATTGTCCATAAATCTTGTTTCCTTTGAAAGGCAAGTCGAGCCTAGTTGAGGAATCCAATTTGCAAACCACCAACTTCATTGCCAATGCAGCACACACACATCCCACACTACAATGCTAAATCCCCCCAAGGAAGGGCACTGCCGCAGCAGCCGTGGGTGGTGTTATTGGGGAGGTGTGCAGCTAGTTAAATTTCTATTTAGCAAATGGAGAGGAGTAGGTAGAATTTTCAATAAATAGGAGTATTGTATTTTATCACCCAATGGTAACAAAACAGTAAAACACAATATTCATATATATATATATGCAGGATTTAGATATGATGTCCTTAAACTTGCTAATAGTGTGGATTTTCATTTTTGACCCACTTTTAAATCGAATTTTTTCATCTCCACCGTCTAGTATCTAGATAATATTGTGTAGATCATCGCTGTAAAATTTCAGCCAATTTGGTAATCGTTGAGGCCCCAAAATTACGTTTTTCTGTTATAAACATAAACTGTTCAAGTTTGACAGAATTCAGTGATGAAATTGGCTGAAATTTTGCAGAGATGATCTACACAATATTATTTAGATACTAGACGGTGGAGATGAGAAAATTCAATAGAAAAGTGGGTCAAAAATGAAAATCCACACTATTAACAAGCTTAAAGATGTTCTCTCTAAATCCTGCATATATATATATATACAGTCCTTTTCCTGTGCGGACGTCCGTACGCACTGTTCACGGTGCGGATGCGGCGTTTCCGGCCACCGGCGAGGCGGCGACGCCGTATCCGGCCACTGGGCTTTGCTCCCCGGTGGCCGGCGACCCCGTCTGTGCCGGCCCGAGGTCCATCGCCGGCCGGAAAACCAAAAAAAGCAGAAAAATGAACATTACTTGTCATTTTTATGCTTTTGTGGGTTTTCCGGCCGGCTGCCGGACGGCGATGGAACTCGGGCCAGCACAGACGGGGTCGCCGGCCACCGGGGAGCAAAGCCCAGTGGCCGGATACGGCGTCGCCGCCTCGCTGGTGGCCGGAAACGCCGCATCCGCACCGTACGGACGTCCGCACCTGAAAAAAACTTTTTATATATATATATATATATATATATATATGTATATATATAAATCAATTTTATTCACCAAATTATGACATATATTGAGACGTAGCATATCATAAGACCATCAACTCAGAGATTAATCTGGATGGCATAGTTGACCCCACGTCCTAACAATTACGTATGGCTGCTGCCTCCTATTTTTACTATATAAACACTGCAAAATCTGCTTCATTCTGAACGAAACAAATTACCAAACGCAAGCTAGCTAGAGTGAGAGAGAGAAGCAAGATACACAGAGAGAAATAGAAGATGGGTAGTGATAGTAATGGCAGCTCTGCACCCTCCGAGTCCTTCGTGAAGATGCCAACCATAAAGTTTACCAAGCTCTTCATCAATGGAGAATTCGTCGACTCCATTTCAGGTACTTATCAACTCCCCGTGAACATCTCAACCTTCATTACCATTTCATCCTTAAGGGTCATGCTAGTCTTCTTGGAATCATTCTACGTTGTTTTAGGCAACAATTTCTAAACACATTTATGACTCATATACGTTTTTGTTTGAAAAGGTAAAACATTCGAGACCATAGATCCCAGAACCGGGGAGGTGATAACCAGAGTTGCAGAGGGAGATAAGGAAGATGTGGACCTGGCGGTGAAAGCTGCACGCGCCGCCTTCGACCATGGCCCTTGGCCTCGTATGCCTGGCGCTGTAAGTAATCCGGCAACTCTTCTTCCTCACTTTTACCCCCCATATAGTCTAAGCTAATTCGTTCTTGTTCAGAGTCTCATCCCCAGTTTTCTCATCTGTCTTTGTTTCGATCGTCATTTCTTGTATTCTACTTCCTCGACGTTTGTGATAGCAAATATTATTACAAATTATTGTTAATAATTTCATCCAAGACAAAATGAACATTTTTTAACAAAAGAATTATTGAGGCTGCTGGTCCAGCTTCTTCGTCTTTAAGTGCTTCCGTCAGAGGAGATTATCTTCTTGTCCCTGAGATTCCGATTAGTCAACTAAAATTGCAGAGAAATTCTTATCTCAAGAAGATGAGACATGTATCACAATTTTATAAGATCAGTAGTGCCTTAGTGAGAATCTAGAGAGAGATAACGTGATTAGTAGGGAGATTACTCAACATAAAGTATGAGGGGGATCATGAAATTAGCATTACATGATTAGTTTATTAGTGTACTTCATAGAGATTAGGGTGGAGTGGTAATATATTTATTGCTTGTGTAACTATAGTTAGTATCCACTAATAGTGTGATCAGTTTATAAACAATTTGATTCGTTGAGATATCATTATCTTCTTAATATAACAGTCTTGTATTTTGAAAACTACTTCTGTAGTCTCAATCACTATACATAAGTATTAAAAGCTAATAGTAAGTCATGGAAAGTAAGCTGCAATTTTTTCAATAAATAGATCAAGTATATTGTGGAAACTTTACCAGAAGCAGGGTTGCTTTCCTTGGTACAGTTATTTGTGTTTTTCATCAGATTTTCTTGATTTAGACTATATGACAAGTCCTTGACTATGATCTCGACTTTTTGTGGACCATTGACCACAAAAGGAAAACTACCTAACTTATAAGCGAAAGATGATTTAGCTACTGAGGGTTAGGTTGGACTAGAAATTTTAGTTTGTAAAAATGAAAAACACCTTATCAGTGGAAAGGTGTTTAGCTTAGCTTAGCTTTGCTGTTTAGTATCAATTCGAGTTAAAATAATAAGAGACTGAAGTTGATCTAATTCTTGAATATTCCTCAGGCGAGAGGAGCGATTATGTTGAAGTTTGCAAACTTGATTGATGAACACGCAGAAGAACTGGCCAAGTTGGATACAATTGATGCTGGGAAGTTGTTCAGTTTTGGGAAAACTAGAGACATACCTCAAGTATCACAATGTCTGCGTTACTATGCTGGTGCAGCTGATAAAATTCATGGGGATGTACTAAAAATGTCGCGGGAGTACCAAGCTTATACTTTGCTTGAACCTATCGGTGTCGTCGGACACATTATTCCCTGGAATTTTCCCAGCAGCCTGCTGTTTGCTAAGGTTTCCCCTGCCTTAGCTGCTGGTTGCACTATGGTCATCAAACCTGCTGAGCAAACACCTCTTTCGGCGCTTTATTATGCGCATCTGGCTAAGTTGGTAAGCTTAGAAAACCTTCTAAAAGTATCTTTGCACAGTCAATCAGCATGAAAAAATTAAGAAGGGTAATACAGTACTAGCATGTATATGCATGTAAAAACATACTGTCAATGCAGCTTAGTTTTAGTGGTGACTTTGGCTTGTGACGTTGTGAAGGCTGGTGTTCCTGATGGAGTGCTCAATGTCATAACTGGATTTGGAAAGACTGCTGGTGCTGCCGTCACCCTTCATATGGACGTTGACAAAGTAAGTTCTGGCTATTTTCCTTCAACCTTCGTGTCGTTTATGTGACTACTGGCCACCTTTGCAAATTTCGAGTACAGTTTAATACTGTGATATTGATACTTCTGCTAACTTCTTAATCGATATTTCAGGTCAGTTTTACTGGTTCCACAGAAGTAGGTCGTGAAGTGATGCAGGCTGCAGCAAAGAGCAATCTAAAAGCAGTTTCCCTTGAACTAGGGGGCAAGTCACCCCTTTTGATATTTGATGATGCTGATGTGGACAAGGCTGCCGACCTTGCTCTTTTGGGAATCCTCTACAACAAGGTCAGGTTCAAAACTTTGTTTCATCATTTTTCATAACAAGAGTTTCAATTTCTCACTTGGCTGGAATCTGTAGCAGTGCTAGCTCTTTTGTTGTTCATAATTTCAGGGAGAAATTTGTGTGGCCAGTTCTCGTGTCTTTGTTCAAGAAGGTATATATGATGAACTTGTGATGAAGTTGAAAGAGAAGGCAAAATATTGGACTGTTGGGGATCCTTTTGATCCTAATGTTCGTCAAGGACCCCAGGTAACACAGGCCAAAATCTCAAAGATTAATCTTAACAAATTACTATCTCCTAGTGTTTATGATTGATGTTAATGCCGGATTAGGCTGGTGAAATCCCTATAGTTATGCAAAACCTTACCCTATATAGGTGTTTGAATTCATAACATTAACTTAAAATTAAATGCAGGTCGATAGAAAGCAGTTTGAGAAAATCTTGACTTACATTGAGCATGGGAAAAGAGAAGGAGCAACTTTGTTAACAGGGGGAAAGCCTGTGGGAAACAAAGGATATTACATTGAGCCAACAGTTTTCATTGATGTCAAGGTACACTTCCGAGTTCAACATAAACTCTAATACAGTGAAAATGGATTCTGTTTCTTTTCTGTTCACCTCATTATATATTGTTATAACAATTTCATAGGACGACATGCTTATAGCGAAGGATGAAATTTTCGGACCTGTAATGTCGCTAATGAAGTTCAAGTAAGCAAAGGCCTGATTCCTTAATTTTCTTCCAATAAGCCAAAAGATGTAAGTTTTGCTTATTAACTGTGAGCAATTTTGCAGGACCATTGAGGAGGGAATAGAAAGAGCCAACAACACAAAGTATGGCCTCGCTGCAGGCATTGCAACCAAGAGCCTTGATGTGGCTAATACAGTCTCAAGATCAATCCGTGCAGGCATTATATGGATCAACTGCTACTTCGCCTTCGACAACGATTGCCCTTATGGAGGATACAAGATGAGTGGTTTTGGAAGAGACTTTGGTATGCAGGGCCTCCACAAGTACCTGCATACTAAATCTGTGGTTACTCCCATTTACAACTCTCCCTGGCTCTGAATCCTGTACCACAAGAATGTTAGCAGTTGCAATAATTCCAGTGCACAATAAATTATGGAGATGAGGTTCTTCATTTATGTGGGAATATCAAAAAGATTGTATACGTATATTATATCATCTATTTGCATGTGTTTACTCTGTTTGTTATACACAAGTCTCTGCTTGATTGAAACCTGCAAATGATGATATTGTTAAATCTGGGGCCTTCTTAACATTACATGGCGTGGGGATGGGAGGTCGAGAAGGGTGACTTGACCCTTCTGAATAATTGAACTTTTTGTTTCTCAATCACCATCACCACCTCCGCGGCGACTTAGTTAATTAGTTATTGAAGATTAGCAAAGATAACCTTTGTAATCTAGGAAAAGTCTACCATATTCCCCCGCATAAATACATGCTTCTAAGCACAATCATAGTGCATTTTTAATCTTCCCATTGAGTGGTGGATCAATGCACGACAAGTAGCGATTAGCCTCTAGGAGCTCATTTGTGTTAGGGAAAATGCCCATTTAGTATAAAAAAGACCCCCTCATTACCTATTTCAATGACCATCTTATTTTTCTCCCTTATTCAACATAAGGTAACAACTCTATTGCCCATTTGAACAAATCTTTTTCAATTCTAGTACAAATTTAATTTTTTTTTCTTCCGTTTTTGTCCTTTTGTCTTATCTAACATATTTTTGAATTATAATTTGCTGAGAAAGTGGAAGATAAAAAAACGAACTTTGCCGAAATATCACTCAACTCCCTCCGGCCTCCCATGGCCGGTCGCCGGAGCCTGGTCGCCGGACTCGCCGGATTCTGGTCACCAAAATTTTTTTTCGCTGGAATGTTTTTTTTCGCCAGATTTTTAATTTTTTAAATTTTTTTTAAATTTTTTTATAATCAGGTTATTGGACGATGGTTACTGACCCTCAGTAAATAATTTACAGATTACATATTTCCAGTAATCAATTACTGTCCCCCAGTAATCGATTACTGACCCCAGTAATCGATTACTGACCCCTAGTAATCATGTTACAAATTTCATATTTTCCAGTAATCATGTTACTGACCCCCAATAATCGATTATTGACCCCCAGTAATCAGGTTACTGACCCCCAGTAATCAGGTTACTGGAGTTACTGATCCATAGTAATCAAGTTAATTACTTACCCCCAGTAATCGATTACTGACCCCCGGTAATCAGGTTACAGATTCCATATTTTTCAGTAACCATATTACTGACCCCGTTACTGACCCCCAGTAATCGATTCCCAATTCGATCAAAACCCTAATGTTGGAGGAGGAGGAGGACCCGCCGTCAATAGTATTACTGACCCCCAGTAATCGATTACTGACCCCCAGTAATAGTATTCTCAATTCGATCAAAACCCTAATATTGGAGGAGGAGGAGGACCCGCCGTCAATAGTATTACTGACCCCCAGTAATCGATTACTGACCCCCAGTAATTGATTCTGCTGATTGTATATGGAGTCTACGGGAATTCTTACAGGAGTTCAAATCTGTATTTTTTCATCACGTTCTCCATGTGGTTTCTGGTTGCTTCCTGGTTGTTTACTCCTTTCATCTTTAGTCCGTCCAGCTTTGACTGGCAAAAAACTGTACATGATTGGACGGATTGGAAGAGGTGGATGGGAAATCGTGGTGGTATTGGGATCTCACCTGACAAAAGTTGGGAATCATGGTGGGATGAAGAGCAGGAACACCTCAAGCACACTATTATCCGTGGAAGAATTCTTGAGATAATGCTTGCATGCCTTTTTTTACCAATATGGGATTGTTTACCACCTTGATATAGCTCGTTTCAGCAGGAATATACTGGTACTGTTTATGTTCAGATGTATTACTGGAGGTGAAGCTTATGCTCTGGAGATCGTCGGCTATATAGAGAGAGAGAGAGAGAGAGAGAGAGAGCTCTGGAGATCGTCGGCTAGAGAGAGAGAGGAAAAGGAGAAAGAAGATATTAGGGTTTAGTATAAGGTATTTAGGTATTTTTAATAAGATTCATTGGAGTGGGATATAAACATTGGAATGGGCAATTTTTAAACCCATTTTGTTCAAATGGTCTTTTTCCCTTTGTGTTATAAAAATCCAATTAGCGGCCACATCATTTAACTAATCTGAGCAAATTTAGTTTAGACTAATACAAATGATAGTAATTAACTATTATTTAGGAGAAAAGATTAGGAAAGCAACCGATCGATCAGGTAATTGTCCTTAAAAAATTAAACTTCATCCGCCTCCGTACGTAATCATACTGGGCTGCACCAAGCCACCAAGTCTACCACGTAATTTGATCTTTGACATTTCTTTTGTTAATTATCTCAGTACCTGTACACATGCATAGGCGACCATCTCATACTTGAATTCAGGAACTAAACAATTACGTTTCCTCCTCTCAAAAAACAAAAACATTTACGTTTCCTCTTGCCTCTTCCCTAGCTCTTCTATATAAACAGCTTCATGCTAAACGAAACCAAGCAAGAACAAGTCTCTCTTTGATATAGAAATTAACAGAGACAATGGGTGGCCAAAGTAATGGAAGCTCTGCATGCTCCGATGAATCCTTTGTGAAGACGCCGACGATAAAGTTCACCAAGCTCTTCATCAATGGAGAATTTGTCGATTCTGTTTCAGGTCCGCACGTGCTTCATTGATCATTAACATGTCTCATAAGTCACAAGCTACTGCTAGCTAGGTAGTTGGTCACTTGGTTAATTGGTGATGTTAAGTTTCTGTACTGATCAAAAATCCAAACGTATATTGTAGCTACTATTTCTCGACTTATGCATGTCGTCATTTTACGTGTCAATGTTTCTGAAAACAAGACTACACCTATATACGCAATCTGATTTGTACTGATGTTTTTCTTTTGCAAGGAAAAACATTTGAGACGATCGATCCAAGAACAGGCGAGGTGATTACCAGAGTGGCAGAAGGAGATAAGGAAGACGTGGATTTGGCCGTGAAAGCTGCACGCGAAGCCTTTGACAATGGTCCATGGCCTCGCTTACCCGGCTCTGTACGTATATATCCTCCACTCTTTTCTTCGCTTCTACTGCCATCGACAGCTATATATATAGCTAGCTAAGCTAATTCGTTTTAGTTCTAAACTTCACCACCATGTTTTCTTGAATCTCTTGACTCTAGCTACGTACCTTACTGCATGTGTTAGCTATTACTTCGAAGACAAATTGAAGTAATGAATCACCTCTATAAAGAGTCTAGCTTATTTTTCATCATCTTCGTCGATCTTATAACTTCCAGTACGTAATTTCTTCCCTGGTGATCCCTATAACTTCGATTTGATCGATGACAGTGATATTATGATCTAATAGGTAGTCGGCAAGACGGCAACAGCCAACTGATTACTAGATCTAGATCAGTTTTATCGTCTCAACTAGAGTGATCGCGATCGAGACATATATATGCATATGGCTAGCATTATGATTCGTACGTAATAAACATGCATGGTATAGATCAAACACATATATAGCAACCTCTATATTACTGAAGTTGACTCCTCAAGTTTGTCACCATTTTCTTCTTCTATCTACAGTTATCAAATAATAAATGAGGTCCCAAAAAAAGAAAGAGTTTAAATGAGGATGATATATGCACGCTTGATAGTGTGTAAGTTTCAAAGTAAGACTTTGTGTTTTTTTTATATATTCAGTTGCTTGTGTCATACGTAAGAAGAACTACTACGTTCAATAGTTTAGAAAATTAAAAGTTCTCTTTCAGGCAATACGTATCTTATATTTTGGTCAACTATCTGATTTTCACATTAAGTTTACCTTCTGAAAAGTCCTTAATAATTTCTCATCTTCTATAGTCCTTTTCTGGACCATCCTGATACTGTTCTTGATAAGGGACAAAGAAGTTCTAATTAATTTGGACAACTAATTACATGAAAGATAATCCACTAAAGTATGTTTAGCTTCTACATTTAATATAACTTATAATTAACTAAGTGTCTGGGATTGATGACTTGATGTAATATACATTGTTCAGGGAAGGGGAGCGATTATGTTGAAGTTTGCGGATTTGATCGATGAACATAGCGAAGAACTAGCCAAGTTGGATACAATTGATGCTGGGAAGTTGTTCAGTTTTGGCAAAGCTGTAGACATACCTCAGGTAGCACAAACTCTACGTTACTATGCTGGTGCAGCTGATAAGATTCATGGAGATGTGCTCAAAATGTCTCGCGAGTTTCAAGCTTATACGTTACTTGAACCCATTGGAGTTGTTGGACACATTATTCCATGGAACTTTCCCAGCACACTGTTGTTCGCAAAGGTTGCTCCTTCCTTGGCAGCTGGTTGCACAATGGTCGTCAAACCTGCTGAGCAGTCACCTCTTTCGGCTCTTTATTACGCTCATCTCGCTAAGTTGGTATGATTGGAAAAACTTTCTCATAGTTTTCTGCACATTTGCTGATCGACATGTTATGCTGCCTAAAAAGCTTACTTGTTATGTTATCATTCTTGCCTATGGATATGTTGTTTTGTTATTGATGCCTTTGGCTAATTCTGTGAAGGCTGGTGTTCCTGATGGAGTGCTCAATGTCATCACTGGGTATGGAGAGACTGCTGGTGCTGCCATCACCCATCATATGGACGTTGACAAAGTAAATTTTAGCTCTTACATCATTGTTAAAGCTTAATTTGGTCAATACAATTTCGGGACAGTTCAATATATTGCTTACAACATACTGATACTTAATTATGTAATGTTTTAGGTCAGTTTTACTGGTTCCTCAGAGGTCGGGCGCCAAGTGATGCAGGCTGCAGCAAAGAGCAATTTAAAAGCAGTTTCATTAGAACTAGGGGGCAAGTCACCCCTATTAATTTTTGATGATGCTGATGTAGACAAGGCTGCTGACCTTGCACTCTTGGGAATCCTCTTTAACAAGGTGAGGTTCCATTATAAATCTAGTTATCATAATTTTTCAAGTCAAAATATTGTTTGATAGCTATGAAGCAGGTATAACATTGTGTTGACACTCACATTTTCAGGGAGAAATTTGCGTGGCGAGTTCTCGTGTTTTTGTTCAGGAAGGGATTTATGATGAACTTGTGAAGCAGCTGAAAGAGAAGGCTAAAGATTGGACTGTTGGGGATCCTTTTGATCCTAATGTTCGTCAAGGACCCCAGGTAACACAGGCGCAACACTGACACTAGTTTATGATATGTTGATGATTATACTGCCTTTCTGATATTTATAGCCATCAACAAGCTAGACTTTCATTTATCTACTCTACGGACTAACATAGTTAATTCCTAAAGTTATACAGGTAACACTATAATTGATAATTTCGGATTCGTGATCTCACTGATGTAAATTACAGGTAGATAAAACGCAGTATGAGAAAATCTTGACCTACATTGAACATGGCAAAAGAGAAGGTGCAACTTTGTTGACAGGAGGAAAGCCTCTGGGGAAGAAGGGTTATTACATTGAGCCGACAGTATTTACTGATGTCAAGGTAAAAAATGTCATACACAAAGTTAATCATGTTAATCTTGTTTAATCTGCCATGTTCATCTCATTAATGTTATAACACCTTCCTCAGGATGACATGCTTATAGCCACGGATGAAATATTCGGACCTGTCATGTCGCTAATGAAGTTCAAGTAAGCACAAACCTGATTCCTTTCTGTTCCATTTAGCTCCTTTCGGTATTGATATAAGTTTACTTACAACCAAGAGAAATTATGCAGGACCATTGAGGAGGGAATAGAGAGAGCTAACAAAACCAAGTATGGCTTAGCAGCCGGCATTGTAACCAAGAACATCGATGTGGCCAACACCGTCTCAAGATCCATCCGTGCGGGCACTATATGGATCAACTGCTACTTTGCCTTCGACAATGACGTCCCGTTTGGAGGGTATAAGATGAGTGGCTTTGGAAGAGACTATGGTCTGCAGGGCCTGCACAAGTATCTGCATACTAAATCTGTGGTCACTCCCGTTTATAACTCTCCCTGGCTCTAAGTCCTATACCAAAAGAATGTTAGCACCAGTGCACAAGAAATTATTTAGATGAAGTCGTATAGTTTGTATGTGTACGTTTGTATACTATGTATTTGAGTTTACACTGTTTTAGTCAAAATTGTTGGTGTTGATATGAGGATTTGCATCAGGTTTCTCAATATATATATTTCGTTGTCTTTATACCACCTGGCCTTACTAATATTATTTTCAGTAAGGTAGTGAGTATCTTATCAGCTGTCACTGCAACTAAAACTTTTGCCTCCTTTATGCGTTTCTTATATAAACACTCAAACCTTATCATAAACGAAACAAACACAAACCAGAAACACAAAGAAACAGAGAGAAACAGAGACTTAGATGGGTGACCATAGTATTGGCAGCTCCGGCGGATCTGATGAGTCCTTTGTGAAGTTGCCAACTACAAATTTCACCAAGCTCTTCATCAACGGAGAATTCGTCGATTCCATTTCGGGTACTTAATTCCTCATGAACTCGTCTCAAACACATATATGTTTATGTCTGTCATAACTCATAAGGTTTATACTGGTCTTATTTGTGACTTTGTATCGTTTAGGATTCTGTTACACGTTCCAAAGGGGCAACATTAGCTAACAAAAGTTCATGATCCAATTGGTTTTTGTTTGTTAAGGTAAAACATTTGAGACGATTGATCCAAGAACAGGGGAGGTGATAACCAGAGTTGCAGAGGGTGATAAGGAAGACGTGGATTTGGCCGTGAAAGCTGCACGCACCGCCTTTGATCATGGCCCCTGGCCTCGCTTTCCCGGCACTGTACTTATTACCTACTTCACTCTCAGCTACAATATATTTGTCATTTTGGTTTTTAATTAGTTATGTTGTTGTCACTGTTGTTATCTAATTATTATTTTTTTGTTTTCTCCCATCTATAATTTACCTTTCTGATAACAATAATAGAGAATTATATATTGATAAAAATGTTTAAGGTTCCTGATCTTATCTGCGTCACTAATGGAGAGGATCTTATTTCTGGAGATCTTGTCCCTAAAATATTTCTAAACAATGCTAATGAATAATTATCGGTTCATACCAATAATATAAAATAAAATAAAAAGCTTTATGATTTGAAAACATTATATTCGAGAAGGTTGTTCAGGTTTATGAAAAACAAAGTGTCTATACTCTATAGTAGGAGCAAGCATGATAAGTACAGGAATGGAAAGGATGTCCATGTAGAATAGTAGGTAGATGCGGCCATTTCTATATACTCGATCCAATTAGTTTTTGCGTTTTCTTTTTCTTTTAGCAAACTGTTTTAAGTTATTTTAGTTTTTAATCTAAAAGATGCAAGGCATGTACAGTTGCTTAAACATGTCTGTATGTCACTAAGGATTGTGAGTATGTATGTAATTTGTAATGCCTTGAACATGTTCAGGAGAGGAGTAAGATCATGTTGAAACTTGCAGACTTGATTGATGAACATGCAGAAGAGCTAGCCAAGTTGGATACAGTGGATGGTGGAAAGTTGTTCAGTTTGGGCAAAGCTAGAGACATACCTCAGGTAGCACAGACTATACGCTACTATACGGGTGCAGCTGATAAAATTCATGGAGAGGTGCTAAAAATGTCGCGGGAGTTTCACGCTTATACTTTACTCGAACCAATTGGGGTTGTTGGACACATCATTCCATGGAATTTTCCGAGCAGCATGTTATCTATTAAAGTCGCTCCTTCCTTAGCTGCTGGTTGCACTATGGTCGTCAAACCTGCAGAGCAGACTCCTCTTTCAGCTCCCTATTTTGCTCATTTGGCTAAGTTGGTAAGCTTGGAAAAACCTTGACATACTATTGTTCGGGCATAGTTGTTTGACATCTCATGACATGCTATGTGGAATGATAGTGACATGTTATGTACGTGGTCTATCATACTGACATGCTGCTATATATGGCAAGATTATGTGAAATCTCTCTACAAGATATGGTCACCTCTGACAACATGAAAAGAATTCATCTTATATGTATGTATGTTTGCTTAGTTCTAGTGGTGACTTTGGCTTTTGAGTTATTTCTGAAGGCTGGTGTTCCTGATGGAGTGATTAATGTCATAACTGGATATGGAGAGACTGCTGGTGCAGCCATAACTCATCATATGGATATTGATAAAGTAATCTCAAGCTCTTTCCCTGCCAATGCAACTTGGTCATACTATTTGCTTATTGCAAATTTGCAACACTACCGATGCATGTTTTATTTCTTGGCATTTCAGGTCAGTTTTACTGGTTCCACCGACGTTGGCCGTCAAGTGATGCAGGCTGCAGCAAAGAGCAACTTAAAAGCAGTCTCACTTGAACTGGGGGGCAAGTCACCCCTTCTAATCTTTGATGATGCTGATGTAGATAAGGCTTCTGACCTTGCCCTCTTAGGAATCCTGTACAACAAGGTCAGCTTCATAAAGTTGTTTCATCCATTTTCAAACCTGAAGTTCAGTGAAAGCATCTATGGCTGTGACCGGTAAGTTTGAAATTATTATTGTTTTCAGGGAGAAACTTGAGTGGCAAGTTCTCGTGTTTTTGTTCGAGGGGATCTATGATGAATTCGTGAAGAAATTAGAAGTAAAGGCAAAAGCTTGGACTGTTGGGGATCCTTTTGATCCTAATGTTCGTCAAGGACCCCAGGTAACACAGGCGAATACTGAAAAATATTAGATGTTCAGTCACTCCTTTCAATCAATTTATATAGCCATCAACAAGGCAATGCTTGATCTATGCAATGCAGAGTGGTTCTGAATGAATTCCTTGAGGCATACAGTATGATACGTCTAGATTCTAACGTTTGTAAGCCGTGACACTAGCGCAGTTTGAGAAAGTCCTAACCTACATCGACCATGGTAAAAGAGGAGCCCCTTTGTTAACAGGGGGAAAGCCTGTGTGGAACAAGGGATATGACATTGCGCCAACAGTGTTCAATGTCAATGCACACATTCCCATCTAATTCAGATTGAAATAGCAAATGTCGTTTCTGTTTCTTCCATCTTTATCTCACTGTGGCCATAACATCTTGCGCAGGATGACATGCTCATAGCCAAGGATGAAATATTTGGACCTGTAATGTCTCTGATCATGTTCAAGTAAGCAACCCTCTTCCATTTCCCGCTTCACATCAGCTCGAGAAGGAGATATAACTGTAAGCCTTCTTTTTGTGCAGGACCATAGAGGAGGCCATACAGAGAGCCAACAACACCAAATATGGCATAGCAGCAGGCATTGTAACAAAGAACATCGACATCGTCTCAAAGTCAATCCGCGCTGTGGTCACTCCCATCTATAACACCCCCTGGCTCTAAATTCACCCAAAGACCGCTCAATAAAGATTTGCTTTCGTTTGTGTTAAGTCTATCATCATATATGGGTCAGACATTTCATCAAACACATGATAGGCACAAATAGTGAGCACAATGAATTCGGAGCCTAATTGAACGACTGCAAAAACATTAACAAACACCAGATATTGATTTCAACAACAGCATTGAAGTTCATTCATATCATTACAACCTTCAGAAAATTAGCCTCTACATTGTTCCTTGTTACTTTTTATTTACATCCTAAACATCATTACTCAGATCTCAAAGCTATTACCCACCCAGTGACACACAGCACTCACAAAAACCACATTATGTTCATCACACAAACCCTAACCCCCCCCCCCAAAACGCTGCCGTTTCGAAACGCACATCTTATTTACCGACTTTGCCCCTGAGCTTCACCTCCAGAGCCCTCTCCATCTTTGCCAGCACCGCCTGGTTCGGCATCGCCTTGCCGTTCTCGTACTCCTGAACCACCTTTGGGAGCTCGTTGATCCTCTTGGCTAGGTCCGCCTGGCTCATCTTCTTGTCCAGCCGCGCCTTCCGAATCGCGTGCCTCACGTCCGCCGAGACTCGGTCCAGCGCCACCGGCTCGGCCGCCTCGTCCAGCTTCCTCGCGTTCACCACCGGCGCCGCCTTCTTGTTGTGGCCGGCGTCGGACTTCTTGATCGTCTGGACCTGCGCACCGGACCGGAGGGCCTGGTTGACCACCTTGGGGTTGCGGAGGTCTTGCCCCTTCGGCTTGGCCTTGTGAATCACCACCGGCTCCCAGTCCTGAGTCAGAGCTCCGGCAAATCGGTTCGGCATGATGATCGGAAGTTGAAGAGAGAGAGAGAAAAGGATTTAGATTTTAGAGAGAGAAAGGCTTCAGATTGTTTTGAGTTGTTGAAGAAAAATTAGGTAGTTATGAAGGCAAAACAGAGGGCTCTATATAGAGAAGCAGGTGAGAGAGAGCATCTCGAAACTTCTCAGACGTTCTTTCTGGAATGGATAGAAATGACAGCGTCGCAGTGTAAAAATATCTATGGGCTTACGCGACGAGGCGGTGGGTGATTGGCGGAAGGTCCTGGAAGATTTATGCGACGTCGTTTCGTTTACCTAGGTCAAATCAAAATTGATTAATTGCGTAAAATGAACCGAGGGTGGGAAATGATGGCAAGGTGCTGCTCTAGGGAACTCTCATTCAAAACGTCGATTGTTTTGAGTCTTGGGGAATTTACATGTCCTTTATTAGTAGGAGTCTTAGCAACATGTGATACTAATTAAGTCGTGAAGTTGGTGAGAATTTGGATCATTAGGTTGTCGTTATGGAATGTTTGAGGGTTTTCACGGTGGAAAAGTGAAAATCTTGACCTATGGGGTCTTTTATTGGCTCTCGAATAGTAATTAGTACTCTAATGAGATACAGATGAACTATTGCGAAATTTTTATCATTACTCTTAATGACGGAAGTAGAATTGAAAAACCGAGTGGGCAGTACCTTGAAACTAATTTTGAGGGCATACCCTTACTGAAATCTAAACCAAATTTTATTTTATTTAGAGTCATTTTCTTAATTAAATACTATATTAGGCAATAGTTAGAAATGATCTATGAGAATAATGAGTTAAATTAGAAAGATGAAAAGTGTTTTCTAACTTAATTGTATATGTAATTTGTAGGCTTTAATTTGATTCCAGAAAAATGAAGAGAACTACAGCACATCTCAACTCCTCTATAATTTCATCGACTATATAATGTGAAATTTTTATTTCGAGATGATATGACTCCATTGGTGTAAGAGGAGATGTGGCTAGATTCTTGTGGATTTTCTGATCACAAATAGTTCATAGTTTCATACTTCATAAATCATAATGTTCTTGAACATGCAGCTCGTCTTAAATACTTTGTCTATAAATAAATACGTATGAATGGGTCATACGCAACGTGGTGAGGCATCATTGGGTACCGTCCGGGAAGCATTAAACCGACGTCGTTGCAGGCTTACAGCTAGTGGAAAGGTAAAGTTATCCACATAGGTCAAATCAAAATCACCGCCGGGAAAATTTCCCCAAAAGCGCCATATTTTGCCGCCAAATTCTTCATCGGCTAAATAAAACCAGCCGATTCGGCGCCTCTTCTCTTTATCATTTCTCTCCCTATCACAAAAATGCAACGCCAGAAATCGATTCTCTCCTTCTTCCGGAAACCCTCGACGGAGAAGAGTGGCTTCGCCGCCGGAGACGATGGCCAGCGAGCTAATCAGTTCCCGCCGAAGGAGAAGGAGCAGGAGCAGAAGGCCGTCGGATCCAATCAGGCTCCGAATCTCGAAGTTCGAGGAACCGACACTCCACCGGAGAAGGTGCCACGTCAGATTCTGCCGGCGAAACCGGTGAACGTGAAAGACTCTTCGCCGTTCTCTAGTATTATGCATAAGTTTATGAAGGCCGATGACTCACTTAATAAGGCTTCTCAGAGCCACAGGTACTGTTCATTATCTTCTCCGGTTGAATTGACTGTGATTTTTACTTAATTATTTGATTAATCGTATATAAATACTTAGGGTTTTACCTATTGTTCATCTCATTACTGATACTCAAGCCTTGGGTTTAGTAATTTGATAGTTGTATTTGACTCTCTTATGTCATATTTAGCTCTTTTGGATTTTAGCAAACAAAATTTTGAGTTCTGTGGTATGATTTTGTTTGTAGGAATGAACCAAATGTTGGTTCCTCTAATGATTGTGTAGTATCTGGTAAACTCGATGATAAAAAGTCCGGTGTGAAATTTAATCAAGGTTATGTGGTGCATATCGAAAGCGATGAAGACATTGCTGGACCAGAAACTCCGGCGACACAGCGTCTGGTTCCGCGTTTGAAGAGAATTCAAGAGGAGATTCCTAAGTTTGGGGATAGATTTGTGAGTTCCGTCCCAAATTCTAGCAAGAGATTGAAAGTAATTGAGGAGTCGACGGTCTTAGACAAGAGCCGTGGAGAAGCGTCTGATATGGCTAGCAAGTTTGAGTGGCTTGACCCGTCCCGAATTAGAGATTCAAATCGCAAAAGGCCTGGTGATCCTCTCTATGACAAAACGTCACTTTATATACCGCCTGATGCTCTGAAGAAAATGTCGGCATCACAACGACAATACTGGGATGTCAAATGTCAGTATATGGATGTTGTGATTTTCTTTAAAGTGGTAAGTTGACACTTATTCTTGAAGTGCAAATTATGTTTCTTCTGGGAACCTCTGTTGGCTTGATGAAACGCTGTGGCACCATAAACTCAGTTTGACAATTCACAAAAGCAGTGCTAATTAGAAATGTTTTTTATTACTCCAAAAGACTAAGTAGATAACATTTGGCTGGCTAGGTGGTCCATGTTTTGCTCCTTTGTCATGAGTTTTGGGATTATTTATTTTCAAACTCTTATTTTCTGCTTGCCATCTTTAATTGAGAATGGTGTAGAACAAAGTTGGTTTCTATTTTGCAGAATGTATAAGCTCAATCTCGTTGTTTCCACTATATCACGGTGACCTAATATAATGACTTTTGATCAATCACAGGGAAAGTTTTACGAGCTATACGAAATAGATGCTGAAATTGGCCACAAGGAGCTTGATTGGAAAATGACCTTGAGTGGTGTTGGGAAATGTCGTCAGGTGACTTGAATCTTTGATTTTTTACAATTTTTTTTTTAATATTTTTTTTTTATACTTGTTCTTCAACAAATTATATGTTCATCTGTTCAGAATAATTTACCTGTATTGATCTTCTCTATGGTCAGGTTGGCATCTCTGAAAGTGGGATTGATGATGCTGTTAAAAAGTTGGTTGTCCGTGGGTATGTGTTTAACTGGCCTTATTAAATTTATCATCGTCTGCATCCATTGTGGCATGATGAGTTTCACTTCCTAGATTCATCTATTAATACATCATAATTGACTTGTTCTTTGTTACATCTGCTGTTAAGGTATAACGTTGGACGAATAGAGCAGCTGGAAACTTCTGAACAAGCAAAAGCCAGAGGTGCCAAAGCTGTAAGTTGACAATGCCAACTCATTTAAATCATTTTTCTTATATGGTTCTGTCATGAAAGCCTCTGTTATTCAGTGATTATTTAGTAAGCTATGAGTTGCATGGTCTGACTTTTCAACCTCTGCTCACAGGTAATTCCAAGAAAATTGGTTCAGGTGGTCACACCATCAACCACAACTGATGGTAATATTGGACCTGATGCTGTTCATCTTCTTGCAATAAAAGAGGTTTGCGATGTACTGAAATTTTCAACTTTCTTGAGTGTAGTTGCGTGTTAAGTTTTTTGCCACTTTCTACTTCATTTACCGTTCTTTTTAAGTCCTGATTGTCTTATTAGAAGCTCAGTCTAATCTCATTGGTACTACAGTTTAAATGATGTTTACCTTGTATGCATCCTAAATCCACTGAACACAAAAGATTTTCAACTCATATATGTTAAGAGAAAGCACCAGAGCAGGCTTTATTCTTTACTGTTTCTCAGTATTGATATTATTCATCTTCATACTATCTGCCTTTTCTGATTAGTTATTCATGCTTGAAGGATTTGCATTTCTTTCCTTAGACCTATCTTTTGCCTACCAGAATATGTGTTCTGAATTACAGTACTTACTATATGCTTTTCTGTTTTAGGGGAACTTTGGGGTTGATAATGGTTCGGTTGTATATGGGTTTGCTTTTGTTGATTGTTCTGCTTTGAAGTTCTGGATCGGTGCTATCAGTGATGATGCTTCATGTGCTGCTTTGGGGGCTTTATTGATGCAAGTATGCTCTTTCCTCTTCATCTCATCTTGTAATTCTTATTGTTTTTGAAGGCTTCAGAACATGTGTATTCTAATTGCTTGATGGGATACTAGGTGTCACCTAAAGAAGTTATATATGAGAATAGAGGTAAACAAAAAATTTATTTTCTACATGTCCTCTTGTTTTGGGAGTTCCCACCATGAAGTATATTGAAATATTTCATATCTTGAAACTTCAATATTCAATTCCTTTCAGGGCTGTCAAAAGAAGCTCAAAAGGCTCTCAAAAAGTACTCAACAGGTTTGTAGACATCTTTTCTTTTCGCTAATTGAATATTGGGAGGGAGAGAGTCTGACTTTTTTTTGTTTCTCGTGCAGGTTCTGCACGGCAATTGACTCCAGTGCAGCCAGTCAATGATTTTATGGATGCTTCTGAAGTTAGTAAATTGATTCAGTTAAAAGGATACTTCAAAGGGTCTTCTAATTCATGGAATGATGGAGTTGATGGTCCACACCATGACATAATTTTACCTGCTCTCGGTACACTTATTGACCATCTATCCAGGTTGATGGTAAGCTCATGTCTTTCATAAAATGGATACTAATCAAGAGCATATATGTATGGCCACGTGTCTTATAAGTTATAACCGACACATATTAATTCCCATACAGTTGGATGATGTTTTACGCAATGGAGATATATTACCTTACCAAGTTTATAGGGGTTGCCTCAAAATGGATGGACAGACACTGATAAATCTTGAGATCTTTAGTAATACTGCTGATGGTGGTCCATCAGGCAAGTGTTCCCTTTCTTTGGCTTTAACTAGAATATTCAAGTTTGTCAGGTTTATTGTGCTAATTTTTATCTTGGTTTTTAGGTACGCTGTATGCATATCTCGATAACTGTGTGACAGCATCTGGTAAGAGGCTTCTGAGGAAGTGGATTTGCCATCCCTTGAAATCTGTTGAAGCCATTAATAACAGGCTTAATGTGGTTGAAGATCTACTGGCACATCCAGAAATGGTTCCACTTATTGCTCAGCATCTCCGCAAGCTTCCAGACTTAGAGAGGTTGTTTGGACGGGTTAGGTCGAGTGTTCAGTCGTCAGCTTCCCTCCTATTGCCATTATTTGGCAAGAAAGTACTAAAACAGAGAGTAAGCCTTCTCTACATTAATATGATGTTTTAGTGAAACTTGAAGGAACCTGGCAAATGTTTGTCCTCGTTCAGAATTTTCTTGATTGCGTTGCTGAGTTGTCTCTTTGCTTTCATTTTTGTAGGCATAGGGACAGTGTTTAGAGTCTAGGCTCCTGGAATATAATATGAGAAAATATTAACACCCTCTAGTTGACATGAATTAGCAGAAATTTATAAGAGCTCTACTAATATGAAAGAATTATAATGCTTTGTGTGGTACAGGTGAAAGTGTTTGGGACTCTTGTAAAAGGCCTCAGATTCGGACTGGATTTGTTAAAGGTATTACAAAATGAAAGGCATATAATGAAGCTGTTATTAAAGCTATTTAAATTTCCAAGTCTAAGTGGCAGTGATGGGCTTGATCTATATCTTAAGCAATTTGAAGCAGCTGTAGATAGTGATTTCCCAATTTACCAGGTATATTTTCTTTTTCTTTTACTAATAGTCTCGTATGTGTTCAAAAGAGTTCCTGTTTCTCTTCTTTGGTGTTAAATATATAATCATAGAAACTCCTGTCCATAAGTTGAACACGTTGCTATGGCTTGTCATGTTTTGTGCTGTATTTTCTGTCTCAATTGATGCTCTTTTTATTTTATTTTCTTTTTTTAAAGAAAACATAAATTTTAATTAAACACTAAGCAAAGTACAAGGAGTCTGCTCTAAATAACTAAAGAGGGCAGCTAAGGCTTAAAGGCTTTGCAGCTCATCTCTCCACTGATATTCCTATTGGATTTTAAAAAAGCATGGTAGTAGACTTCAGACTCTCTTCATGATTGTTTCTGTAGCCCTAGTGATGACGAATGGAGCTCTACTGTTTGTTCGTACAAGAGCCTTTCTAGCTGTAGCTCACCAATAGTTTAGAAAACAAAACTTATCAGTATTTTCTGTTCTTTTTTTTTTTAAAAGGAAATTTTATCAGTATTTTCATGTGCTGCATGTTTCGCAAAATACTGATTTGCAAGACTTGAACCTATATTTGGTGCCAGGATCATGATGCAACTGATTCAGATGCTGAAACATTATCGATTTTAGTCGAGCTATTTATGGAGAAGGCAACTGTGTGGAGTGATGTCATACATGGCATCAACTGTATTGATGTACTAAGATCTTTTGCAGTTACTTCAAGTTTCCCAGGTGCAGCTATGTCCAGACCTGTTCTTTTGCCTCAATCTCAAACAACCGTGAATGGAGAAAATGGATGTTCTACACTTCATATTAAAGGAATATGGCATCCGTTTGCTCTTGGTGAAAATGGTGGAATGCCTGTACCAAATGACTTAGTTCTAGGTGAAAATACTGATGGCTATCATCCACGCACTTTACTGTTAACTGGACCAAATATGGGTGGGAAATCAACTCTTCTTCGTTCCACTTGTCTGGCTGTAATACTTGCCCAGGTTGTTCTTTTCTCTGAGTAATTTCCTTTTTGAAACTGAGATACTGAGTTGGCGAAGAGTTTATAGATTTTGGAGCATTAGAGGTTTGATATCTGGTAATTTAACATGGCTTGCAGCTGGGCTGTTACGTGCCCTGTGACGTATGCATTCTCTCACTGGTGGACATCATCTTTACACGGCTTGGTGCCACTGATCGTATCATGACTGGCGAGAGTAAGTCCTAGCAAACTAATATTCAAATATATTTTGTTTTATGCTCTTTCTGATCATAGTCACCTGCGTGTGGTGGGTGGGGGACAAGAAAAAGATGATGGGTTCTCTTACTTCTTTTTGTCAGTGCAACTATTGACACGCTCTAATTTGAAATGAAAAATAAAGCATATAGGGAGCTAGGCTATGTGTTACTGGAACAGGTGTGGTGAGGGTTGAAGATGCACTAATGCAATTCTGGGAGTCTTGGTGACAGGCTTGTAGTTGGTCAGGACCTGGTGGTCTTAGTAGTCCTTGTGGTAGTGCTAGACTTCTTAGTCTTCCTCGTATTAAATCTTGTTGGCGCTGTTTTAAGTAATTTACTTAAAAAATTAATGGAACAATCTACCACTACATCATAGAGTAATTTTACTCTAATTTTCAGGTACCTTCTTTGTGGAATGCACAGAAACGGCATCTGTTCTTCAACATGCAACTCCAGATTCTTTGGTTATTCTTGATGAATTGGGTCGTGGAACAAGCACGTTTGATGGATATGCCATTGCATATGCTGTGAGACTTCCTTTACTAATCATGCATTCAATATCAAAAGTCCAATTATCATATTCATCCTTCATTCAGTTGTATATCTATTACCATTTCATAAATATTAAGCCCTGGACGGACGTCTTTGATACATAAAATACTTGCATTCATTTCCCTCTACTGTACTTGTATATTGATTCAAACTGAAGAAAATAGTCTAAGAAAGTAAACCTGTTAAGAATATTCGTTCATTTTGTAATCAATTGTAGCTGCGGCTGAAAAATAAGTTGCAACACATGCCACCATCCACTTACATGAGGAAAGCAACTTCTGAGGGATATGAATTAACAAGATAGACTTAAAAACCTGTAGCTACTTTTTTTTTTTTTTTTTTTTTTTCAGAATTTGTAGACTACTGATAACCTTGTTGGATATATATCACTTTTCTGCTGATCTGTTTGGACTTTGGAGAACAGTTTTATCCATTCCTTATACCAATATGCTAATGTTATCCTATATATTGTCCATGTTTAATAGATTCATCTATTTATATTTGTTCAGGTATTTCGCCATCTTGTCGAAAAGATTAACTGCAGATTGTTATTCGCCACCCACTATCACCCGCTTACAAGAGAATTCGCTTCTCATCCTCATGTCTCAATGCAACACATGGCATGTGCATTTAGGTCGAAATCTGAATCCCCTTTAAAAAGAGACCAAGAGCTGATATTTCTCTATCGCCTTACCTCAGGGGCATGTCCAGAGAGTTATGGATTGCAAGTAGCAGTGATGGCTGGGATCCCTGACAAAGTGGTTGAAGCTGCTTCTAAGGCTGGCCAAGTAATGAAGAAATCAGTTGGAGAAAGTTTCAGGTCTAGTGAACAGAGATCGGAGTTTTCAACTCTACATGAGGAATGGCTGAAGACACTGCTAACGGTTTCACAAACCGGTAATTATAATGATGAAGATTCATTGGACGTATTGTTTTGCTTGCAGCAGGAATTAAAATGCTCTAATACATTGGCCGACTGACAAAAGGCGACTTGACAGATTAGCAATGTAAGAATCTTTCGTTTTGATGACTTAGCATGCAAGTTAGGGTAGTAAAGGGGACGTAAAGTTGCGTCTCCATGTATGTAGAGAAACGCTTTCGATCTTGTTCCTGGGTCTTTTAGTTCATGATTTCGGTGAGCTATGTTGCGATTTTGCAGGGTTTGACTTAGAATTGGTGCTAAATTGCACTAAATGAGGAGATAATAGAGGTAGAACCTATCAAACCTCTATTCTTAACCATACAAAATAACCAGTAATATCTAATAAAAAAATTTAACTAACCTCACGTTTACTAGAGACCAGAACTACAACCGTTTTTTTAACTTGTTCGACGGTTTTCTTTACTCTTCCTCCTATGGAGAACCATGAAAACAATGGCAAACCCAAGCAATCCTCCAAGCTCAAAAGGAAAGAGCTGGGACTCTCTTGCTGTCATCTGGCGCCCCAGTGACTCCAACTCTCACGCCTTCGGCGCCTCTACCCCAGACGACAACGTCGACCCTTCTCTCCTCCAATCCCTCAAGTCACTTCGAGCCTTGATCTTCAACCCCCAACAAGAATGGCGCACCATAGACCCCTCCATCTACCTCTCTCCATTCCTTGACGTCATCCAAAGCGACTTCGTCCACGCTGCCGCCACCAGAGTCGCCCTCTCCGCCACCTTGAAGATTCTCAAGCTCGGAATCTTTGGACGAGACCCCGGAGCTAAGGACGCCATCAACACCGTTGTCAATGCCATCACCACGTGTAGGCTTGAGAAGACTGATCCGGTGTCGGAGGACGCCGTGATGATGCACATTCTGCAGCTTCTCACTGGAGTTATGAACCACAGGGCTTCAATGTTGCTGTGTGCACCATTGTCAATACTTGCTTTCAAGTCGTTCAACAATCCACGACCCGAGGGGACTTGCTTCAACGTAATGCCAAGTACACCATGCATGATTTGATCCACATCATTTATTCACGGTTGCCAGAAGTTGAGATCCACGATGAGGGGTCGGAGACTGACACTGAAGACGTCGATGACGGTGGTTTGGATTATGGATATGGAATGAGGTGTGCGGTTGATATATTTCATTTCTTGTGTTCTTTGCTCAATGTGGTTGAGGTGGTAGACAGATGGGTCTACAGTTCAAACTGCTGATGAAGATGTGCAGCTCTTTGCTTTGGTTTTAATCAACACCGCGATCGAGTTGAGTGGAGATGGGATTGGGGCACATTCGAAGCTTTTGAGGATGATGAAAGATGATCTCTTTCACCATTTGGTGCACTATGGAACTTGTTCAAGCCCGGTTGTGTTTTCCATGATTTGCAGTACGGTTTTGAATATGTATGACTTTCTTCGCAGGTTAAATTTTTAGGTTGATAAGCAGATGCTTAAGTTTAACTTTCTCATTACACTGTAACTTGAATCATGATTACTTTTGGTCTTTATTCTTTGCAGGTACATTCCACTCCAGTTAGAATCGTTCTTCACATTTGTGATGTTTAGAGTTGCATCAGCTCCAGGAGCAACAACCCAACTTCAAGAAGTTGCACTGGAAGGAATTATAAACTTCTGCAGGCAACCTACATTCATAGTCGAAGTTTATGTGAATTATGACTGCGATCCCCTTTGCTATAATGTGTTCGAGGAGATTGGGAAGGTGCTATGCAAGCAATCATTTCCTGTGGGTGCCCCATTATCAAGTTTACAGATACAAGCCTTTGAAGGGTTAGTAATCATGATCCACAACATTGCTGATAGTATTGATAAAGAAAATGATACAAGCCCTTCAGGGCATTATCCTGTTGAAATTACTGAATATTCCCCATTTTGGGAAGATCAGGTTAAAGAGTATTTGGAAACTTGGGTGGAGTTTGTAAGACTCAGGAAAGCACAGAAGAAGAAAATAATGATTGCCGGACACCATTATAATCGAGATGAAGAGAAGTGAATGGAATACTTAAAACTTACCAAATTAGTCTCTGACCCTCCGGATCCAAAGGCTGTGGCTTACTTCTTCCGGTACACTCCTGGTCTAGACAAGATGTTGATAGGGGATTATCTTGGTGATCCTGATGAGTTTCACATTCAGGTTCTAAGAGAGTATACTGAAACCTTTGGATTTGCAGGCATGAATCTTGACAGTGGTCTCCGGACTTATCTTGAAACTTTCCGGTTACCAGGAGAGTCCCAGAAGATTGAGCGGATTCTCGAAGTATTTTCAAAAAAAATTTATGAACAACAACCTACAGATATGTTTGTAAACAAGGACACAGTGATGATTCTTTGCTACTCTCTCATTATGCTCAATACTGATCAACACAATCCACAAGTGAAGAAGAAAATGACAGAAGACGAGTTCATCAGGAACAATAGAGCAATCAATGGAGGAAAGGATCTTCCTAGGGATTATCTATCTGACCTTTTCCATTCCATCTCAAACACTGCAATCGCCGTGTCTGAACAATCTGGTCTTCAGCTAGAAATGAACCCAAACAGATGGATAGAGTTGATGAACTGAACAATAACTGTGCAATCTTTCGTTCTATGTGAATTTGATTGCCGTATAGGAAGAGATATGTTTGCTTGCATTGCTGGTCCATCAGTGGCTGCTCTTTCTGCAGTATTTGAGCATGCTGAAGAAGAGGAATTGCTCCATGAATGCATTGAAGGTTTGTTCTTTGTGGCCAGGGTAGCTCAGTATGGACTAGAGGACACTCTTGATCAACTTCTCGCCACATTCTCCAAATTCACTACATTGTTGAATCCATATGCCTCTGCAGAAGAAACCCTCTTTGCTTTTAGCAAAGATTTGAAGCCAAGAATGGCTACACTTGCGGTTTTCACCATTGCAAACAATTTTGGAGAGTCAATTAGAGGAGGCTGGAGGAACATTGTTGACTGCTTGTTGAAACTTAAGAGGCTAAAGCTGTTTCCACAGTCTGCCATTGAATTTGATGCTGCTGCTTCCACCTCGTCAGAGAACTTAACATCTGAATCTGGTGTAATCTTCCCAGCTCATGATACCAAATTTGGAGGCCGGCTGACTTCTGGCATGATCAACCGGTTCTCGCATTTTATGTCACTAGAGAGTGCAGAAGATGCTGTCTCCCTTGGCATTAGTGAGTTTGAACAAAATCTCAAGGTTATCAAACAATGCCGAATTGGTAACATCTTCAACAATAGTTCAAACTTTCCTGATGATGCATTGCTCAATCTTGGGCGCTCTTTGATATATGCAGCTGCTGGGAAAGGGCAAAAGTTTAGTACACCAGTTGAAGAAGAAGAAACTGTTGGTTTCTGCTGGGATTTAATAGTTACAATCACTTTGGCCAACACTCAGAGGTTCCAGACATTTTGGCCTAATTTTCATGATTATCTGATTATTGTTGCTCAGTTTCCCATGTTCTCCCCTATTCCTTTTGCTGAAAAGGGCATTGTTGGCCTCTTCAAGATATGTTTCAAGATCCTTGGGACATACCGGCCTAACAAAATCCCCGAGGAGCTCATTTTCAAGTCTATAAATCTAATGTGGAGGCTGGAGAAAGAGATTCTAGAAAGTTGCTGTGTTGTAATAACTCATTCACTAAACAGGATTCTGATTGAGTACCCCCTGCCAATTTGCAGACGCAATTTGGTTGGAAGTCAATTCTCAACTTATTATCAGTCTCTGGGAGACAAACTGAAACCTATGAACTAGGAGTTGAGACATTTATCGCGTTCATGTCTGATGGAACTCATGTTTCACGTACAAATTATGCGTACTGTGTTGATTGTGCCTTTAGTTTCATTGCACTTAAGAACAGTCCATTGGAGAAGAACATAAAGATACTAGACCTGTTAGCAGAGTCTGTAAACTTGTTGATCCAATGGTATAGAAACTTCTACGAGGCAGATCCTGCGAACAGCAACAGCAACAGCGGCCAAAGCAGCAACTCTTTAGAAGAGGCAAGAGGTTTGGGCTCTTGCAGCTTTGCCATGAATTTGTTTGTCAAACTAGGAGAGGTACTTAGAAAGTCCAGCTTAGCTCGGCGAGAAGAGATGAGAAACCATGCAGTCTTATCTCTTCAATAATGTTTCAAACTTGCTGAGGAATTGGACTTCACTCCAATCAACTGCATTAACTGTTTCAACCTTGTTGTTTTTGCAATGGTTGATGATCTACATGAAAAGATGTTGGAGTACTCGCGTAGGGAAAACGCAGAGAAGGAGATGAGAGGCATGGAAGGGACCTTAAAGAATGCACTGAAGCTCTTGACAGAAGTGTACTTGCAGTTCTTGAACCAGATTTCACGGAGTTCCGGGTTTCGAACATTTTGGTTAGGAGTGTTGAGAAGAATGGACACTTGTATGAAGGCTGACTTAGGTGGATGTGCTGAATCAACAGCACTGCAAGAACTAGTCCCGGATCTGTTGAGACAGATGATCACAGTGATGAAGGAAAAAGAGAATCTAGTGCAAAGGGAAGATGATGACCTTTGGGAGATAACACATATTCAGATACAGTGGATAGCTCCTGCAATCAAGGAGGAGCTTTTTCCAGAAGAAAACTTATGAGGCAGTCCTGATGAGTAACACATCTATAGCTCTATAAATTAAACTAGGAGATGACTTTGATCTTGTTACTTTATTTTCTTCTGTTTTAACAAAGCATTACTATGAATCAATTAAAGAATGCTGTTCTACTTCTTGCTCCTGCCTCAAGAGGCAACAGGCCATACAAATCAGACTCCAGATACAGGGACTTCTCCCAGTTTCCCTCACATCTTGCGAATTTTTTCGTTTCAAATATACTATACTGAAAAACAGCCTTTGCCTCTGTAGAAGACTTGCTTAACAATCTCTCTTATGCCAACTAAAATGGGGTCTGTTAGTTAAGAGGATCGAGGAGTTGTTATAAATCGCTCTGAAGCCTGAATATTATCATTGATTATGCATATAATAGGGAAATGGACAGCACAACAAATATTAAGATGACTATGTTGCATGTTAATCACCAGCTTCCATCATTATCAAATTACATGTATCAGAGCGGATAAAATTTCCACGAATTGCAATGTATGATTACAAATTCTCTCTCGAATACAAAGCAGATGATTCCACTTTGAAAAAAGTAGAAATTTTATACATAGTTCCACTCAGATAGTTAGATGCCAGTCCTAAGACAAGAAAAAGAGGAGAATTCACAATGTATGCTCGCAAACCTTCTCTTCAACACAGAGCAGCTGGTTCTACTCCGAAACAGTTGAAAATTTTCCCAAGGATGGTTCTAGTCAGATGCCAGTCCTGAGACAAAACTAGGAGAAAATTAGTAAGCAACAAACAATAAAGCTGCCTCACAAAATAAATATTACAAACATATCTAACCTTTAAGAGTACATAACAACTTTCCAAAGGACTGATACAAAAGAAGTCAAAATCATTCCACAAATAAGAACAGCGAAGAAGTGCAGCAAAGCAAATGACACTAGCGAGAAAAAATAAACACCCAGGGGATGAGGTATCTTGCTATGGCAGACAAAGTTGAGCACTCAATTCAACATTTTCTCATCTGGCAGGGATGTAGAAAAGATTTACGATGATTAGAGTCAATAATTCACAACTTAGTTGAACAGAACTGGATATTCTCCAATTATCTAGATTATAAGGTTAGTAAGTTCTATATTCTATTCTTAAGTCGGTGTTCTTAGCAATGGATAAACAAATGCAACAATATGTTCTTAGCTAGCAATTCAACAGTATGCAATTAAGAGAAACAAAAGTTTAAAAGAAAGCAACTTAACATGCAAGACCGAGTTCAAGCAAAGACAGACATTACAGATCCCACCTCCATCATTGGCAGATATCTTCAGCAGAACCATCCGAGTCATCATCATCACCATCATCATCCGCCTCCTGAATCTTAGCAATCTCCGCCTGCGCCCTCTCAAGAATCTGCTTCTTCTGCACCTCCATTTCCTTATTAAACTCCCTCCTCATCTTCTCCAACTCCATCATCTGCTGCCTCTTACTACTCTCAATACTCTCATAAATCTCCCCAAACTTCTGAATCGAATCTGCCAACACCCTAAATGAAGACACCTCCAACCCCCCACCACCACCTCCCTGCCTCACTCCAAACCCTCCAAACCCCCCAAACCCATTCTGATCACCCACATTGTCACCCTCATCCTCATCTGTCTCCGACTCCCCCGGACTATCCCTCATCTCATCAACCCCATTCGACTTCTCCAAATACACCCTAGTATTCATAAACACAAACTCCCCATTGTCCACCCCACAAGCCAACCCACATTCTTGCCTCATCGAACTCGCCATCAGCATTTCCATCTTCTTATAGTACCCCCACTTACTCGAACCCCCTCCCTCCTCGATTCTCGCCTTCTCCTTCTTATACTTCCTCTTTAACATATCCAACATGCTCCTACATTGCTTCTCACTCCTCTCCATCTTACATTCCTCCGATACCTTCGCCGCCACGTCACTCCAATCCTCAGACCTCAAGCTCTTCCTCCCCAGCTGCAAAAACCTGTCCCCCCAAACCTCCAGCAACACAAACACCGCGTGCTCATTCCACTCCTCCGGCCCGACCCGACCCGGCATTTTTACCCGGGGCGCGAACTCGTAACCTGAACCCGAACCCGAACCCGAACCCAAACCCGACTCGAAATTCTTCAGCTTCCGCTTCTTCGGGTGCCACTCCCACCCGTTCTCGCCGTCGAAGCTCCGGTTAGGCTCGTTGGGGCGCTGCTGGTACTGCTCCGCCACAACGACGTCATCTTGGCCGTAACTCTTCTCGTCCAAATCGTCGTCGTCTTCTTCCGGCTCGTACCGATTGGGCGGCGGCGGCCGGGAGTAGGGGTTGTTCCGGATGTGGATGTGTCGCCGATTGGAGGAGCTGTGGTGGTGGTGGTAGGGTTTCGGCTGGTACCTCTCGTCGTCTTCCATGTCGTCCATTTCAGGCCAAAAAGGTGGTGACTTTGGAAACCCTAATTGGAGAATTGGGTTGTGAAACTGTGATTTAGGGTGATTTGAACTCGGAATTTGAGATTGGAATGGAAGGAGGGGTTCTCAAGGTGAAGGAAGCCCTAATTTGGTCTATTTGGGAAAAGTGACTGCCTTTTGGGATTTTGGAATTTAAACTTTTAGCCCCGCTAGTTAGTGACTATTGTAATTTGGCCCCTCATGTCCAAAGACATTTACCTGATTTTTTTTTATTATTTTTTTTCGACAAGCCTTGATGATTATTCTGAAGAAACTCATTTTGGTGGTGAGTTGTTAGCCCGAGTTGTTATAAGTTTTTATTGCTGAATTATGTGTTTCAAGTTCATTGATAATAACCTCTCATGAGTTTGGATGTGTGTGTTTGATGGGGTGGTAAGACGATAATTTATGTAAGTTAATGTGTTCAAACTCCATTATGAGCGAGAGTGGCATATAGTAGATAATAAGAAAAGGCATTGATCCTAGCACTACCTCTTGTGAGTTGTTTTATTGTTGATGTGACCGATAGATAGAACATCCATGTTTCTAATGTGTTTGAATTCAATCATAAGTGAGAATAGGATATGAATAAAAGGTGAAGAAAACATTCTATCCTTGAATATTTGAGTGATACTAGCACTATTTCTCGCCAATTGTTCTATCGTTGATGTTGAGAATATGCATGAGTGTTTTTCATTCAATTCAATTCAAAATATAAGTTGAACAAGTCAAACCGAAACCAACCAATTCGACTAACTAGACAACTTCCAAACTAAAACCAATAAGTGAATTAACTCTGGATTCAGTTACATTTATCTTCAAACAATATAGGTAAATGGAATCGAACTGGTTCACAATAATTATTCTTTGCTTCAAAACCATCGGGCACCGGAATCTAAAGGAAATGTAGCTAAAGTGAACATTAAGCTGGCTCAATAGCATAAGCAATGATCAGTGCAAGTGATCATGTTTTCCTTTCTCATTAGTTGCAGTGAGAAATTAACTTTGTGGTTTAGCTAATTAGCTCTATCCTCCTTTCTCATAAACGTTGAAATTATATGCAGAGAAGTAAGTCCACGGTTTCCCCAAGAATAGTTCAAACACAAACCGAACTTCAAATATTTGCGTAATAGATCATCTGCTTAATTACATGTCACAGGATATATATATATATATATATATATATATATATATATATATATATATGTAACCTGATAGGTACAACACCTCACCGTTTTTTCATACGTTGAACTATACCCACACTATACGTACTTTTAAATTTAAATGTTTTTAATTTAAATTAAAAAACATTACTTTTTAATTTAAATGTTTTTTCATACGTTTAACTATACCCACACTATACGTACTTTTTAATTTTAATTAAGTATGTTTAAATAAATTATACATACTTAATTTCTTGTTAATTTAAATGTTTCAGAAAGTAAACACTACCAGATCGGATAGAATAGCCGACGAAAAAATTTTCGTCGACTATGCCAAAATTTCGTCGGCTATACCTTCTGCCGACGAAATTTTCGTCGGCTATAATTCTTCGGAAAAACGCTGTCAGTAATACCAATGGCCGACGAAAATAACGAAATCGTCGGCTATATGCGAGTATGGCCGACGATTTTACCGACGAAACATCATTTCGTCGACCAAACCTTGGCAAAATATCCGACGAAATTCGTCGGGTATTTTCGAGTATGGCCGACGATATCGTAAACTATAGCCGACGAAATTCGTCGGCTATTTGTTCTGAATTATAGCCGACGATTTCATCTATTTCGTCGGTTATTTCGTCGAAATATATTAATATTTTAATAGGCATTAATTAGTTATAGCCGACGAAATAATGTCATTTTCGTCGGCTATAAGACTTATAGCCGACGAATATTGGTAAAAATCGTCGGCTATAGTGCTTATAGCCGACGAAATAATGCCAAAATCGTCGGCTATTCTTACATTTGGTGAAAAAAAAAATTAAATTATTTTCTAAATTACCATTCCAAGCAACCTGTAAATCACAAAGACAGTCCATGCATTTGCACCAACAAGAAACACGTCTAAATGACTTATTATTTAATTCGTTCCAATATACATAAAATATAACCCTAATCATCACCTAAACCACTAAAGTCCACCACGTCATCCCCAACATCCTGCTCTCCATCATGCTCGTCATCCTGCTGACCGAACTCAGGAGGTTGAGGCATTGGAGGTTCAAGTAACGGCTGAAACGGGGGCGGGGGTTCAAGGTTTTGTTGTTGTGCGGCGAACATATCATACCACCAGTTTTGTTGGCCGGCGTAGTTGTGTCGCCGAATTCTCTCGCATTCAGCATGCCAACTGGACAGATCTAAATAATACTGCTGTGTTCTGCGGTGTTGCTCCTGTGATCTGCGTTGTTCCTCCTGTGATCTCTGGAACTCGGCCGCCAACCTTGCATTTTCTTCTGCCAATCTCCGCACTTCCCCCCTCACCTGTTGGCTCTCCCCGCCTCCCTTCTTTTGACCTCCCTTAGTGGTCTTCAGGAGCCCTAGTCCAGAACTTCCCAAACCCCGGCAGTAGTAGTTGTTTGAGCGGTTTGGGAATGCTGCGTCGAACATCCTCGCTGCCGTTTGGACATTGAACCGGTCGACCTGGCGCAGAGCTTCTTCCAGATCTGCCTCTGAAATGTTCGGTTGTGTCTCCCGAACTACTTGCTGGAACACCTCTTCTTCGGCCCGGTTCACCCTCTCCTAATTGGACGAGAAAAAAAAATTAATATTCTAACAAATATATAATTAAGTAAAATTAATAATTAAAATTTTAAAATCGTAATGAACGACTTACGAGCTGTTCTGTCGCTTGTGGATAAGTGATCTTGAACGTCTCCACGTACGGGTTGCTATCAGGATGATCTCTAAGCGCCTCCTCCTGTTATTGTGCAAACGGCCTAGAACCACCATGATGGGGGGTTGTGTTACGGCGGCGGTTCGCAGAGTTTATCTGAGACCGTTGCTTCAAACAAATAATAAAATATTAGAAAAATGCATCAAAAAATATTAGTGTAATAATTATAAAATAATTAAACTAATAATTAAAATTTTAACAAAATAAACATTTGTAGTGAAGTTTAGTATTTACCTGCATAACTGGGTTGTTGAAGTCTACTGTCTTCAACCAACGCCACTCGTACTCCCTGAACATGAACTCTCTTGGAGTACCCATACGACTATGTTTGTCGTATTCGGTAAAGTGGGTACGGAGCTCGTTCTTCCACTCTTTGAACCTACGGAAAAAACAAAAGTGCATTAGAAATATTATTAATATCATAAAATATTTCAAATTATAAGATGAGGAATTCCCAACGTATCTCGAAGAATGTCTGAAAGATAATATTTTATTAGTTTTAAAATTGTAACAAAACCGAAAATTATTAAATATTACGATAAATAAATTAAATTTTTTAAATTACTCACCGACGCGGCGTTGTTCACCTCCCTCTTTATCTCTTCGGGCACATCAGCCCACCGTGTCCACAACATAGGGACTCTGTCCCTAATCAGTGCCCCCACGCAACCCGAGTAGTTGCTTTTTTTTTCCCCTGAACCTCCTGATTAGGAGGTTCGTTGATCTGGATCCTCCCCCTCAGATCAACAGTTCTCCTGAGCATGTCAAAACATATGACACCTCTCGTATTCCTCGTTGAACTACTAGCGGCTGTCCCTATCACATAAACGACGATTGGTTAATAAAATTAAATATTAGTGCGTTAATTTTAATAAAACATTTAATTAATAAAATCGAATGTTACCTGAACTCGATGACCCGTCTGTCGACTTTCCTTTTGTCCTCGCCGAAATCAGGAGGTCAGGGTTCTCAAATGGCTGCTGCTGGTATGCCTCCGCAGCACTCACGTACTGAGGCATATCAGGCCATATGGGCACACCACGATAGTCGACCTCCGGTATCGCAGGAATGTTGTACGGGAGGTAGAGCTGATTTGGGAGAGTAGGACCCTCAGTCGAGTCAGCAACAGACGTCGTCGGACTCGTCATCGGCTCCCGATGAACCTCAGGCATACGAACCTGAGGAACGTCTGCAGCTATCTAGTCCTGAAATAGCTGCCGACTGAACCTCGGAGCATCTGGCCCGACAGGCGGAAGCGAATTGCTCGACGGCCGCCCCGCCTGGAGAAGGGTCTGGTGCCGAGAACTCACACTCCTCCGCGGCTGGGATGAATCCACAGTCCTCCGCGGCTAGGATGAATCTACACTCCTCCGCGGCTGGCTGGTGGTCCTCTCAGGCTGGCTATGGGTCCTGTCGGAGTCTGCCGAACCGGCGGCATAACGTCTACGAAGTGACGGATCAGCAACTCATACTAGTACGGGAGTTCCCACAATATGCTCTTATGTGTCCAGAATTTATACTCCTCAGACCTTTCAGGTATTTCCGCTACAATATCGGGATGATTGCTGAGGGGCCCAAAATCGTACTCATTAAGCACTGCTAAAATTTCTCTTCCCGTCCATCTTCTAAGGGGACCACCGTGTTCTTCGGTTCCATCAAATGCGGCGGACTCGTAACGCCAGTGGTGATCCGCCGGAAGGAACACACGATGACCCATTCTGCATATCTTGTTGCAATGAGGGGTGCTCCCATAATCGCTGAGACACTTTGGACAAGCCTTGTATCTCCTAACAACGCTGCCCGACAACATCCCATAAGCAGGAAAATCACTGATGGTACCAATAACCATGGCATGCATCTGGAACGTCTCCTCCTTGTACTTGTCAAAAGTGGGATGACCAACGTCCCACAATACCTTAAGCTCTTCAATCAATGGTCTCATATACACATCGAGACATTTCCCTGGGTAACCAGGCCCCGGAATCAACAACGTCAACATATTATATTCTTTCTTCATGCACATCCACGGAGGAAGGTTGTAAGGTACCAAAACCACCGGTCATATACTGTATGAAAGACTCATGGTGCCGAAAGGGTTGAACCCGACGGTTGAGAGCCCGAGCCTGACGTTTCTGACATCTGACGCAAAATGAGGAAACTCATTGTTTATATGCTTCCAAGCCGCTCCGTCAGAGATGTGTGTCATGATATCTGCATCTCCCGCGTCCCGCGTCCCGCTCACCGTGCCATCTCATAGCTTTTGCGGTGGTTTCTGACATGTACAACCGCTCAAGCCTATCTCTCAACGGAAAATACCGAAGCACTTTCACAGGTTTCCTATTGCCTGCTCCCGTCAACTTATATCGGTCAGACTGACATATCGGACATGCGTCAAGGCTAGCAAGGTCATTCCCTTCTGCATCTTTACCCCAGAAGAGAACGCAGTCAAATGCGCATGCATGGATCTTAATGTAGGAAAGCCCTAGATCTTTGAGGATACTTCGGACCTTACGGTGATTGGTAGGATTACGATGACCCTCCTCCAACAACGAAGAAGTGTACTGTAGATATTCATCCACTTGCCTGATGCTCGATTTTGTCTCGACTTTAATCCTCATTACCTCCATCACACTTTGAAGAACTGTCTTCTCAGAACTTGAAGACACAGGGGTCTGTTGCAATGCAATCAGTTTGTTGTACTTGTCAAAGGCAGCAGTGTTGACAACTTGTGGGAAGGGCTGCACCGGGTCATGCATATATTGTTCCTCACGTACACCGCTTTCAAAAGGAAACACGTCGTTGACGAATGCCATTGTTGGATCGTTGGATGTACTACTACTGCCCGCCTAAAAAATCTGCCCATGATCATGCGATCCATCTAATGATGGCTCACCGTGATATATCCAACGTTTGTACTTCGGCCAAAACTCATTACTCTTTAGGTGCTCCCATACTGTCCTAATCGGAAATCGACACATATCACTGCGACACTTACATTTCTTGCACGGGCAATAATGATATTCATTCCCGTTTACATTTTCCTCGACGAACTGCAAAAAATCCACAACTCCTGTAGTGTATCGTCGGTCATGCCTTGGAAGCGAAATCCAACTCTTATCCTGATCCATATATAGTATGATAATAATATATATGTATAACTTTAATTAATAAGAAATTAATTAACACATATATATTACAATATATATTATTATCAACATCAACTCATATATATATACCATTAATTAACAACCATTATACCATTAATTAACAACCATTATTTAAGTTCATTACACTATCAACAACCATTAATTAACATATTTATATATATATATATATATATATATATATATATATATATATATTAACACTAATTAAAATAACATCAAATTAAAACACATAATTAAACTCTAACTTAAAATCAACTCAACTACAACTCAAAATCAACATATATACATACATTCTAACACTAAAACAACAACAAAACAAAAAATCACTTACTATATTAAAATCATTAAAACTCAAAATCAACTCAACTAAAACTCAAAATCAACATATATACACATATACGTACCTATATATAGCTCCACAATGTAAGAGAGGACGAATTTCAACAATACCCACCGATTTTTCACTCTTTCTCCCGTTTTTTTTTTTTTTGAAATGAGCAGCTGCTGTTCAGATCTGAAAATATGAAGACTTATAGCCGACGAAAATGCCAATTTCGTCGGCCAAACTTTCAAAAGTTTTCGTCGGCTATATTTTAAGAGAACATGCGACGAAAATTTTAAATCGTCGGTCATTCTAGGGGTATAGCCGACGAAAAATATTTTTTAGGGACGACAGAAAAAATCGTCGGCCATTCTTATGGAATGGCCGACGATTTTTTATTTTTAGGGACGAAAGAAAAAATCGTCGGCCATTCTTGGGAATAGCCGACAAAAATAGTATGTCGTCGGCCGTTTTTTTTTTTTCGTCGGTAAAAGTCTTTTTTCTGGTAGTGAAATAAACTAAAAAATTTTGAAGATTGTAGCAACGTTACATTTTTGATCCTATCGAATGCAATAACAACCTTGTAATTTGACTAAATCGTATGCGAGTTCTGCTACAGTAGATCCATGCATTTCTTTAGTAGGTTAAGAGTTGGATATGGTAAAAATGGTGAAGATAATTAAGAGAGAAATACGGGTCTTGACTCTTTGATCAGTCTTGTCTGATAGAGAAATTGTAGCCGAAGGTTAGTAGTAGAATATGAGATATGGACTTCAATTCTTATCCAGGTTGAGTTAACCTAGCTGAGGCCGTTAGAGATCGCATGCCAGCCTCACTCTCCACTCACTGCCATTATTCCTATATATAAGCTAGTCTCGAGAGTGGAATAATACTCCGCTCCTGACTAATATCTCTCTCCCTCTCTCTCTTGATCACTGTATTTCTGATCACCATGGCTACCGGTATGGCCACAACAAACCACCAGAAGGTGAACTTCGCAGAACCAAGAAGCTTCTGCACCCAATTCAAATCTGATATGAAGGAAGCACTATTTCCCGACGATCCCTTCAAGGGTTTCGGGCAGGAGACAGCAGCTGGGAAAGTCAAGAGAGGGTTGCAGTACTTTATTCCCATCTTGGGCTGGATCCCCAGGTATAATCTTAAAACTTTCATATCCGATATCGTCGCCGGTGTCACCATTACCAGCCTTGCTATCCCCCAAGGAATTAGCTACGCTGGACTCGCAGGGGTACCACCCCTCGTTGGCCTATGTAAGTCGTCGTGAAAATGATTACTCGCACCGCCAGCTTTGAACATATATTATATATATATATATATATATATATAGCTAACCTAATTTGTTTTCGTTGTGCAGATACGAGCTTTGTTCCACCTCTGGTTTATGCAATTATGGGGGACTCCAAGTACATGGCCGTGGGAAACGTGGCGTCGGCCTCGCTACTTATCAAAGATATACTCAATGAAGTAGCACCGATGGATAAAGATTACACTTTGTTTGTTCACCTGGTTTTTACAACTACGTTTGTCACAGGCGTTATGCAGTTAATAATGGGTATTCTAAGGTACTTGAACATCAAATTAGTCCAGACCAAAGGGTTCATTATATTTGAGGGATAAGTTAGTTCATTATCTGTCAAATTTAGCTTTCCAGCTGTTATATTACGTGAAGTATTATCTTAATTTTTCCAGTTGTTCAATAATAGATTAGTGTGTTGTGCATGAATTTTGCAGACTGGGGGTTTTAGTAGATTTCTTATCACATTCCACCATCACTGGTTTTATGGCGGGGAGTGCATGCATCATTTGCTTGCAACAGTTGAAGGGATTATTAGGATTGAAGAAGTTCACGTCCAAGACCGACCTCTATACTGTTGCGAAAACACTTATCGAGATGAAAAAAGATGTTAGTATTTTTCTTTTCTTTTTTTTCAGAAATGAACTATATTATGCTTAGTCTATTTGCCTGGAGTGATAACCATTATTTATAGCTAAACTGTGCGTATAAGACTATGATGCGCATACAAATATTAACCTAAATACTGGCCAATATTTGTATAATGACATTTTTCTTTTCCAGTGGCATTGGGAACCTGCAGTTTTTGGTATTATCTGCATCGTTTTCCTTCAAGCAACAAAGATCATTGTGAGTGCTTACGACACGAATATTATCATGATAACTAGTACCAAATTCATTGTCACTGTATGTAGTTTCTTACTCATATCTACACAAGCATAGTTTTCTGATGAAAATTATGTAAAATTTCAGAAAGAAAGGAACCCGAAGCTATTTTTGGTACAAGCCGTTGGTCCACTGGTGGTGGTTCTGGCAGGCTGCCTTGTTGCTTATTTTGGGGATGTGGATAAGAAACATAATATACCCATTGTAAGTACCAGTATTAGTTATATAGGCTTCTTCATTTCTCCCTAATATTTCTTCTCTTTTGAAAATTTGTTTTAAATCTTTCTTAGGTTGGAGAGTTGAAGAGAGGACTCAATCCTATTACCGTTCAACATTTGATTTTTGACATGAGATATTTTCCGGCTGCTTTCCAGGCTGGGACTATTACTGGCATTATTTCCCTAGCTGTAAGATTTTTATGAGTTTCAACCATAATTATGTCAATTAAATTAATCAACATCCTTAATTTTGAATCAAATTTAATAATCCAGGAAGGAATAGCCGTTGGAAGGAGTTTCGGAATATTGAGGAATGAAAATATTGATGGGAACAAGGAAATGGTAGCTCTTGGATTGATGAACACAATAGGATCTATGACTTCTTGCCACTTGTCTACGGGTACGATCGAGTATTTTTAGTATACTCTAGATATCGTGGCTTATTATACATTTCAAGAGTATATATTGAATTTTTTTTTTACTACCAAAATGCGCGCCAGTATCGTTAACATATTGGAAGTAAGAAACTGACTAGAATTAACTCTTTTGTTAATAATCATATATATTGATCGATCTAGTTTTCATATCATGTAGGACCATTTTCAAAGACTGCGGTGAATTTCAACGCGGGAGCAAAGACGCAAATGGCGAATGCCGTCCAGGCGTTGTGTATGCTGACGGTGGTTTTGTTCTTGGCTCCTATATTTGGTTACACCCCTCATGTTGCCCTATCTGCCATTATATTCACCGCCATGATTGGAATCATAGATTACACAAAAGCTGTTGAACTGTGGAAGATTGACAAGTTCGACTGTTTAATCTGCATGTCTTGCTTCTTCGCAGTCGTCCTCCGAAGCATGCTTTTTGGTCTTGTTCTCTCAGTAAGAATTCTTCATCGTCTTCTTCTTTCTTTACTCCTTCATCTCTCTCTCTCTCTCTCTCTCTCTCTCTCTCTCTCTCCCTTACTGTTTCAAACAAAAATGGTCTGTAAATCACCTATATATGCGTCGAATGTAAAGTCTATCATTTTGGTGATAAATTAGGTGGCACTTGGTATCTTGAGATCACTGCTTTATGTGGCTAGACCCGGCACTTGTAAGCTTGGAAAACTCCAACTATCAGAGTTGTCTCTGTATCGTGACTCAGCCCAGTATCCGGATGGATCAAAACACAAAGGTATCCTTGTCCTACAGATTGGTTCCCCCTTTTACTGTGCAAATGGCAACTATGTACGAGACAGGTATGCAGATTCTTACCTTCAATTCAAATATATAGATATGTTCATAAATTTGCAAGTAAATCTCTTCAAATGCCCACCTTGCATGGTTCATGGTTGGTTAATTTTCTTGCAGGATTTTGAGATATATTGCCGATGAGCAATCCAGTACCAGAGATGTTGTTGAGCATGTCTTGCTCGATCTATCCGGTAAGAACGCACGATTAATTAGGCTACTTCTGTTTCTAGGCATTCTAGCAGTATCGTTTTATTGTCGAATTTCTTATTCTAATATTTGAGTTTCGTTTTTCAGGAGTCGTCACCATTGACCACCCTAGCCTTCACACATTGGACGAGATACGTAAAACCCTAGTTGTGAAGAGCATCAAGGTTAGCAACGACATCGCATCTTCTGTGTTCTTCATCAGTTCATCATCTAGATCAAAGATAAACCAACAACGACAATGCATAAATGCATGTGTTCTTCTTCTTCTTCTGGCCATTAATGTGTGTTTTGTTTCTATTAAAATCTTTCAGATGGGACTAATTAACCCGAGAATCAAGGTACTGGAGAAGTTGCAATTATCACATATGATAGACAAGATCGGGAAGGAGAATATTTACTTGTCTGTGGAGGATGCAGTCGAAACATGCAGGTTCGCACTTGACAGATCAACTGAAGACAGTGGTTCATCACCGCAGCTTTCTGATGATGTATAGGATTGATGTACATCATTTTGGCTGCAATTAGCTAGCTAGCTAGTGTCTTTTGTTCGGTCAAGTATGATTTGTTTTAGTCGGAATAATGAAACTCTTTGATAGCTAGCTAGGTTTTTCCAGTGTGTTTGACAGTAAATTAAATTAAGTACATGTAATGCCCTTTGGGTTTTCTAAATCAGCTACTTCATTTGCTTGTTTGCTCTCTTTCTTATAGCAATCAATATCGGATTAAACTCTAGCACGTATTTATTGTTCTTTAATTCTGAGAAGTCTTCCATGTAATCATATCCAGTCCAACCATTATATAGCCATGATCAATTCCATTGGCCAAATAAAAGATAGGAATGCAAAATCAAAATTTACGAGCAATCCACCATCACCGTTTATTTGAGATGAAATTGTTATCATCATTTAGAAATGAAACTTGTTTCGTTTTCTTGGATTTATTGCAAGAAAATAATATTCAAAAAATGGTATGTAGCATCCAAAGTCTTTTCCCTTGGTTTGACATGTTTCACACCAACCAATAGAACCATACAACAATTTTTTGACCCCTCGTATGGCCTGCAAATATAATTCAATATCGTATAATTATCACATCGATCTTATTGATTCTAAGAAATACGAGAATTACATTAAATCAGTGTTCGTACAAACTTATTAGTAATTACTAATGTCTAATGCACATAACTGTCCTATAGATACAAAAAATAACTATGCCTCGACTTAGTTTCTTTAATTTGGATTGTATAGTTCTCCCATTGAAGTAAAGACTTCTCCACTTAATGCTCAAAGGTGTATTTAGTGGTCATTCGGTATAAATAAATAAATAAAATTTGATACTTCACCAAAGAGAAAAAAGAAAGGGGTTTTTTTTTACCAATAACTATAATTTAGTGTTCATATTTACCAATAGTAAAATTGGTTTTTAAAATTACCACCAACAAGTTCATCCAAAATTAACAGAATTCGTTAACTCGTAAATTACAAAATTACCTTCAACAATACTATCTTTCAGAAATATGTACATCTGATGCTACTGACCCTCAGAAACTTTACCTCTGCCTTCCTCCGCCGCGCTTCCAATACCATTGAGCCTCAGAAGCTCCGTCGTCCTCCGCCACGCTTCCAATGCTACTGAGCCTCAGCAGCTCCGTCATCCTCCACCGCGCTTCCAATACCACTGAGCTTTAGAAATCAACCTCCGCCGCCCTCCGCCGCGCTTCTAATGTCACTGAGGCTCAGAAAAAATCCACCTCCGCCGTCTTCCGCCTGCTTCTAATGCTACTAAGCCTCATAAAATCCACCTCTGCCGCGCTTCCAATACCACTGAGCCTCAGTAATCAAGATTTGAGCCAAATCTGATCAGATCTCAACCATAACCAACACACATAGTAAAACCCCAACACACAAACTCAAACCAACCACAACCAATCTCCCGCCCTTCATCAATCCACTAACTCTTATCATAGCTCTCGGCAGTGGCAGCAACCTCGAAGCGGCTTCGATCGGTGGAGGGAGAAGTCCTCGGCCTGAGCTTGAAGCCGGAGGAGAAGCCGGACTAGGATCTGCTGGAGAGAGAGGCGGCGAGGGAGTCGTTATTGGCGGCGGAGGAAGAGAGAGAGGTGGAGACGGTGAGGAGTGAGGGAGAGTGTGAAGGCCGGGCTCGGGGGAGGAGGAGATTGGAGTCGGAGTCGGGCTCGGGGAGGAAGAGATATGGTCGATGCAGCAGAGGAGCGCCTCACTTGGCTCACTGCCGACGCCTCTCTCTTCGCTCGTCACCGACGCCTCTCTCTTAGCTTGTCACCGACGCCCTCCCGAATCTCGCTACTAAAACCCTAGGAGATGAATCTGAAAGTTGAAACCCTAACAAGCTCGTCAGTCGGCTTCTTGGCGCTGCGACCGAGCTCTTCCTCCACCATGAGGTCGACCTCGTTCTTCATGGCAACGCTGGAGTAGTAGTCTTCGTCGGCTGTGGCGGTGGTGTCTGTCAGAGAGAGAGATATATATATATATATATATATATATATATTTGAGGAATATGTTGATATATATATATGGATGACATGAGTTGTAATTTATAGATTTTCAGGGTTAATTATGTCATTAAGTCATATACGGGTTAACAGTCCATTTACTGTTAATTCTCTGCTGATGGTATAAAAAAATTAGGTATTCCTATTGGTAAATATCACTATAAAATTATAGTTATTAATAATTATGTAAAAAAAATATAAAAAATTGACCCACATTGGGCTTGTGCCCCAACTGCGGTTATGATAGCGCGTCTTGAGGCCACAAATTAGGCCCACTCTACCCTTGTGGCGATCTGGCTCTCTTTTCTGTTTCAGAGAGACTCACAGTAGCAACGAAAACTATTCCACCACTGCCTCTCTTGCTTCTCCTCTCCCTGATCCCTCTCTCTCTAGAGAGAGAGCCTATTTATTACTCTTCCATCTTCGATCTCCATCCCTAAGGTCTCGACCTTCGTCTCCATCAACTTCTCCGCTCCGAGTTTCGTCGTCTCCGGCACCGCAAAACAATGGTAAACGTCTCTCGATTTTGAATTTTGCTTAGATCTGAGAATGCCTCGTAAATTTTCACTCACTTTATTCGTCTTCGAGTTTCATTGATGCGTTTGCCTAATTGATGATCCTCATTGACTGACTCCGCCGACTTAGTTTTAGCTTTTAACGATTTGATTCATTGAGTTATTAACTGATTTTCATTGGTGCAATATGTGCTGTTGGTGCGGGAATCTTCGTCTTCGCAGCCTCTCAGGCTTGACATTAAGGTATAGCTGTCTTAGCTGCTTTGAATTATTGTGTTATTAGTTTTCGATTTGTGCTTGCAAATTGAGTTGTTTGCTTACATAGTTTACTGATTTCGCAGCGTAAGTTTGCGCAAAGATCCGAGAGAGTGAAGTCATTGGATCTACATCCAACTGAACCATGGTAATCCTACACTCTCACCCGTAAATTGTGGTATTTTGATGTTTCTGGTGCATGTGGATGTATTTTCGATATGCTAGCTGTTACACATTGTAGTGGTTATCTTTCTTGGTTGTCTCATTTGTTGATTTGTTTGTATGGTGTAGGATCCTTGCGAGTCTTTACTCAGGGACTGTGTATATCCTGAACTACCAGTCACAGGTTTGTTCCATATATCCAATATTGCAATTCTAGTTTCCACACGGCCTTAATCCGCTATTGTCTTCCTTCACATTTTGGAAATAAATCTACGTAGTCCTTGATGTTGCCATAATTCTAAGCATTTTTGTTAAACTTTGGAAGTAGTTCACTCGGCTGTACTTGTTATCGGTTACTAGGCTTTGTCAACTAGGTAAAAGAGAAACTGGATTGTATGCATGAAACCTGTGTTATTGACTGTGAAATCTTGAGGATCAGAGTAGTCCTGACTGTAATGTAACTTTTCTATTACAGACCATGGCTAAGTCATTTGAAGTCTCTGAATTGCCAGGTACTACACACGTTGGTTTTTTTCTATTAACTTCAATGTTCTTGAAGAGGAAACTGAGTGATGTCTATACTTTCTGCTTGCAGTTCGGTCAGCAAAATTTGTAACACGAAAGCAGTGGGTGGTCGCTGCAGCCGATGACATGTGTATACGTGTATACAATTACAATACCATGGATAAGGTTAAAGTCTTTGAGGCACACACTGACTATATTAGATGTGTGGCTGTCCATCCAACCCTTCCATATGTTTTGTCATCATCCGATGACATGCTTATCAAACTATGGGATTGGGAAAAGGGGTGGATGTGTACTCAGATTTTCGAAGGTCATTCTCACTATGTTATGCAAGTGACATTTAATCCCAAAGACACCAACACTTTTGCAAGTGCTTCCCTTGATCACACTGTAAAGGTAAATTTAGATATATTCCTTAGCAACCTGTGTACATTATATTTTGGAAAGTCATTTGATTGTACTAGATATTAAGTACTTGTCACCATTATCTTACTAGATCTGGAATCTCGTCTCGCCTGACCCAAATTTTACATTGGATGCTCACATGAAAGGGGTCAATTGTGTTGATTATTTTACCGGGGGTGATAAACCGTACTTAATTACGGGATCTGATGATCACACTGCTAAGGTATGCAATATCATCCTGACACTTTAATAGTTGAATTCCATGAATAATCTATAATTCGAATTTATGGAATCAGGTGTGGGACTATCAAACAAAGAGTTGCGTTCAGACACTTGAAGGACACACTCATAATGTATCTGCAGTATGCTTCCACCCTGAACTCCCGGTTATAATTACTGGTTCTGAGGATGGAACTGTTAGAATTTGGCATTCAACCACTTACAGGTAATTTTGAATTGCAATTTACAAATGCAGACTGTATGTTTCATCTATTTCAAACAAAGGCCATTTGTGCTCTGTCAAACCTTTAGTTTAGTTTCCAAGATTCAGTTTGTTTTTCATTGAATTGTGAAGGCCTTAGAAACTTATGTCTTAACTGGACTGAATTTACCCTTAAACTTTGATGTAAAATTTTGAATGTAGAAACCCTCGTCCATCTTTTAAAGGGATATGATATTGAATTTGTAGTCTTAGATTCTTTCCTTCTTTTTTGGGGTGTATTTGTAACTAGTCTTCTTGACATATGGTCAGACCATGCAGCTGAACATGTTGTATAACCTGTTTTGAAGCTTCAGTAGCTCTGTAATGAGTGGTCATAGAACAGTAATGAGATTAAGTTTTCCGCTTCCATGCTTTTTAAAGTTTTTATATACATACTACTGCTCGGTACTTTAGGTCTGCATAATTTTTTACTTTTATTGTTAGTGGAGTGATCAGGACTCTTGGTTTCTCACTGAAAAGTTGGAAGAAAAAAAAAAAAAAACTATACAAGATGAATTATTACTGTGCAGGCTTGAAAACACCTTGAATTATGGGCTGGAGCGTGTTTGGGCTTTTGGGTATATGAAAGGATCACGTCGGTAAGCTCTGTTTTTATTTTTAATTATCTTTTTCTACCTTGGTATGTTTGAATTACGTTCACAGTTATTATAGTTTTGATACGATAATCTTATTCATGTCCTCACTGTATACAGGATTGTTATTGGTTATGACGAAGGAACCATTTTAGTAAAAATTGGTCGAGAAGTACCTGTTGCTAGCATGGATAGTAGTGGGAAAATCATCTGGGCCAAACATAATGAAATTCAAACTGTGAATATTAAAAGTGTTGGAGCAGATTTTCAGGTTCAATCTCCCACCTTCTCTAACTTAATTTTTCTTTGTGATGGTTCTAGAATTATTTGTATGAGTTGAGGTTAATGTTGTTCTATTGTTGTAAAATTCAGATTACAGATGGAGAAAGGTTACCATTGGCCGTGAAGGAGTTGGGAACCTGTGATCTTTATCCTCAAGTAAGTATCTATATTTGAGGATCTTTAATATAGTAGATGATCATGTCACTGTAGTTGGCCATACCAGCCTGCTTAGCTCAATAGCTGCCTAGTTTCTGCTTCCATTTATACGATGTAAACCTTGTTTGTAGTATATAGAAAGTTACACTTTACTAAGATGGTACATGAGACACCAGTTCGAGTAACTATGAACCGTTACCCTGAATGTATTTCTATATCACCCCAATACATTTTAAGATGAGAGGTTTAGACTAGAGTCAGGAAGATGCATAACAAGGAAATAATGTTCTTATACTCACTCCCTCATTGTCTTCTGATTCAGTTTTGGCTTTAACCTCTGTGGGTATACGCACAGTTGCATTGACACCCTTGTATTAATCTAGTTCGATACTTTATTTCAATTGATCTTGTTGTGATTACTTCATGAGGCATAATCGCTTGGTTATCTTGACTACTATAAAATAAAGGTCAATCTTTGAATCTATACTATGTATTTATCAATTTAATTGGAGTATAAAGTTTCATCTACTCATAACCACTGCATTCCAGATTTTCAGCAGAAAATGTGTATTAGATGCGTTGTTGAGTTTTATAATGTATTTGATTCCAGAATTTGAAGCACAATCCCAATGGAAGATTTGTTGTTGTTTGTGGAGATGGAGAGTACATAATCTACACAGCTCTAGCTTGGAGAAATAGATCCTTTGGCTCAGCATTGGAATTTGTCTGGTCGTCAGATGGAGAATATGCTGTCAGGGAAACAACATCAAAGATCAAAATTTTCAGCAAAACATTCCAGGTATTGAAGCTTATACAATAAATCTATCCTTGACTCTATTAGAATTATTTTTGCAAGTGATTGGTAATTATCTCTTTCGCAAAAATAATTCTACTTTTTTGCCTCCCTTTCCTTTGCAACATGCTCTGTGAGAAGTATAGTCTGGTTGACTAAGTCACTGCCTAAATTTACCATGAAATTGTAGAAGAGACCATAAACTTTGAACAATGATCTCTGAATGATGCAAATATGAAACTTGGAAGTGCCAGTAGTTATCAGAAGGGCTGCACTTGCTGGTGGCAGATTTAGCTATTGCCTAAAACAAATACTTGCTTTTCAAAAATAATCAAGTTTGCTAAGTGGGATAGGTTTGGAGTTAATCCGGTATTTACTGTGCAGGAAAAGAAGAATATTCGTCCTACATTTTCTGTTGAGCACATTTATGGAGGGACGCTGTTGGCAATGTGTTCAAATGATTTTGTGTGCTTCTATGACTGGGCGGAATGCAGATTGATTAGACGAATTGATGTCAATGTTAAGGTATACACCATCATTACTTGGAACAATAGCACTCTCAAATTTCTGATTCTGGCCACAGTGATAGTAATCTTTTGTTTTTCTTTGGTTTTGTAGAATGTTTATTGGGCTGATAGTGGTGATTTGGTGGCAATTTCTAGTGATTCGTCATTTTACATTCTAAAATACGATGTAAGAGCTCTTCCTTTAACCTTTCTTACCCTTATTCTAGTTGTTTCCCAGTTCTCATATTTACTGAAACTCGTTCACGTGACTAACGTAGTTTGGTTAATTGCAGAGGGATGTAGTCTCTTCTTATTTTGACAGTGGAAGGCCAGTTGATGAACTAGGTGTTGAGGATGCCTTTGATCTCCTCTTTGAGATAAACGAGCGTGTCCGAACTGGATTATGGGTAGGCGATTGTTTTGTGTATAACAACTCGTCTTGGCGACTCAATTACTGTGTTGGTGGAGAGGTATGACAGTTCCAGTTTTTAATTCGGTTCATAATATCTAATAAACTTGAAATTTCTGAAACAATATGTTCTAATATTTGGCATGTGAGAAATATATTATCACTTATTTTTACTAAATTCATCCCAAGCTGAATCTCTCTCCTCTACCTTTAGCTTCTGCTTTAGTTTACAGAATATATAAGAATGTGCTTGTTTTATATTTATTTGAGAGAAGGGAGGTATTTTGACTCGGTGCAACTTTTCAGGTGACCACAATGTTTCATCTGGATCGGCCTATGTACTTATTGGGATATCTTGCCAACCAAAGTCGTCTCTTTCTTGTTGATAAAGAGTTCAAGTGAGTAATTGCTTGCAAGTGCAGTTCGTAAGAAGAGTTGAGTCGTTATTCTAGGTATTAATCTCTACTTTTTTGTGTCGTTGTTTATGCAGTGTTATGGGATACTCCTTGCTTCTTAGCTTGATTGAGTATAAGACACTTGTTATGCGCGGAGACTTAGAGCGTGCCAAACAAATTTTTCCAACAATTCCCCAAGAGCAACATAACAGGTAGGAGGATTTTGTATTTTGCATTTTGCATTCACAAATTTTTGTGCATCAAGCAATGTTAGATGCAGGTCCTAAATCCTGGTTGGCTAGTACAAACCTGTTATCTGTGCTCTTATGGGTTGGCGTGATGTTATTCTTGTTTTGTCTTCAGTGTGGCTCGATTTTTGGAATCTCGAGGGATGTTGGAGGATGCACTTGAAGTGGCTACAGATCCTGACTACAAATTTGATCTGGCTATACAGCTGGGTAATCTGGAGATTGCAAAGGTAAGTTACTTTTACTCTTTATTACTGAGTTGGTAGTAAGCTTTCTCTGGAGCTTACTTCTACACTGGTGTTCACTTCTTTTGTACACATACTCCTTTTTTTTTATCTGCTTGTTTGATGATATTATGTTTTCTTCTTTTGCTGACAGGAAATTGCTACTAAAGCACAGAGTGAATCCAAATGGAAGCAGCTGGGAGATTTAGCCATGTCCTCTGGGAAGGTATGTCTTTACATGCGTCTTCTGTCGAATTCCTATAAATAAACTTAAAATCTCACGTGATTGGAAGTGCTCGTTGCTACCCTACTTTGTGTTTAATTACTACTCAATATTCTTACTATCAGTTGAACTTTTTGTTGTACATTATTTATGCATTTTCGCCTTGGCTTTCATTTTCTACATCCAAATGCCTTGCATTTTGTTTTGTACATCCAAATCTTTAGCCACACCCTTGAATGGCTTATGCAGTTAGAACTTGCTGAAGATTGCCTATTACATGGGAAGGACTTTTCTGGCTTGTTACTTCTGTATTCTTCCCTTGGAGATGCACAAGGAATATCAGAACTAGCTTCACTTGCTAAAGAGCAGGGAAAGAATAATGTTGCATTCCTTTGTTTGTTCATGCTGGGTAAATTGGAAGAGTGCATCCAGCTGTTGCTGGATAGGTAAGTATGTTAATTAACATTTCAAATAATATTATGTTTGTTTGTTGAAGTATTGACATTGTTCCTTACAGTGAGCGGATACCTGAAGCTGCTTTGATGGCACGATCTTACCTACCCAGCAAGGTGTCAGAGATAGTTTCAATTTGGAAAAATGACCTGAACAAGGTCTCACTTCTAGTTTCTTTCTTTTTCAGTTTATGATATGAATCTTTATTTTAGAAAAATCTATCATATGAGATGTAGAAGTGATGGCCAAATAATAACTCGCTTTCTGTTTTACTATAATAGCTGTGCATTGTGTTCTAGCTTAGTCACCAAATGAAGCAATTCGATATATATATTAACCATATGCATTAATTTTCCATATGACAGGTCAATAAAAGAGCTGCAGAATCATTGGCAGATCCCCAAGAATATCCTAATTTGTTTGAGGACTGGCAGATTTCTCTTTCCCTTGAGTCTCAACGCACTGAAAATAGGTATCCATGATTCACTATCCTGTTCAATGTTATGGTCATGAATAATGGGACTTTGGAACGTTGTCCGAGTTTATTGCGCTCCAGTAGATATCACCATAGTTACTGAAAGTTGTGCAGTATCATGCATGGTTGCATGCATTTTGACTGGATTGCTTGGGATGCATTTTTTGCAGTGGCAATTATCAACCAGCTGACCAGTACCCAGTCTATGCTTCTGAGAAGCCAGCTAGCAGCCTTGTTGAATTATTCAAAAGCATGCACATTGATGAAGAAGAAGAACCCGCCCCAGTTGAAAATGGAGATCTGGATCATGAGGTACAACTACAATCACCCAACTGATTAAACAGATTTTTGAACTGAAAATTGGGGAAGCCGATTCTCATTTGAGTTATGTACTTACATATGCAAATTAATACTCTAGAAAACTAAAACAGCAGAACTTGCAAATCTGCAGCTTTACCCTGCCTAGGCATTTTCTTTTCTCTTTTATTTTTCTCTCTTTTCGGGGATACCATTAAGGCAAAGTGCATGTTTTTCTTTTGAAAACATTTTCACACTATGATTTTATCAAATTTTTTATGCTGCCCTTGGGATGTATTATGAGTAGTTGGATTGTACATGTTGGTTATAAGACTTTCTGTTTCAGCATTCTGCTGATAGTTTTGTTTAATATTTTTTGCATGGAGGGGCGCTTTAAGGTTTTACATGTATTTGTTATGTAATAGGAGGTAGAGGAGAATGGAGAAGATCAAGGTGAAGAACATACCATTGAAGAGGACTCAGACTCCATGAATGGTGTTGTTCTTGTCAATGGCACCCAGGACGAAGAGTAGGCTACGAATCCTGAGAGAGTTCATCAACAGAAAATCAATCTTCATGTAAGATGAATGCCTTCCTTCATAAAATAGGTTCAGAGAGCATTTGGGAGTTGGGCATATGTTTCTTTTCTCGTTTTTAATTTGTAGCCAATCCATACCAGTCTATCCTTTCAATGGTTTATCCGAACAAATCATGTTGTTTGAAAATCTTACATTCACCTTGAATTACATCCACCCGAAAGTGTAGGGCCATGTCCTCATTTGGTTTCCATCTTATGTCATACATCTATACCTCTTAGCTTATTTCCTCCCATAATCCATCTGCTCATTGTCTACATGGATCTTAATCGTTCTAGGTATATGACTTCTTACGTAAGTTTCCCTTTCTCCTTTCTCTGCAGGATGACTTGTAAAACTTGCCAATGTACAACCTGGAAAGGTCCTTGTAGTTTCCATTAGGATAGTTATATTCTTGTGATAATTTACACAATTTATATATAACACCTTATATTAGGTCGCCAGAAAGAGACCCATCCAGGGGCCCCTAGCTGCGGGTGGCCTTTGATTTTGTAGCTAAATGAAATCTCTATCTTGATCACATGTAACATATACAGTGATGTGGTGTTGGGCTTTAGAAAAAGGGGAAGAAAAAAAAGTTTCTTTTTGGTTTTTTGGTGGAAATAAACATTTGTTAATGACAGTATTAATCCCATTTGATATATAAATTTGTTCCTTTCTGTTTGTGTGCTTAGCTTGATTAACTTTTCGGTCTTTGTAAAGTTGGTGATCATTCTTAAACATGCCCTTAAACAATGTGCAAATCACAGCCAATCATTTGATTATGCGTCTAATAAGAGTAGTATTAGCTGCAAAGAACAAAGGTGGTAGGAAGTTCAGAACTTATAATAGTAAGTGTTGATGGGCTCGTACTTAAATTTATTCTGAATTATTGTATTTGCTTTTATAAATTCATGTATGGCAGGCAATCAGGTAAGGGTGGGTTTTCGAGCTGGCATTGTTGAACTTGTTCTACATATGTGCATCCGTATCGAATCTAACTTTGTCACGGTTAGGTTCGATAATGATATGGGATTAGAATCATGTAAGAGATTACAAGTACTTGTATGATTGATCTTAACTGAGATTATACAACAACTCATCGAAGAAGCTAGAGACTTATGTCACTCGACCAAATAGTTGGCTAGAGTTCTCATATGCCGACATTTTGTTGGAGTCTATATTCGTGTAGCTTTTTCATAAATCTTACACGAGAGGAGCAGGTGGCTCATAAACTCAGATAGGTGAAAAACTGAGTGGTGGTTGGTTTCATCTTCCACAGAAGTGTAGTAATTGATGCATGCAACCATCTTGTGCTGTACTTCCTGGCAGAGTTGATGGAAAAGCCAGTTATGCTCTCCTTTTAAGGTGAAAGCCTAGCTTTGAGTGGAGGAAATAGTTTGAGGAACCTGTTATATTCGCTTTATATTTTGTCCTTCCTATTAGGGCGAACAAGATCCATCACCTTCATCTTTCCCAGGAAGAATAACCAACTTTTTTCCCCAATTTTTTCGCCCCAGTTTTAAACTTTATGCAAAGTTGAGCAAAGAACCAGCTACAACAGATTTCAGCAATGAATGGCCTTCTATTTGATGGGACGGTCCCTTAGAGAAGAGGGACTTGTAGGGGGACCTGTCCTTTACACGAAGGGAAGGTAGATAGATCATTTTCTCTATAATTTGCAAAGGGTACCAAGTTCCTTGTTGATAAGATGAGAGACCACCACATGGCACTACTATAGGGACAGTTGTTGTATTTGCTTGCCCTAATTTAGGGACCACTGCCCTTCATTTTCATTTGCATCTTCTCGTCTCGTTTCTCCTTCTCCTTCCCATGGATTCCTAATTAGAAGTTGTTAGTAGCTAGCTACATGTTGGTGTTGAGTAATAATTTCAAGAACAAAGATGTGTCATACCCTAAAAAAACCATTTAGTTTGTTCCATGTATTCGATTATGAACTCTCACCCAACCAATTGTTTTATTAGTTTGACATTTCCATCGGTTTAAACTTCTAAGTTAACTTTGTATGTTGTATAAATGTGATTCAACATACAATTTATAACAAAAACCGGCATAATCAAGAGTCTGCGTATAAACGTGACGATTTCAATACTTATTACTCGGACACTAAAACAAAACTAGTCAACTATTAATATCGTTCAATTGAAATGATGATAGAAAAAAAAACAGTATATGTAACTATTTAGAGCTCTGAAGTAAGTGATTTCACGGTTCTAAACCGTGGAACCTCTTTGTGTAACCCAATTTAACCATGAATCACTCGACCGTTACATAGTGTTTCCCATACCAAGCCATATTGACTTTTGCTACATACAAATGATCAAAACCAAGATGGGAAAGTGGAAGACTCCATGGAAACTGGTGGGACAAAATAAACAAGAAAGAAGAAAAAGAGCTTATAACCATGTGGCTTTACAGATTTACCGTAAACGTTATGACCACAGAAGAAGAAAACACGGCACCAGAAAGCGTGGGGTCGAATATGAATGCAGGTTCTGCACTTCTGCCCAGACAAACCCAGATTACTATAAAAGCAATGCAAAATACTAATATGGCTGCCGACGAAATTAATCTTTATAATTATAATCATATAATGATGAAGCTACCAACAAAAACAACTGCTGCCCTTAAATTTCATTCTCGAATTGTGTCCTTAATTTCTGCAGCCATGCTATAGTACTGTATAATTAACCATTTTAATTAGATTTTCTTACATTCTACGTTTCTACTTCACGAACTCACAAGTTCTCAGAAACATAATAAAAATGAAATAGGAGAAAATTATTGTTCTATCATATGGGAAAAGAGAAACATGTATATAAACACGGCCGTTGAGAATTTATAGGCCTAGTGCGAAAGTTTATTTTACATAAGCAAATGGTTTTCAGTACGTATTACACTACTGATGGCCATTCGATGCGATCAAAGTTTATATATGACAAAGTAAAAGTCCAAAACTGATCGAGCAGCAACCAAAATAGAAAAAACAAAGTAGATCAACACAGTCAAAGGAAATATATAAATGATATGTTTGTTTGAACTTTGAACCTCCATATATACTTGACGTCAGTGAAGACAGCTTCTACAACAAACTCTGCTGCCATTTTCTATACATTACATCGATCACAAGCAAGCTATATAAAGTCCAGCAGAACCGTTAAAGACATATATATCAACTGCAAAAAAAATCAAATGGGACGATTCCAATTTCAGCATCTTAGTTTTGTTATTAGCCAAATATATTTAGCTGAATGAGTATCTCTATAATTTGGCTGATTCACATAATGCATTGCCAATGACAAAAGGGTAGGAATTGTTCAAGGTCAGTATGCCAGAGATTGATCGAGGCTGATCATTAGATGCTATGCAAGTATCTGTGAGTTCATATATGACACAGTCTTGATAGCTATGATAGTTTAACCTAGATTAGCTGGCACTTTACAAAGGGTCAAGATTCATACAGGAGGACAAAAAGCAATTAGTTCTCCATAATTGGTCAAAACATAAATGATTTTATTGACAAACATTCTCGAAAATATGTGTCGATTATACGTATTAATCATACTTAAATGCATGTATTGCATTACAGATAATGTGTAGCTGTAGAAATGAAACATCCATATTGAGTAGATTACATCTAGTATAAGTTTTGATACAACGTACTAAGAGCTCAACTTGTTATAAACTAAGATTGTATGGTACTCTTTTCTTTTGTGATCTTGATCGATCAATTAGAGAATATCCATAATTAGAAACCAAAAAGAAAACAAATGAAGATGAAGATGACATGTATGACATATTAGGGTTTGTGAGAAATTGATAAGTGTGATGGGCAGCTGGATTTGCCGGTTGGCAAGATTTTGTCCTAATCGATTGGCCGCAGTATCTTACGTGGAATAAATTGGTCCCACACGGTTTGTAATGACCTGTAAATCAATACACGTCATCATATGGTTCTAACTTAGAATATGCCTACTCTCGTATCATTATCAATTGCTAGCTAAGACCCCAAGTCCTATCCTAATCCCCATGCATATCACTATTCCTAGTGATTAAAACGGATGTGAATATGCATCGTTTAAGAAATTTAGATTATGGTTTAAGCTAAGACGGAAGATATCTAATTGTATTCGAGGTCTTAATTTTTATTTTTAATTAATGTAGTGTTAATGTTAGAATTAGGAGGAGTTTTGTATGAACAGACTCATACACGTAAGTAAGGACGTATATCTCGACTCAAAACCCTAATAGTAACATGCATGGTGGCTGCTTATATGCAAAGCCTTGTATAACATGCGTGCTTTGGCCATAAGCAAAAGTATAACATACATTTGTTCATTCAAAATTTCATAGTGCATACAATTTAATTTGTGATAGAGCTCAATATATATTACGTATTGATATATATATATATATATATATATATACTGGCATAATATTGCTCTTAAATTTGAGTGAATTGTTTGCTTACAATGTTGACCAATGATTGCTAACAGGCGTTGTTGAAGGAAGCTAGCTAGCTAGCTGACGGCTTGATCGGTTGACAATGCTAATCATTTCATTAGAAGAAATGATTAATACCAATTCAACATAATTAAGAGTAATAGTGATTAAAGATGCCAATGCAAACAGAAACAATGAAGCTCAACTGCCCTCATGAACCCAGCAAATTAAAAAGTCCACAGATGGAATTGTTCTTCCTAGCTCGTTTATATATTTTAGGGTGGGTTTCAGACTTCAATTTCAGAACTCTCCAAGTAATCATCCAGTAAAACCACAGTGGATATCACATCACATCCAACTCGATCATTGGATCGGTGGCTGCCATGCCGCTAAACATTAATAATAAGTCCAAGTTAATCACATTTTCGTTTTCATCATATTTTCTTAATGATATGCACAAGATTTTCAGACAACAACTGGAGCCCAAACTTATACTCATCATATCACATCACACAACGACTACTTGCAGCCCCGCTCTCAACTTCCTCTATCGACCAGTATCAAAAATATTACCGACGTAAAATTCAAAAACCAGATTCATACCGCGGTAAAAATTAACTAGACGATGCTCGATCTGTGTTTTATTTTCTCTCATGAATATCTAAAACTTTAAAGCCTACTACTACATACATTACGAACTCGAAACGACGGTGCAGAATAAAGCCGCGTTTTTAAAACGGTGGCTCTGGTTAGGCGCGCCTGTGACCTTTTTTCTGCGTTTCGAAATTGGAAAGGTGCGGGGTAAATTGGTCTTTTTATCTAACTGGGTGAAGGAGGAGCTGATGCGGTCGGTGTTTGGACGCGGTGCATCTACACGAACGTGGGACCATTCCGTTTCAACGCCGACGATCCAGCCGAGCGGGACGTGACGCGTGGGGCCCACTCAGAACTTTTACAATTGGGCCGCTGTGACCGTGTCCTCTTTGACCGGGCTGCCCCTGGGCCCACTTCGTTTTCGTCGCGGAATGCCACGCGGCGAACATCACCCTGGTTTAGGGCTTTTTTACAGTCGTGATGAGCAGATCATGCATCAGCATCAACCGTGATGAAGTCGCGGCCCAGAATTACCGTGTATAACGGCCCCCCTTCAATGCTGCCGTTACGGTTATTTATGAGAACGTAACGGATGCCCCGATTCATTTACTTAGTTACATCACCTAATCCTAAAAAACTCAGAGAATAGTTTCAGAAAAAAAGAGAAAAAAACCCAAATAAATAATAAAAAAGAACTTAGATCACTTGCTTGAATAAGGAAAAGCTCGACCTAGATCAAAATCGTTCATGTTTAAAATATACATCACACATGAGAAAATGAGACATATCTTGTGGTTTTATATGAGTTTAGACTACTCTATCTATTGCCAATTAGTTTTGAATTAGAACCTCATACTAATTTATCATGGTATTAGAGCAGATTACCCACGTCCATGTATGAAGGCCAAATGACCAAATAGACTTCACATCACCCAAAAATGTTGTCCACATGTATGGCTTGAAAATTCACCACACGTGCGGGGCATGTTGAAAATATAAATCTCATATGAGAAAATGAGACATAACTTGTGATTTTATAAAAGTTTGGCATACTTCATCCATTGTCAGGAACCCCAAACTAGTTTCTAAAGATTAATTTCAATATCGATTATGAATAAGACTTGATATTTAAGAATATTTTTTTTTGACACATAGATAATGGAAATTTTAAAACAAACATAATATAGCAAAACTACTCGGAATAAAATGAGGTTTGTTTATGCACAAACCCTGGGGTCTGGTAGATACAGATGAATCCTCGTGTGATCTCCTGTAAACCTGCTTACTAAGAGGAATACCGGGCGGGCGGGCCGGTCTTCTCCTCTCCGATGCCTAAGTTAGTATAGTTGGAATAGATATAACTTGAGCACGTATGTAAGCAGTGAGAGAGATCAGTTTCCTATTAATGAGAGTAGCTGGGGCCCTTATATAGGTGGGTGAGAGTGAAGTCTGGCCTCACCCTTCGATGTGGGACTGGCTTCTTTCTGTTTGTACATTCAAAGGGCAACTCTGGTGACCTCTTTGGCAGGCAGGCGCTCCCGGTCTCTGGGTTCCTGGTGGCTGGAAGGACTGCTAGACCCCGAGGCCGGGTGCTGGTGGTCTGGTCCCGGGCCTCGGGCCAGGCCCTGGAACACTAGCTACGGGTCTGTAGGCCTGCTGTAGCCCCTCTGCGGCTACTGTCAACAAGGTTTATTTAGACAATATCGACTAGATGATAGAAGGGTACTTTGATGTTAGGAAACATGGACCATGTAATTCTGTATGATATGGAAAATGATACACTTGAGCTGCTACAAAATATGAAAATCCTAAGAGACAGTGACCCCTGACCTATTGATGTATTTAAATGAAATGAAGATTTTGGGTTATTTGGAACTAGCATAACGCATATTCCGGAGTAAAATACTAGAAGATACAAAAGTATAGTCAAACATCAAATAACTTGTATGTATTCCTCTATGTATTTTCTGCCTTCCATCAGAGTTAAAATGTATTTACTAACAAAATCTTCGGACCTCTGACTTATTTTACGTTAGTATTTGCATGAGTGCATTACCGTTATATATTGTTAATTATATTGTAATTATGCTAATTGACTTAGGTTTTAGACTTTTAGAGTAAAGAGTGGCTTTTATCCAAAGAAGCCGGGGCGCTCCCAGAAGGGTGTTCCCCGTGAGAGTTCATAAAAGAAAACGCACCGAGGACTTTTCCGTAATTCCAGGCAACATTACTGGCAGTTCATTTACTCCCAGACTTGTCCGATTTGACAAAAACAAACCCACTCCCCCACATAAAGTTGGACTCTGCCAATTCAAACCCACCAATCGCTCCCCAATTCTCAATATCTCGCGAGAAATTCACCTCCTTCTCGCTAGATCTCTCCATTCACAAGCTTACCAACTCCACCCTTAACCACTTCAATTAACAATGAACAATCACTATTATGATCAAATATCACCGCATCATTTTATTCAAATTTTCAAAGACTTTTCATGAATAGAGAAACGACAATAGCGTTAAAGTTTTGAATTATTCATTTAATCTAACATTTTAGGTATTTAGTAGCCTCTACATTGAGTTTATTAGTGAAAAGTCGAAGTTTTTAGAGTGACGCCGCACCCAGTTGTATTTGTGTTTGAGAAAGAAAAAGAAAAAATCTAAAATGGAGGTTTATGGGAATGAGTTAGTTCCAAAACTGTGTAATGTGAATGGGGATTGTGGAAAATAGAATAAAAAGGAAAGAGCTAGGGAAAAAAATTAAAAGAAGGTGAGAGAATCTGGTGGGCTTTGAGCTGTGATTTAGCTGTCTATTTTTATGTGTGTGTGTATAATCAACTCCTTCTAACCTCCTCTCACTACTGCTTCTTGCAAACTACAAACACACATCTCCAAAATCCCTAGAAAACAGTCCCCACTACTCTCTCCTCCCCAAACCCATTACCCATTCCCTCTCTTTCTTCCTCCTCAGATCTCAAGGTGCAGAATTCAATCCCCATTTCTGCAAATACCCATTTGCAATCTCAGCTCCACAAGTACCCTAAAAGGTTTGATTTTCTTTTTGTGTAGGGTTTAAAGAGCACGGAGAAGCAGAAGAAGAAGAAGAAGAAGAAGAAGATAGAAAAGTGGGCATTTGGGGAGTCAGATGTCTGATGTGAGATGAAGAAGAAGACCACTCTCTTTGATCTTTCTCTTCTTCTTCTCACTACTGCCTTCTTCTTCGCTTCCACACTCATCTCCAGCCACATTATCACCCATGGAAGTCTCACTGACGCCGAGACCCTCTACATCAAGCAGCGCCAGCTGCTCTACTACCGCGACGAGTTCGGCGACCGCGGCGAGCTCGTCAAAGTAGACCCTTCTCTGGTTTTCGAGAACCCGAGACTCCGAAATGCTTACATCGCTTTGCAAGCTTGGAAGCAAGCCATTCTCTCCGACCCTTTCAATCTCACTGGCGACTGGGTCGGATCTGATGTGTGCCACTACACTGGGGTGTTCTGTGCTCCTGCACTCGACAACAGCTCGATCCGAACCGTCGCCGGCATTGACCTCAACCACGGTGATATTGCCGGGTACTTGCCGGAGGAGCTTGGGCTGCTCACAGATCTCGCATTGTTCCACATCAACTCCAACAGGTTTTGTGGGACCGTGCCGCATAAATTCCGCAACCTGAAGCTACTTTACGAGCTAGACATTAGTAACAACCGCTTCGCCGGCAAGTTCCCGCATGTTGTGCTTCACTTGCCCGAACTCAAGTTCTTGGATCTGAGGTTTAATGAGTTCGAGGGGACTGTGCCCAAGGAGCTATTCGACAAGGACCTGGATGCTATTTTCATTAACCATAACCGCTTTAGATTCAATCTACCAGAGAATTTCGGGAACTCACCGGTTTCCGTTATTGTTCTTGCCAACAACAAGTTCCATGGCTGCGTTCCGGCGAGCTTGGGCAACATGTCCAACTTGAATGAGATTATTATGATGAATAATGGGTTCAGGTCGTGCTTGCCGGAGGAGATTGGGATGCTGAAGAACTTGACGGTGTTCGACGTGAGCTACAATCAGTTCTTAGGGCCACTGCCGGACACAATTGGAGGGATGGTCAGCCTTGAGCAACTCAATGTGGCTCATAACTTGCTGTCTGGGTCAATCCCCCCAGCTATTTGCTCGCTCCCGAGTTTGGAGAATTTTACTTACTCTTACAACTTCTTCACTGGCGAGCCTCCGGTGTGTCTGGCCTTGCCGGGTTTCGATGACAAGAGGAATTGCCTGCCAAATAGGCCGTTACAGAGGTCTCCGGCGCAATGTAAGTCGTTCTTGTCTAAGCCTGTTAATTGCCATTCCTTTGGGTGTAAGCCTTTCTCTCCTTCACCTACACCTCCTGTTGTCACTCCCTCCCCACCACCACCGCCACCATCTCCTCCACCACCACCACCTCCCTCACCGCCTCCCCCAGTTTACTCACCACCTCCACCTCCACCACCACCGCCGCCACCCCCACCGTCACCTCCACCACCAGTTTACTCACTACCTCCTCCGCCACCGTCACCTCCACCACCAGTTTACTCACCACCTCCTCCACCACCAGTTTACTCACCACCTCCTCCGCCACCGTCACCTCCACCACCAGTTTACTCACCACCTCCTCCACCACCAGTTTACTCACCACCTCCTCCGCCACCGTCACCTCCACCACCAGTTTACTCACCACCTCCTCCGCCACCGTCACCTCCACCACCAGTTTACTCACCACCTCCTCCGCCTCCACCACCAGTTTACTCACCACCTCCACCACCTCCATCTCCACCTCCACCGTCACCTCCACCACCAGTTTACTTGCCGCCACCTCCACCACCTCCACCACCACCAGTCTCGCCGCCATATTGTGTCCGTTCCCCACCACCACCGCCACCGCCACCAAATTCACCTCCACCGCCTTCCCCATTGAGTTCTCCACCTCCACCATTACCTTACATGTACTACTCACCCCCACCTCCTGCACATTCACCCCCGCCTCCTCAACATTCACCACCGCCTCCTCCACATTCACCACCGCCGCCAATTTATCCTTACTCATCACCTCCACCTCCACCCCCTGTCCATTCCCCACCTCCGCCTTCCCCACCACCTTGTATAGAACCGCCTCCACCACCACCACCTCCTTGCGTCGAATTGCCCCCTCCACCTCCACCACCACCACCACCTCCCTACCATCACAAGCCACCACCATCTCCATCGCCGCCGCCTTCACCAGTGTACGAGTCCCCTCCCCCACCTCCAGTCCACCACCATTCACCACCGCCACCAAATTCACCTCCTCCATATATTTATGCAAGCCCGCCGCCTCCCACTCCTGTATATGAGGGCCCATTGCCACCAATCTTTGGAGTTTCATACGCGTCTCCTCCGCCACCACCCTTCTACTGATTCTTTTGAGTATTTTCCTCCTCTAACCTTTCCTGGAGCACCAACAAACTCGGAGTCATTGGCATTTTTTCTCTTTTGGGCAATTCTCGTCGCTCATTTGGGAATAAACTTGAAAAAGAAAACACTGTAATTGAGATTGTATGCGATCCTGGAGTCGTCATCATCATCATCATCATCATCATCATCATCGGCGACAACAAATGTCTCAAAGAAAAGAACAAAAAGAAGAGGGTGAAAGCATAGACATGAATATCAACTATAGATTGAGAGAGAGGTAAGAGGAGAAAGGTCTCTCCCATATTTATTTGAATTGTTATGGATATTTTGAGCTTGTGAAATAAAAATGGCAGACAAAGAGTAGGTTGCAGAGAATGTTGTATGTATAGGGATGAATGAATTCAGGCTACAAACACAGCAGCACCGCCTTCTGCTAGCTGCTTCTGCTGCTGATTTGTGGTTTTAGGGTTTTATTGTTATTGTCTCATTTATATCATACTTTTGTTTCTTTTCTGTTCCAAATTCTATAGTATAATCATGAACACTTTACTTGTATTAAGTTTCAGAGTTTCATACTTGATCTGTTCAGTTCCTACTTTATAGTTTATACTATTAGATTGAAATTTGCATTTTGTTCCTCGCCCTTTCTCCTTCTTGTTGGAATCGCCAGAAATGACATGACAAATGTTCTGTGACATTGCTATTCTTAAATTTGGAATTGTTAGATTGATAGGATATCCATGTGCACTGCAGCTATGGAGTTTGAGAAAACGACTCAGAAGAGTCTCAGACACAGCTAAGCTCCAGTTTGTTTATCATATTGTTGATGTTGTCTAGGTAAGTCATTAGGTTGATTGGGTCCCTAATTTTCGATCGAGACTGCAGGTCCCAATTGGCAATCGACATCTCCGTAGGACCTGAAATTCCGATTAGTGAATGGAAACTGCTAGTGGCTGGTGCTACCTTCAATTTCTAATCTGAGTCTTTTGCATTAGATTACTATTGTTTGGGATTTAGTATCATCATCATCATCATCGTAATCATCATGCTTCATGTGCAGCCCCCCTCTATTATATCAAATTTATATGGATTTGAAATTTGGAATTCAAAACCTCTTTGCTTCACCCTCACACTTCCCCTACTGGATTTTGAAACCCCCCATAAACCCTCATGAAAAGCTTGAAATGAGTCATCATGAGGAGTGTTTGTTGTTGACTCTTGTCATTCTTCCACCTTCCTTCTCTCTACTCAAATGCAGAACGAACCCTTTTCCAGGTTTAGATTCTCCGAACCCTTTTCCGGGTATAGATTATTCGAAGATATAGATTGTTCTTAATCGATCGATTGACAGAGCAATTACTTTCCAGAAGGTCCCTCTTGTCTCTCTGCCCCTCTTAGTGTGTCGCAGAGTCGCAAGGTTAGAGTGAAGCCATATAATACTTTCATGCCTCCCCAATATCTTCACCGAGCTTTTCTGCATTATCGTCCACCATACACACTTCAAATCTTCTTACTTTTTACTGTGGGCAGATTCACCATTATGCCAGTGCTGCACTTCCACCATCCATTCCTTTCCTTTCCGTTCGATCACATGTAAATGTGTAATTGGTACATGATTGAGTTGATGACACTGCTAGCCAACTCTACTCTAGTGTGCTGTTCTAATTCCACAACCGACTAGCTTTCATTGCTGCCCTAAAACTTTAACGCCAGGCATACCCAAATCAAGTGAAGCTCATTACTCTTGTAAAGTACGCACCCACCTCTATTGAAGGGCACTCAAATTCAGCTACTGGGAACTGCCTTCCATACCACATTCTGCCATTGTTGGTGAAAATGACAGCCAACACCAGACACTCGTTAAGTCGTTTTCCGATTTGTCTCTACATTTTGGGGAAAGTTGCTAGAGCAAAACAATCTTCTTCGCCGATTTCTCCTATACCTATTGAAACGTCAGTTTCTAATTCGATATTTAACTCCAAATTATTTCGGGGTTTTTACCCAAAACTACAATTTTAGGTACATAATTACCAATAACAAGGTCCTCTTTTTAAATTACCATTAGCAAGGTTCCATCCAAAATTAACAGAATCAGTTAAGTCTTAAATTACACAATTACCCTCATTAAGCCTAATGCTACTGATCCTCAGAACTCAACCTAATACTACTGACCCTCAGTGAGCCTAATGCTACTGACCCTCAGAAGTCAACCTAATATACTGACCCTCAGTAGCTCCGCCGTCTTAATACTACTGACCCTCAGTAGCTCCGCCGTCCTCCACCGCGCTTCAATACTACTGACCCTCAGTAGCTCCACCGTCCTCCGCCGCGCTCCAATACTACTGACCCTCAATATCTCCCACTCAAAATCCTAATTCTCCCAAAAAAAAATTCAGATCCCTCACTCCTCCTCAGTAGTTCCGCCGTCTTAATACTACTGACCCTCAGTAGCTCCGCCGTCCACCGCCGCGTTTCAATAGTACTGATCCTCAGTATCTCAACCATAATCAACATAAGCGAAAATCCCAACACACACCAAATCAATTTCAACACACAACAAATCAATTCCAAACACAAAACAATCAAATCAATACACAACAAATCAAATATCACACAGAGAGAGAGAGAGAGAAAGAGAGCCAAAGAGGGAGGCAGAGAGGGAGAGAAAGAGAGAGAGAGAGGCAGAGAGAGAGAGCCAGAGAGGGTGAGGTAGAGAGGGAGAGAGAGACGAGAGAGACGAGAGAAAGAGGCAGAGAGGGAGAGGAGTTGTGGCGCCTCGGTCCCCTCGGCTCCGCCGTCGCGCCAAAGTCCCCCCGGCTCCGCCGTCGTGCTCGGTCCCCCTGGCTCCGCCTCTGCTTCCTCGCTCGTCCTCGTCCTCGTCGTCCGCCTCCGGCCTCGATCTGCCGTCCCGCCTCGCCTCGCCTTGCTCCGGCCTCGTTCTGCCGTCGAGCCTCGCTCCTGCCTCGCCCTCGCGCCTCGATTCCTCGCCTTCACCGGCCTCGCCTCCTAGCCTCGCCGCGCCTCCGCCCTCGCGCCCTTCGCCGCGCCTCCCCCCTCGAGCCTCGCGCCCTCGCAGTCTCGCCTTCACCGGCCTCGCGCGCTCGCAGCCCCGCCTTCACAGGCCTCGCCTCGCGCCTCGCGCCTTCGGCACCCGAACCTCGCCTCGCTCCGGCCTCGATCTGCTCCAGATCGGGAAGGAGAAGAGGAGAGGTCTGCCTCGCTCGGTCGCTGCCTCGCGCCTCTGCCTCGCTCCTCTGCCTCGCGCCTCCGCCTCCGCCTCTCTCCCTCGCGCCTTCGTACCTCCGCCGTTGCTCTGCCACCGCCGCCCGCTCAATCGCAAATTAGGGTTAGGGATTTTGGTCGGGAAGGAGAGGAGAAGAGAAGAGGAGAGTTTGGGGTGTGGGTTTTTTTTTTTTTTTTAATTATATATAGATGGCATATGTTGTAATTTTTAGATTTTCAGGGTTAATTATGTCATTTAACATTGGACGGATTAAAAGTCTGTTAGTGTTAAATCCTGCTAGTGGTATAAAAAAATCAGATCTTGCAATTGGTAATTATGAGTACAAAATTGTAGTTTTGGGTAATTATCTAAATTATTTCCAACCAGAATCGTCCTAATCTCCGCAAGCAAGCGAATCGTAATTCTCACCACGAGCCAAAATACTAAACAAAAGCCAACAAATGTAGCATCACCAATCAGGCTATCATCCATGAGTTCCTATAGTCGGATGCAATGAAATTTGCATTATACACTGCGCGTTTGTGTGTGTTCTTTTTTTGTGAAGAAAAAATCATAATTTTCTTTGTTGAAGTTGTCATTATCTAGTGTGGAAAACAAGAGAAAGCCATCAAGGAAGGGATAGTGAAGGGGCTTAAATGGAAATGGGGCCTGAGAAGATAAAACTCCCACATGGGATGTCAGCGCTTTTCCACACCAACAAATTGGCAAAGGTTTTACAATTTTAATGTAACTAGTTTGTTTTCATTACCTGAAATAGGACATTACTCCCATTTATTATGGACAGCCTGTGATTAGGTCAACATTTAAATGGGGGGCATCTCATCAAACTTATGCTCATTATACATATATTTTGGACCAATCACCGTTACTAACACTAATAACTATAGCTCCAAAAATCCTAAGTTGATTCAAAAATTGAACACTGATGAGTAATTTTTTTTATGTATAAAAAAGAAATCGTAAATTTGATTCACGAAATACTGTATTATTGTGTAAATGATCGAAAAATCACCTACCAAACGAAACCATAAGATTGTAGACCTTAGCCCCACAATGTAGTCCATGCTTTAAACCCTTTCTGGTTTTCATTAATAAAATAAGGGGAAAAGGGTTGCAAAGAAAAAGTAAAAGAGGAACATGGAAGCCATGAATTGCCATATGTAGAAAATGATATTGGGTTTTTGTCCTCCTAATTAAAAGATTCAATTTGCTTTTGGAATAGGGCATTTGGCAAGCTTTGGCAATTTCTTAACCAGTTCATGATGGCTTATTTGCTTAATAATATAGGGGGATACTTGATTAGTTTTGAACCAGAAAACCCCCACATATAAAAATGTCCAAGGGAATCAGAAAATGCATTTGTTTTTGGAGTGCAGGCTTTGGGGTTATTAATGTATCTTAGTATACAAGAATGGATTCAATAATTATGTGTGTTGCAGATATCATCCAGGCAGATGGTCTAAAGTTGCAAACATTTATATATACTCTTTGCTATACCATTAGAAAAATGGCCTTCCATTATTTCATACGCTCCTGCTACCACTACCACTCTACCAATGCCACCATGCTTTGCTTTGCTTGCTATTTTATTCTTATGTACAAGGTTTGTTGAACTCTATAACATGGATGTACTCATCTTTCTCCGACTCAATTGTATTGACACTAATGTGTGGAAAGGGCAGAGAGTCGACACTGTTTGAACTCGGAAAGCTACAACGAGCATATATTTTAGGACATTTAGCGCAATCGAATGATGTAACTCACATCAGAACTCCGAAATTGAGCTTCGTATAAACATCTAACTGTTTTCGTAGGACGGAGAACATGTTGAAAAAGCCGTCTTGTTGTGCCCAAATGAAGACGTCAACCACATGCGACCGAAACTAAAGCCATTAAGCCAATAGCTAAATTTCGATGATGTTTGGAACTTTTGGGCTCCCAAATTTTCAGGTGAACCTCTGTTTGGGCCTTAAGCTCAGGTCCAATAATATTTTTGAAAGCTACCTGGTTCTCTCTTTTGTGTGTACTATCATATTTTTGATGGTATAACAACATTCTCAACACTTATGATCTCTACTCATTATTACTATACCACATAACTTGTGGCCAAAGTCACATTATTCAAGATTTTTACCACAGGAGAAAAAAATGAAGAGCTAATGAGATAGTTCTAATTTCAATACTTTGACAATGAATTAACCATTATAATTCGTAAATAATCACTCTCTTGTGAAGAAAAAAAATTCACGGCTTTGTGCAAAATAACATAGATCAAACAACTATTGTGGCCTTTTAGAGCAAGTCCAATTGATATGTCATTTAGAAAGTGTCAAATTTGAATTTGACATGTGACTTGGCAAATTTGAATTGTTATTGTTTGACATTTTTTTTGCTCCAATGGATGTGTCAAAATTTAAATATTATTATAATATAAATTAGGAGGAAGAGCTAAAAGAGAGAATAGAGAAAATAATAATAAAATAATAAGTAACATAAAGGAGAGAGAAAATAATGATAAAATAATAAGTGACATTAGCCTTGGTTCATGTCAAATTTGACATGAATGGACTCTATGTCAAATCCACATTACCTTTGACTAATCGGTTGGAAATGATTTTTTAATCTTTTGTTACCGTTTTTGCTGAGATGGCAAAAATGACATATCCATTGAACTTGCTCTTAGTAGCACACTAGCATTCATCTCAAATATGTTGTAACCAACCTGCCTAGTTGGAACCCATGACGAAAAAATAACATATTAATCAAAGCTTTAGTTGAATAATGACGGCCAAATGACTTGAGATATCAACTCTAATATTTGGTTTGTGTTCAAGGAAGGTTAATTCCGTAACTTCCGAGGTGTGTCTTGCCCTAATAAGACTAGAAGTCTAGATACTCTATTAGATAGGGAATCCCTGTTCGCCAGGGATACTTGATGTAATGCCTATATAAAGGCCTCCTTATCAATGAATAAACAGAGAGAGATTTATCAATCTATTTCTCCTACAACACGTTATCAGCACGTTGCTCTAGCCTCCCGTCTAATAAGCCCTAGAAACCCTAATTCCGATTTTTTTTCGAAACCCTAACCTACCGTCGGCCGCCGATTCTTCCCTTCGGCACCGTCGGCCTCTTCTCAGCAGCATCTGCGCTGCTCGCCTGCCGCTTTGTACCTTCGCGTACTACTTCTCCTCTGCCTCTAGGCAGACAACCCGCTCGCCAGCAGCTCTCCCTTGCGTGCTACTTTTTGCACGCATCCACCAGAAGATCAAAATTGCTCGCAAGCCAAGCAAGCGATCCGCGAACCCTTATTCGTGGTTGAGAAGAAATCAAGAAAAATCGAAGAAAACAAGCTTCCCCAAGAGTCAAGTTTCGTTTGATCAAGCTTCTCTTGAAGAGGTAAATATTTTTATAAACGTTCCCGCTTATGAAAATTTCAATAGTTGGGTTTTGTTTTCTTCCGGGACCTTTCCGTGTCCCTGCTTCTTCATCCCGATTCTATCGCTTCTCGGGACGGCATACGGGGATTTAGTCACCCCGGTGCCAACGTTTATTGGGGTAACTGTGATGTTACCGGCCACCGTTATGCTTGTGACTGTGATGTCACTGTGAACCATAACGTATTATTCTTTTTTGGAAAGAAAACAAAGGGAAGATATCGATTGTGACTTGAAGTCACGTTAAGCATCGATTTATGTGACCATGATATATCTTGGCACTGTTCTAAAAGAACAATCAAACTTGATTAGTATTCAAATATACTAACGTCTCCCTGTTTGTGTTCTGTAGATGGCTGACACTCAGCGTCCAGAATTTGACATCTTGGATGTCCAAGGCAAGGAATACAAGAGGTGGGTCTCAGATGTTGAGAACACTTTCATTGGTAAAAGATTTACTGCCACCATCAACCCTCCTGAGGATGAAAGCTTACACGCTTCTCCTGAACAGAAAGCACAAGCCCTGATGTTTCTCAGGCGCCATATCCATCCAACGCTCAAGAAGCAATACCTGAGGAAAACTGATCCCAAAGAGCTATGGGATATCCTCAAGGACCGCTTCGACAATGTGCATGACGCACAACTCCCAGACCTCATGTCTGATTGGGAGCAAATCCGCTTACTGGATTTTGATTCCGTCCAGGAATATCATCAGACTATGCTAAACTTGCAATCTGATTTGAGCTTTTGTGGGGTCGAAAAGACCGATGATGATATGATGGAGAAGACTTTCACGACGTTCCCAGAATCTGCGTCCATGTTGTCGCATCAGTACCGCGATCTCCGCGAGAAAGGCACTATCAAAACCTTCAGCGATTTGATGAATGTCCTTCAGAGAAAGGAGAGGTACCATGAGTTGATTCTTACCACCAATAAGAGGCCTCGAGGACCGAAATTCATTGCGGAATCTCATCAAGCCCGTGGTAAAGCTTTTAAGCAGAAGCATCAACCTCATGAACGTCAAGCACCGCCACCACGTACGCCAAGAGCAATACGTGGCGGACGAGGAGGGAGAAGAGGCGTCGGCCGTGGCCGACCGCTTTCTTGGACAAGGGATGATGGCAGAGCCGCCGCTCCCAGAGGGAGGAACAGTTTTGGTTCCGGTCCCAGGCGTGGTGGCCATACGCCGAACAATGCTTCGGCTCCTTGCTTCAAATGTGGTTCTAAGAATCATCTCCAACGCGATTGCATAGCAAGCAGAGATATTCAAGCCGCTTACAAGAAACACAAACAATACATAGAACAAGAAGCACACTATGTAGGAGACTTTGAGGAAGAAGTATACGATGAGGAAAATACGAACTTCGCCATCGATGACTTCCAACCTACCAAGAAACGTAGGACTCAGGAGTATGATACTCCAGACTATGAATAAGTATTTGACTTAGGTCATGAGATACGTGTTCAAGTTTGATTTTGATTGTTATTTTGACAGAATAGTCAATAAATCACGACTTTGTTCGATAAGTCGTTCTATTTAGAACAACCATGATGTATTTTTGAGTTGTCATCAATAAAATCTATCTTATTCTACGAATGATTTGAGATTTTTACATCCCTGAAAGCAAAATTGGTTCAATGCGTCCAATTCTCAATGGCATAATCATTTTGAGTTCACCAAAAATTCTGGTGATGTTAACTCATATCCGAAAAATCACAAAGACAAAAGGAGAGATCCGCGAGCCGCGATACGCCATCCGCGAGCCACGATACGCAAGCCGCGATACGCGATACGCCATCCGCGAGCCGCGATGCACGATCCGCGATCCGAGATCCGCGATCCGTGATCCGCGATCCGCTATCCGCCAACTTGGTCGCGATCCGCCAGGACTCGCTCGCCATGGCTATTCGCCAACTAATCCGCGATCCGCGATCAGCGATCCGCCAACTTGGCTGCGATCCGCCATGCCTCGCTCGCCAAAGCCCATAAGAGCTTGGCCGCGACTCGCTAGGCCTCACTCGCCATGGCCATTCGCCAGCTTGGCTCAGCACCGAATCCGGTTTTTTTTTGAAACCAACAATCGATAGCCTATCGAACAAATGCAACTTTTGCATCAATGGCTCGGCAACGAAGTGTCTTCGGACTCGCCATGCTTCGGATTTAGCTCAACCGTCGCATCGCATTGCCTCAATGCCTGACCGATTCTCACCACTCGCCTTGCTTCGGCTCGGCCTCTGGGTCGCTTTGGCCTTACCACAGCTTCGGCTTTGGCTTGGCCCCGGCCTTTGCCTTGGCCTCGGCCTTGGCTCGGCCACGCCACCTACGACGGTGTCCGGTCTCAATCTCTGACCTAGGCTATGATTATCATTGGTGATACTCGGTGATTAAAATGCGGCTTATCTCTTTCTCTCAAGTTTTGTCGTTGCCATGGCTATGTTATTGGCCTTAATGCACTTCATTTTGTGATGATATATTGTTTCAATACACTTACTTTAAAGTGTTCGCCAAAGTCTAAAGTAGACTATTGATTCAATTTACATTGTTTTTGTAGATGTATCAAGGCGAGATTGAGTGTTTGTTGGATTGTGCAACAACTCACACGATTCTGAGAAATCGGCAATTGTTTTCGGATTTTACGCCAAGAGAATCGTCGTTATCTACGATGACAGGAACTGGACCCGTAATTAAGGGTCGCGGCACTGCTCAATTCTTACTGCCAAATGGCACTGAGATTCGGGTAGAGGACGCCCTATATGCGCCTAAGGCGCCAAGAACCTTGCTAGCTTTCAAGGATGTGCGTGACAATGACTATCACCTCAGCACTTATGTTGAAGATGGAACTGAATATCTGTTGATCACCTCCACTCAATCTATGCGCACTCGCATTGTGGAGAAGTGTAAGCGAGTTCGCAATGGCATGTATTTCACAACCATTCGAGCCAACGAATCTCATGTTGTTATATTATGTGATTCTGATGCTTATAAGCTTTGGCATGATAGACTCGGTCATCCGGGTCGTGATCTGATGATCCGTATTTTGAAATGCTCCCACGGTCATCCATTTTTCCGATCACAAAAGCACAGAGGGCGCCTCGGCCTCGGTTCGGCCGTGCCGTCGATAGCCGCCTCTCGGTTCCAAGGAGAGGTTCGGTCCCCTCCTGCTTCTCATGCTTCTGTAGCGATGTCTAATGCTCATCGTTCGTTTTGTAAAGCTTGTTCACTAGCAAAACTTCAAGCAAGACCATCTTTTGCTATTGATAATAAACAGAATATTCCGTTTCTACAACGAATACAAGGTGATATTTGTGGACCTATAACACCAGAATGCGGACCATTTCGATATTTCATGGTTCTGGTTGATGCATCAACGCGTTGGTCACACGTAGCGTTGTTGTCCACGAGGAATGCTGCATTCGCTAAACTCCTAGCTCAGATTATTAAGCTTCGGGCTCACCACCCGGACAATCCGATTAAGTCCATCAGACTGGATAATGCTGGAGAGTTTACCTCAAAGTGTTTTGATGACTATTGCATGTCAGTTGGGATTGAAGTTGAACATCCCGTACCCCACGTTCATTCTCAGAACGGTCTTGCAGAAGCCGCTATCAAGAGACTACAGCTTGTAGCTAGGTCTCTTGTCATGGCCACAAACTTGCCAGTTTCGGCATGGGGATATGCAATATTACATGCAGCTATGCTTATTCGTCTACGACCCACAGATAGCCAACCATTTAGTGCGTACCAGTTGGTAACTGGTTACGAGCCTGATATTTCGCATCTGCGTACTTTTGGTTGTGCCGTATATGTGCCTATCACGCCTCCACTGCGTACCAAGATGGGTCCACAACGACGATCAGCTATTTATGTTGGATATGAAGCACCAACTATTGTCCGCTATATAGAGCCTATGACAGGTGATCTGTTTACTGCAAGATTTGCAGATTGTCACTTTGATGAGACATCCTTCCCGCCGTTAGGGGGAGATGGGGCCGCATCCGTCCCAAGTGAACGTCAGGAATTGACGTGGTTCTCTCCCACTATGTCTCATTATGATCCCCGTACGTCTCAGTGTGAGACTGAAATACAACGCATATTAGAACTACAAAAGGTGGCGGATACGATGCCCGACTCCTTTACTGATATTGCGAAAGTGACAAGATCAACCATACCTGCTGCGAATGTACCTGCAAGGCTTAACATTCCTCGCCATGCGCGAGCACGCGCCGCCGGTCTCGGACCCGCAGCCCTAGGTGCCATCGGCAGCCTAGGCTCGGCACCTCCAAGTGGAGAGCCGGCGTCGACTTCGGATCCTCCTAGAAAGAGGGGGAGACCAATCGGTTCCAAAGACAATGTACCTAGAAAGAGGGCATGTGTCCAGGCACAAAGCGATCCGTTCATCATCGATACTGTGACGCCGTCACATGAGATTGTCTCCGACTATACCTATGTCCAAGAATCAACTCTGAATCATCTGGGGGACGCCTCAGACTCACTGTTGATGTTGGAGAACAAGGAAATCTCACTAAACTACTTATGCATGCACAATCTGATGGAAAGAAATTCCATGTATATCGATGATGCATTCGCCTACGCCGTTGCTCAAGAAGTTATTGACGACGACGATATGGAACCCCGCACTGTTGATGAATGTCAACGTAGGGCGGATTGGCCGAAGTGGGAAGAAGCAATCCAGGCTGAACTAGACTCTCTAAAGAAAAGGCAAGTTTTCGGACCGGTTGTGCCTATACCGCCGAACGTGAAGCCTGTTGGACATAAATGGGTCTTTGTCAGAAAGCGCAATGAGAATGGCGAAGTCCAGCGATATAAAGCTCGACTCGTGGCGCAAGGTTTTTCTCAACGCCCTGGAATTGATTATGAGGAGACGTATTCTCCTGTCATGGATACTATTACCTTCCGATACTTAATAAGTTTGGTAGTCTCAGAGAGACTCAATATGCAGCTTATGGATGTTGTAACTGCGTATCTTTATGGGGACCTAGATACGGAGATGTACATGAAAGTGCCAGAAGGACTTTCGTTACCCAAGTCAAGTGAGCAAAAACCACGAAGTTCATTTGCTATCAGGTTGAGACGATCTCTATATGGACTCCGACAATCTGGTAGGATGTGGTACACACGGTTAAGTGATTACTTGATTGGGAAAGGATACAAGAATGATGAGTTGTGCCCCTGTGTGTTCATAAAGAGAACAAGTTCAGGATTTGCCATTATAGCCGTCTATGTCGATGATATGAACATCATTGGAACTCTGAATGAGATCAATGAGACCGCTAGCTATTTGAAATCCGAATTCGAGATGAAAGATCTGGGAAGGACTCGGTTTTGCCTAGGCTTAGAACTAGAGCACCGAAGTGGTGGAATTTTTATACACCAGTCTGCATATGTCCGAAAGATGCTCAGGCGATTTAACATGGACAAAGTTATGCATCCTACAGGCACTCCCATGGTCGTTAGAAGTCTGGATATCAACAAAGATCCCTTTCGTCCGAAAGAAGATGACGAAGAGGTCTTGGGAGCTGAATATCCATATCTTAGTGCGATTGGAGCTTTGTTATACTTAGCTCAGTGTACTAGACCAGACATCGCTTTCTCTGTGAACTTGTTAGCTAGATTTAGCTCTGCGCCAACACAACGTCATTGGGTTGGAATCAAGAACATCTTCCGATACCTTAAAGGAACCCTTGATATGGGCTTGTACTATCGATACACTCATCAGGATTCGACACCTAGTCGATCTCTTGCATCTAACAGCACAAACCATGGCTCGGATTGCCATCCGCCAGCCATATCCGCCAAGACTGGCTTTGGTTCATCCATCCGCCATCTTGCAGACATATCCGCCAACTTATCCGGACCCGCGGATGCTAAGTCGTGGTCCCGATACGGCTTTGGCGATACCCCCTCCTACTCAGATACACCAAATGATGTGATGGTAGGATTTGCTGATGCTGGATATTTGTCAGATCCACACAAAGGACGTTCCCAAACAGGTTATGTTTTTACCATTGGGAATACGGCGATATCTTGGAGATCAACCAAGCAAACCCTTGTTGCTACCTCCTCGAACCATGCTGAGATTATTGCACTACATGAAGCAGTCAAAGAATGTATTTGGCTTCGCTCGGTTATATCTCACATTCGAGAGTCTAGTGGACTTGAGTCTACTACGATGGGACCAACTTGCATATTTGAAGATAATGCAGCATGCATCGAGCAGATGAAGTTGGGATACATTAAGGGTGACAATACTAAACACATTTCGCCTAAGTTCTTCTACAATCAGCAGCAGCAAGAGACTTTGAATATTCAGGTGAAGCAAGTCAGCTCAGAAGAAAATGCAGCGGATCTGTTCACCAAGTCTCTACCTAAATCTACATTTATGAAGCATGTAAAGCGCATTGGAATGTGTCGCTTATCCGAACTCGAAGACTGATTGACTATCAGGGGGAGTTCTCATCTAGACTTCAGGGGGAGCCTAGTTATGCATGTCTCACATACTTGTAGTTGGTGCGTTGTACTCTTTTTCCTTAGACCATGCTTTTATTTTTGCCCAAGAGGTTTTTGTTTACTGGCAAAGGTTTTAACGAGGCAACAGCTCATGCACCATTGAGGACGCGACACAAGGGGGAGTGTTCAAGGAAGGTTAATTCCGTAACTTCCGAGGTGTGTCTTGCCCTAATAAGACTAGAAGTCTAGATACTCTATTAGATAGGGAATCCCTGTTCGCCAGGGATACTTGATGTAATGCCTATATAAAGGCCTCCTTATCAATGAATAAACAGAGAGAGATTTATCAATCTATTTCTCCTACAACAGTTTGTTAATTACTGTGCTTAAAACACAAGAAAACATCTCCTTGATTTACGCCGATGGCCCCCTAAAAACCTTATCAAAATTCACATCAATTTCTCGGGTGAAAAGAAAAAGAAAGGTAAAAAGTGAAATTTGGTTAATTTATCCAAAAAGATTTTCAACGTTGATTGAGAAATCTGTGACTCTGCCACGATCATATGCACGGATCCAAATAAATAAGAGAATAAATATAAAAAAAATGAAAAAAGAACACGTCACAGTCAAAAACTGCTTCAAAGATTCCTTCCCCGAATTTGTTTCTCTCTCTTTTTCTTCTTTTTCATTCTCTTTTCTAATTTCTTTTTTCTTTCCCCAAATAAAGTAAAAAAAGACGTGAGGGTATATGGAGCTCCGCCGAAATGGAGAAACGGAATGTTCTTCAATTCCGTTGGGTATTATCGGCCCGTAACTCAGTTTTGTACTTTTGTTGTTGGTAGAGATTTTATCACAGATTTTCACTTTGATTAGTTGGTTAAAATGTCCCGAATCTAAGAGGAAATTAAAAGTTACAGCTGATGGTTTACTGTCCAACTGCAAAAGCTAGATCAGAGGCATAATAACAGGGACGCATAAGTCTACAAAGGGCTCAAGTAAAAGCATCATTGTGTTAGGCATGAAACTCTAGCGTGAGGCAATATAATTGATGATTATTGAGTGCACTTATTAGCTAACAGCCTAACACCAATATACTGTGTTACCAACTTCTTAATTTTTTGTTTTGTATATCGGTTAATTGTTTTGTTCGTCCGACTTTGAGTTCATTTTAATAGACGATGAACTTTTAACATAACGAGTTAAATTAATACACGTTTTTAATACAATGAGCTGACTTGTATATAATAGTGAGTGTTATTTTCAGCTAAATTTAAGATAAATTTGAATTTAAGATTTTGCAAATAAGAATTAAGCGATATTCACGTCTTGTTACGTTAGTTTATAGTCTATAATAGAGTTATAAATCATGGAGTTCGATAAAGACTAAAGAGTAAGGAAATGGTGCAAGTACCTTGAAAGATACGAGACGAGAAGCCAAGACAGTGAGCCTTACGGCGGGAAAAAGAAAGAAAAAGCGAACAAGCCAAAGCAATCAAACCCTCCTCTAAAGCAACCAAAGCAACCTCTCCTCTCCATTCTCTCTTCTCTCTCCCTAAATAAAACCAGAAGACGAATCTCTCTCTCTCTCTGTTTTCTATCTCAGACGACACTTCCAGAGGGAGAGGGAGAGTCTCAGGGTCTATCCAACCTAGCTAGTAGCAACTGATCACAACAGTACTGTATATATCTACGTACATTGCCGTATTCGATTTACTTCAAGCTTTCATTCTCAGGTACGCCTTCGAATCTTGGATAATCTTGAATAGCTTTAGTTTGTGCTACCTTTTCTAAGCTGCTCTTCTTTCTTTCTCAGCTATATTGTGATTGCTTCAGTTTCTAATCAATCTCTTTTGTGTGTTAATGATGTCAAATCTGGTTGTTTTGATTTATGCATGTCTTGTTTTGCGCATTTCAGTTAGCAAATTAGATCATGATTACAAACCGTAAATTCGAAATTTTTGCGCTACTGATCAATCCCTTTAGTTGGTGAGAAATCGGAGGTATATTTTTGTCCTCCTCAACCATCAGTATAAAGAGTCAAGTTATTCTCTCTTCTGTTGTCTTCTGGGTTGAGTGTGATGGAGTCAAATACCCAAGTTTTCTAATAAAATTACCAAATTGTAACTACCATCCCTTCTGATTAGCATAGCATTGGAGGGCATAATCGTCGTGAAGTAAACAGTGGAGTTCAGTGGAAGATATACAGGCTTGCATAAGAAGAAAGGATCTCCAACTTAATATTATCATATTTTTAGAGAAATGAAAAGTGAATAAGTAGTTTAACAATTCAAGGAAGTTTAGGATTCCTTTTGTGCTTCGTCAAAATTCAAAGGCATATAGGCTACTCGTGTGTCCAAAATGGTCGAAAAATCGACACCGAACTCTGAAAAAAAAAAGGAACAAAAGGCTCCTGAGGCTCCTCCTCAACCTCAAGTAGAGAGTATGCTTAATTGCTTATGCTGCAATTAACGGCTCTGATACTAGGAAATTAGATATTTTAGACAATATTCACCAAATTGGAATGAGAATATATATGCTGGTCTATCCATCATCAACTATTTATCGTGCCATGCACGATTGTGTTTGTGTTTGTCATGCCCACCCAACTCAAAAAAGAAGCATAATTGCCACACATCAATCACCAAGTTCAATGGAGTGTGTTCATGTAAATTTCTTTTCCACAAGTTTGATCAATCATGAATAGTATTTAAACTTTGATTATATCTTGGGCTAGATTATTTTCAGCCCAAATTGTTCAGTTTTGTAGTTTTGACGCTAGAGTATTCAACTGTAACATTGCAGGGGAAGAAGAGAAACTGACAGAAACAGAAAGGAAGTGGTTGTTACTTTTGGTTTTTTGATGAAGAAGAGAGCCTGAAGATTGAATGAATGAGTAGAGAAAATGGAGAGTCCTGCTCCAACAGGTAACTATGAGAGGAGCAACACTTTCAAAGTTGATACTTGGTTTAGCCAATTCCGGAATGGCTCGAATCCATGGATGGCCAGATATGTCTATGGTTTTATGTTTCTGCTAGCAAATCTTCTGGCATGGGCCGTCAGGGATTACGGCAACAGCTTCCTGATCGAGATGAACAGTAAGTAATGATCTCTGCTATACTAACTTCTCTGTTAATGAAAGCAGGGATAGTGTATGATGAATGTTAAGGCTTTGCTTGGTTGTGAATACAGGGTTAAAGGGATGTGATGGTGCACATGACTGTTTGGCTACAGAAGGTGTTCTTCGTGTGAGCTTGGGATGCTTTGTATCCTTCTCTTCGTTATATATGACAAAATATCTCTACTGCTTTACTAGGATGAGTCTAAAGTCTAAACCACTTCATAGTTTTCTGTATTTTGTCTGTGAAAAGTTCAAATGTGAACCCTTAACACATGATGATCAGTTGTTTTATTTCTCTATGTTCCTTTCAACCGTGGGTGCTTCGAAGTTGAACGAGTCCAGAGATACTTGGCAATCTGGATGGTGGTCTGCTAAGATTGTTCTGTGGATTGCATTCATTATAATCCCCTTTTTGCTTCCTTCGGCTATTATAAAGCTCTATGGTTAGTGCCAAACTGCCAATTAGTCCCATTTTTATAGCATAGCATGCATTATTGATATTTGAATTCATTTCATTTATGCCTCTGCTGATACAAATCTTCTTGCAGGGGTGCTCGCACATTTTGGCGCCGGGTACCATTCTATCTGGCTATCTTTATTTCTTTGCAGACACCAAAATCTGTTGGATTTTTGTTTAACAAGATTAAGTACTGACTTTTCAGGGTATTTCTTCTGATTCAACTAATAAGCATAATTAGTTTCATTACATGGGTGAACGATTGCTGTCAGTCTTCAAAATCAGAAAGATGGTAAGAATTTTCTCAAACCACCAACTCATGGTTCTGTGTCACAATAAGTTTCATGACTGTTATGTAATTCTTGATGAACTAGGCGAAGTTGCATATGTATTTGTTTAAAACTTAGTATGAGACTGAGAGGTCTCAGTGGAAAAGTTTTATCTTCACTTTCAATTTCGATTTGAGATGCTGAAAAACATGTAATGAGCTACAATAGCCATATTCCGTGACTTGTGTATTGTGGCTAATTTGGTTTTTCCTGCAGCCAAATTCATTCAATGCTAATTGCAACAGCTGCATATGTTGTAAGCTTAGTGGGGATCATAATGATGTACATATGGTATTCACCAGAACCATCTTGCTTTATCAACATTTTCTTCATTACCTGGACATTAGTACTACTACAACTCATGACGAGCGTCTCTCTCCACCCAAATGTAAGTTTTCTTTACAACTTTCCTGTCTAGTTCCTTTGTGTTATTTTACTGTGGTCTGCTTGCTAATTTCCCACCTGTAACAGGTGAATGCTGGTATCTTGACTCCAGGGCTCATGGGGCTCTACATAGTATTTATCTGTTGGTTTGCCATTAGAAGGTACGGTTCCAATCTCTTCCCACTGTGCTCAAAGTTGGTTTTCGATGTTAATGACATTACTTCCTTCGTAGTTCTTAGCCTCCAACCAAACAAGACTTTGTTGAATACGATCGACTTCCAAAGCCTTCACAGATTTACTGTGATTACACTTGTAGATTTAGTTTTGACATGAATTAAATGCGTGATTGGGCAGTGAGCCAGTAGCAGGGAACTTTTGCAACAGGAAGGCAGAAGCTTCGCAGCATAGGGATTGGCTCACCATCATAGTAATACTCCAAATCTTTTAATATTCCTTATCTTCAATCATGATATTACATGATATACAACTTCACCTAAAGCAAAGAAGATCACAGATTTAAAACACTAATGTTTATGTATAATGTCCATTGTGTGCAAACCATGGGTTAATCTGCCAACGTGAATTGCAAAACGTTCATGCCTATATTCATCTCACATTCGCTTGTTTACAGAGCTTTGTTATTGGTGTGCTTGCAATGGTTATTGCAACATTTTCAACTGGCATAGACTCCAAATGCTTTCAGGTTTGCTCTACTGCCGTAATAACTTTTAGTTGATATCATGCATAGTTCCTTTGAAATGTAACTTTGATAATGACAGAAACTGCAGTTCAAGAAGGACGAGACTGAATCCGAGGATGATGTTCCATACGGTTATGGCTTCTTCCATTTCGTTTTCGCCACAGGAGCAATGTACTTTGCAATGCTATTGATCGGTTGGAATACTAATCACTCCATGAAGAAGTATGTATACAAACATGACTGTAAATCGACTCGATGCCTTTGTATATGACTTTACTTCATTTTCTTATTCTCAAGAAGTCACTCAATTCTGCAGGTGGACAATTGATGTGGGATGGACTAGCACCTGGGTCAGAATTGTGAACGAGTGGATCGCTGTCTGTGTGTATTGTAAGTAAAAAAATACAGAGAGAGTAAGCAACTCTTTATAGTACTAATGTTGTAGTTGTTGCTTAGAAGTGAAGTACTTAGGGAACTTCTGTTTTACAGTGTGGATGCTGGTTGCTCCAATTATATGGAAGAGTAGACAAACAGCTGAATCCATCGTATAGATTTGGAGAAATTATTTGGCTGTAGATATGCTAGTCGAGTCTTGGCAGGAGAGGAAGGACTATTGTCATCTTCAAGAAGAGCTATTGAGGCTATGAGCCACCCCTGCCAGCACTAGCCTAATGAACTGATTGGGACAAACCAATATATTCCCACAGCGATTCAAGCCTCTAGGACCTCTGAGAGGGTTTAAGAGGGCAAAAGATCGAGCACATACAAGTTGCCCTGTACTTTAGCTTCTCCTTATTTGTTACAATACTGAAGAGCATACACATACATATCATATCGAGACTGAAACAGTTGTACAATATTTTGTATGCAGTAATTTCATGTGGACACTGCTTTTACACTATTGGGTTTTCCCTGGGATTTTAGGTTTCCCTGTCGATTATGATTGATCTCTTGCTCCCAAGATTATTTGTTAGGTTCTAATAATGGTTGTTTGTTACCCATTACGATATGTGTACTATGCATTAGCCAAAATCTGGGAGGAGATTCATTATACGTTCCTTTTCTTTCTTCTAAAGAAGTAAAGATCAAAATATTCTTAAAAGCTCTGTTAGGGTTTGGAGACTGCGTAGAAGATGGAAGATAGTCGTCGCCAGTTGACGGGAAACCAAAACATGGACCTTCCAGCCGATATCATAGATGAGATTCTGTCATGGTTACCAGTGAAGCCCTTGTGTTGCTTCAGGTGTGTCTCAAAGCCATGGCAGTCCCGGATCTCAGATCCTAATTTTATTGCCAGGCACTCCTCCAAAGCCTTTGAGAATAAGGATGTGTTCTTCCAAAGAGTAAAACTCGTATTTACTGGCCTGGCAACTGGTTGATTTTACTATTTGGATCTTAACCAGCTTCTAAACCATAATGTTGAAGTTGATGTTTTACTGTTACATTCACTGAGCTCGATTTTGTTTCTCCAAAGGGACTTATATTCGGTTAATGCAATAGCTTCTTGTATTTGCAGGGAAGTTATAGTTTCGATCTGATAACTAACCCTGCAACCAGGGAAACAAAGAAAGTACTGAAGACACCATTGTGAAAGCTTAAGCTACCACAGAGGCCCTCTTTTGGACGCAATTATGGTTTTGGATTTGATTTCTCCACTAATCACTACAAACTGGTTAACGCGCAGTACTATACTGAAGGTCATCGAAATATTGATTATCGAAAAGGTGATGGACTTGTGTTTAGTGTCTATACATTAGAAGCTAGTTCTTCCCGGCGACGAGTTGAGGACGTATATCCCTACAGTATTTCCAGTACTGCAGGGATCTTGCTGAGTGGTTGTGTTCATTGGTTGGGTAGACGAGATGAAGACGGACCATAATTGTTAATTGTATCTTTCGCTTTAGCAGAGGAGGCCAAAGAAATTGCTCCACCACCCATAGGCAGCATTGGTGTAAAACTAGGGGGGTCTTCAGAAATTGGCTATGTATAACGTACTCAACCGCCTGGAATGTGGAATATATAACGAGTTTTGGGTCATGAAAGAAAATGAAGTGAGGGATTCATGGACCAAAATGCAGGTCTCCAAACCATATAAGAAATTATTGCATTCCGGTTTCTGGACAGAATCTCATGATCTGATGGTGTTTGATAGATCATCGTTAGTTATGTACAAGTTTAGTGATGGAACATTTTGGAATATTGATATTGGCGAAGTTGGTATGTTTGGTGGTTTTCGTGACGTTGGTGTCTAGGTTGAGAATCTTGCTTCGCTCACAGATGAAGAGGAGGAGCGGAAGTAATTAAAGAAGATGGATGAATCCACTCAATGCATCATCATTGACTAGCTTGTTATAATGGATCCACTTAATCACACAAACTCTGCTATATATTGTTATGATCGAAGAGGTTGCTTATCGGAATGGAAGACGTGTTGGTCTAATTGATGTTACTTACGTCTTGTAATGATGCATCAGGTTTAGATTTGCTTGAAGATGACAGACAAGAGCAAGCATAAGGCCAATGTGTATAATGGACAGCGTATTGTGTTTACTGACCATGCACGTAAACGCCTCTACTCTTTGGACATTATTCAGTACCTCAACAAGAATCTTGAACTTATGAGAAATATGATAGAGCTGATGATGTGGATTATGTAGCAAAAGCCACTGAGTTGGAATTTGTTCGTCGCAATATTGGAAATGGTTGGGTTCCTGTTGTGCTTTCCTGCAAGAGCTTCTTGATGTGCAGGTCAGATTCTGGGTTCCATTTGATCAACCCTGCAACCAAGGAATGGAAGAAAGTACCAAAGACACCATTAACAAAGATGCCTTTTTCTTGGGAGCTATATGGGTTTGGATTTGATGAGTCCACTGGTCAATACAAGGTGGTTGAAGGGAAGGGAAGGGCAGCACTGATGGATTTGTGTTTAGTGTCTATGCTTCCTTGACTGATTCTTGGCGAAAGACTGAGACTCTATTTCCCTACAAACAAACTCGTATGTGTAGGAAGGATGGGGTGCTGCTGAATGGGGCTGTTCATTGGTTGGTCAAGTGAGAAGAATCTTTGGTGATTATATCTTTCCTTTTAGCAGAGGAGGAGGTTAGAGAAATCCAAGTCCCCCCTACTCGCAACTGTTGGTACAGTAGAATTGGGCGTCTTCAATGATAAGCTATGTATAACAGCATATTCATCATCACTTCCCAGAAAAATATAATAAGTTTTGGGTCCTGAAGGAAGACTCTTGGACCAAAATGGAGTTTGGCATTCCATATCACTGGTTACAGCATTGTAGTTTCCGGACAGACTTATGATCTGATGCTGGTTGATGCAATAGGGTTAGTTATGTGCGATTTTGATGATGAACATTGCTGGAGTTTCTCGATTAGTCATAGTTTGGGTGAAGTAAGTGGTTTTGGTAGCATGGGTGTCTGGAGAAACATGAGCAGACTTCCAACATGAGCACTGAGCAGTGGTGTTATGGAAAACATGTATGTGAGTCATGCAAAGAAGGCAAGCTACAAATGTAATGCAGTTAAGTACAAAGTATACATGAGCAACATATCGTTCTCTGTTTGGGCTTTTTGCCTATTGCTTGTTCTGATTGAGATCAAAATGAATTCACATCAGAGCCTCCTCGCATAAATTGTAGAAGTACTGCTAAAAGATAAAACTGATGCTATAGGAGCTTACTCGATGATGTCACTGAGAGGATTTATCTTCCTTGGAACTTGGTATTATTGATCGATGAGTATAGATAGGCAGGGTCTCTACATAGATGCCACTCCTCCTGATATCACCGACTTTGCCAATTGATAAAGTCCAAAATTTGTCATCATTGAAATTGTACATAGCGAAAGATGATCCATCAAACACCATCAGATCATGAAATTCTGTCCAGAAACCGGAATGTGATAATGTCTTATATGGTATGGAGACCTTCATTTTAGTCCAAGACTCCCTCACTCCATATTCCTTCATAACCCAAAACTCATTGTATGTTGCTTCTTAAGTCGGTTTTGATACTAAGGTTATACATGTTGTAGGAATACAGAGAAAATACAGATGTAAAGGGCATACAAAAGTGAAAGGAATCAATCACCTCTTTTATTGATAGATTGGGGCCCTATATAAGGGAGTTTACAGTAGTCATAGAGTCCTATATAATTTCTACTTCTGTCTAAAGTAATCTTTTGACTAAGTCTCATGTTGACTGATTCAAAGCTGTTAAGGAAGTTATGTTTGGATAAACACATCAGATAGTGTTATCCTTAAACACTCCCCCTTGTGCGGTCCAAACATGGTGCTTCTCTCGTTGTCTCATCAAAAACCTTGCCGAGTAACAAAAACCCTATGGGACAAAAATAATCTCGGTCGAAGGGAAAAAGAGTACAACACACCCTTCATATTTAAAAGTGACATGTATATGTTAGACTCCCCCTGACGTATGTGACTCCCCCTGATTCTTGCAATCATTGGAAATTTTATAACTTAAGCATATCAATGCTTTTCACATGATTTTCAAATATTGTCTAAGGCAAAGATTTAGTAAATAAATCTGCTACATTCCCCTTAGATGGAACTTGATTCACTTGAATCTTGAGAAAAGTCTGTTGTTGCTGACTGTGAAAGAACTTGGGCGAGACATGCTCGGTGTCATCACCCTTAATGTAACTTTGCTTCATCTGTTCGATGCAAGCATCATTATCTTCATAAATGCATGTAGGTTCAATGATAGACTGGTGGATGATAAACCACTAGTCATTTGAGTATGTGCAATAATGGATCATTCGATAAGCATATCTCTGAATCCAAATTCCCATAGAGATATGTTGTAACTTACATCCATAAGTTATTACATGTCAAGTTTTCAAAAACTACTACACTTACAAGATAGCGCAACATAATAAAGTTCATTACGAGAGAATATATCTCCTCGTAGTCAATTTCAGGGCGTTTGTGAGAAACCTTGCGTCACAAGGTGGGCCTTATATCTCATATCTCAAGACCTCATTTTTCTTATTAAGCTTTCTAACAAAAGTTAATTTTCTTTTGAGAGGCTTTACACTTTGGCCACCCATATATCCTTTTGTTAGTTAATATGTTTCATTCGGGAGCGCTTCTTTCCATTTAGTCTAATGTTTACTATGTTGTTAATTTTCAACACAGTAAGTTTGATATTATTACGTCTCATTATGTAATTCGTAGAGATTTCTATATTCTCAGGAATTGGTCTTAACATGTGAGGCGTCCCTCAATGATAACCATAATCCATAAATATTATAATGAGGTGGATTTGAGTATGGATGATCAATAGATCAAGATTATTCCAAACTCACTCTCTTCTTTTAAAGAGTTTGCATCTAACCTACAAGGTCTCCTCATTCCTTTGTGGAGCCACAACTTGTGACACTATTATGCCACTTTATGGTGTCACCATGTCACCATCCGAGGCGACGACACCATGCCAGATTTCTTATAGTGGTGTCATATCCTCTTAAGGGGACAAAAATCATTACAAATATGTTTGCAACATGTATATATATGTAAGTGAGCTCATCACTTTATCGATCTCAGAATAAGTCATCGAATATACTACCTTCTGAAGATCGAATATTTTACGCATTTGATTATCATATTGTGCAGTTTGGGGACCAAGATGAGATATAGTGGAGACAGGCCAAGATACTTCACGTCGTTCCTGCTGAACATTCTTTGTTTTAGTCTCCCTCTAACAACGGGAATATTGTATCATCTAAGTGAATCCGCCAAATTGGATAGAAGAGATTGCATGTCAAGTATTTTACATAGCGGACTATATATATAGTTGAGACATATGTCCAATCATAAATACCTAATCGTCTTTAAGAATCCATCACATGGTGCGTTGTGGTGGCACAATTTGGCACATAAATGTGTAAGTGTGATATATCGGATTCACACATAATCACTAACTCTAACGCAAATATAGATTAAGTAGTGATGGATCATAGACGAATTGGTATATATGCATATGATATTGCATAACTCCGGGGCAAAAATATTTGGGCACGAATGTCCGAGCTATCATCATTGTCATTAGATAGTAATTTTCCGCGAAACTGTTTGGAGTATATACGGGAATGATATCTTAGATCAATTATAGATGATATGCAAGTCTTCGATTTGAACTCTTTTGTGTTGTATTAACAAGTCAACTTAACCAAATGGGATGACATTAGGTATAGAGCCCGTATATGATATGTGCTAAGAGTTTTCTCATAATTCATGAGTAGCATTACATGTGGACGATAGCTCGACACATGGTCAACATGTCTACATATTAACCAATACCATAACATATCAAATATGTCCGCAAGCTGGTTAAATTGGTCGCAGAATCCCCTAGGATTCAATGTTAGTACATAGTGAGAATACATGTTGTCCCTTGCATAGAATGACCTCAATTAATACTCATTTACATCCAAATCATTAGAGGTAATGCAAACTTATGCTCATTCTCACTTATGAACTGTTGACACAAATATCTTTTAAATTGATAACACCTCGAAATATAAGTGTATTCAATAAATATTCGACATTTTGACAATAATTTTGCCAATGATTACATCATAATTTTGTCGAACCAAACGAAGTTTAATCTAAAATCAAAATTATGACCAAATGTCACTTAATCAAGCAAGGCATAAAAGCCTTTACAATTCTGGGAAAAATAAATACTCTGCTCCAAAACTGCAACATCCATATAATCTTGGCCATATTTGAAGTCTGCAATTTTAAGATTAACGTCATTGCCATATTCATCTTCTTTGTCATCTATTTGATGAACCTCATGTTTTATCATATCTTTATATGCTTTGTATTCTGTAGCTAATTTGGCACTTGCCTTGCAATGCTCAAACTGATGCTTATGTTTCTGTTGGCAGTGAGGTGGTTCTACCAATGGGTGACTTTTTCAATACTATTGGAGTCAGTTTAGCAAATTTTAGTTTTTGCATGTTCGACATCCTGAGGAACAAGAGGAAGAATTAGTTTCGCAGTCCCAAAAAAAGACTTCCTCGACAACTAATATTTTCCAAGAAATTTTGATTAGAACAAAACCAAGGTGTATAACGGTCATTTTGATGCTCATGCAAATACTTCTTCATAGCCATATTGTGTACTTGCTCATGAAATTTCTTTATCATAGCAAGTGTAATCTCTTCGATGCTTATTATTATAGCCAGTTTCGAACCCCCACAATTCAAATAATTCTCAATAATGAGAAGATCTGGCAAGAAGGACCGGCACAGCAAGATTAGCACTGCCCGAGCACTGAGGGACCGAAGAATGAGCACTACTACTGCCGCAGGCCCAGGTGCCGGAGCCAGAACCACGTCTTCCATTTCCGAGTGTGAAATTTTATCCGGCACAGATGAGGCTGCAACTGATGATATTATTGATAAGGTAAGCTGGAAACCATTTTCTTCTTGTGCTAAAAATCGAATGAAAAGCACTACCAGGCAACCAAAGAAGAGTGTATTATTTAACCCTCTTGCAAAGGCGTCAAGGGAAAGGGCAAGAGCAAGAGCAAGAGAAAGAACCAGAGAAAGAAAAAAAAATGGGGAGACATTCACAGGCATGTGATAATGTTAATCAGGCAAAGACAATGAAGTTGGACCTGAGCCAACTGTTAAAATTAATATTTTCCTGGGTGAACTAGGAGTTAGACTGAAAAGCTGATATGCTTTCCAGCAACTTTCTACTGTTCATTCCACTGAGATTTTCTGCTAGATATTTGTAGTATCATAGTACTATAATTTGTCAAGTTGATCTCTAGCTAAACTAACTTTGCTCTAAATAAAAGGGAAGTGTTTCTCTGTAATCTCTAAGAATTTTATATCAAAGAAAAGACTACATAAGTTCAGTTCATCTACTCTTCTTCAAACACTATTCACCAAGTGAACAGTGTGATATACTTCACTCGCCACGAGTAATTGGTCGCCACTCGCCACGTCGAACTGGTTTCTGATCACACTCGCCAGTGCGAAAGTAGAAGTATTGTGAATTCTAACATGGATTCCAACATGGTATCAGAGCTCTGTTGATCAATATCAACTGGGGTGTACCATCTGTTAATTCAGAAACCAAAAAAAAAAAACACAAGTCTTTATTTTTCTGTTACTGGGATGGCTACATCAGGAAGTAGTTCAGAAAACAGAGTTCCGATCTTCAATGGAGAGAACTTTAATTTCTGGATAATCAAGATGGAGACCATGTTCATCTCACGAGATCTATGGAGTCTCGTAGAAGAAGGATACAGAAGACCAGGTGCAGCAGAAAATGTGACAATTGCACAAATGGCAGAACTGAAGTCGAATATCAAGAAGGATGCTAGAGCACTAAACATCTTGCAGACTTCGGTCACAGATGAGATTTTTCCTAGAATCTCAAATGAGAAAACAGCCAAAGCAGCATGGGATGCACTCAGCCTTGAGTATAGAGGATCTGCAAAAGTCAGAGCTGTCAAGGTACAATCTATTAGAAGAGATTTTGAGTATACAAAAATGAATGATACTGAGTTGTTAGGTGATTATAGCACTAGGCTGATTGATATTGTTAATCAGATGAGAACCTACAATGAACCATTAGATGAGACGAGAGTAGTTCAAAAAATCCTAATGAGCCTGAATATGAAGTATGATGCTATAGTCAGTATTATAGAGGAGACTAGGGATTTGAAAACTCTAGGAGTTCAGGATCTGATGGGAACATTAAAGGCTTTTGATCATAGGTTGACAAGTCATGATGAAGAAACTGAAAAAGCCTTCCAAACACTCAACCTTAACTCAAATAGGAGTGAGCCATCTAGTTCAAATTCTAAGCAGAAAAAGAATTGGAAAGGAAAATGAAAGAAGTGGGAGGGAAAGTCTAATCAGCAATCAAATGAGAAGAGTAGCAACTCAGGGTATTATAAATGCATTGTCTGTAATAAGCTTCATGCAGGCGAGTGTTGGTTCAAAGGGAAACCAAAGTGCTCAAAGTGTGACAAGTTTGGTCATGTCAGGAAGGATTGTAACTACAAGGGAAATCAACAGGCGAACAACATAGAGGCGAGTGACACAAACATGTTCTGTGTTACTCATGCTGCAAGTGTTGCAGTAGAGAAGAATGTGTGGCTTGTTGATAGTGCTTGCAGTAATCATATGACGGCGAATGCCAACCTTCTACATGATATTGACCACAACAGCATTACAAGAGTGAAGATGGGAAATTGAATGTTGGTGGATACAAAAGGCAAAGGAAGCATTGTTGTTGAAACCAAGTCTGGAAAAATGTACATCAGATATGTGATGTTGGTTCCAACTCTGGATTCCAATCTGCTAAGTGTTGGTCAGCTCATTGAGCACAAATATCACCTGCATTTTGGTGATGACACTTGCAAGATATATCAGAGAGGAAGCAGCAAGAACCTGATGGTAGAAATCCAGATGAAGAGGAACAGAAACTTTCCTCTGACTCTCAATTATGCAACTGAGAGTGCAAGAAGAATGGAGCTAAAAGATGATCCCTGGCTCTGGCACAAGAGACTTGGACATTTGAATCAAGTTGCTGCATCAAAAGGAAATGGTGCAGGGACTGCCAAAAATAAATGATGTAAATGAAGTGTGTGAAAGATGTGCATTGGGGAACCAACACACACTCTCATTCCCAAAAGGGAAAGCCTGGAGAGCAAAAGTACCTTTGGAGCTGGTACATTCTGATGTTTGTGGTCTAATGAGAACCACAACTGATGGAGGAAACAGATACTTTCTGACTTTCATAGATGATTTCACAAGAATGACTTGAGTTTATTTCCTAAGGTAAAAGTCTGATGTGTTCGCTGTGTTCAGAAAGTTTCAAGCAATGGTGGAGAGACAATCTGGCCTCAAGCTGAAGAAGTTAAGAACAGATAGAGGTGGCGAGTACACATCAAATGAATTCAAGAAGTTCTGTGAAGACATTGGGCTGGAAAGGCAGCTCACTGTTAGCTACACACCTCAGCAGAATGGTGTAGCTGAAAGAAAAAACAGAACAATCATTGAGATGGCCAAGGCCATGCTCCATGATAAATCAGTACCTCAAGAATATTAGGGAGAAGCAGTGAATACTGCTGTGTATTTAATGAACAGACATCTAACAGTTGCTGTCCAAGGAAAGACTCCGTTGGAAGCATGGAGTGGCAGGAAGCCAAGTGTAAATCACTTGAGGGTGTTTGGATCAATTTGTTATGCACATATCCCAGAGGAGCTGAGATATAAACTGGATGAAACCAGTGAGAAGTGTGTATTCATGGGATACAGCTCTCAATCAAAGGGCTATAGGCTCTACAATCTGCAGAAGAAGAAAATGATAGTCTGCAAAGATGTTCTCTTCAGTGAGAATTCATCTTGGGATTGAATCCAAGGTTCAGCCCAAGAGAAAGGAGTAAAAGAATTAAGAGTTCAAAATGAACAAGAGGATCCAGAAATTCTAGAACTCAATCCGCCAGCAACTCACTCACCAGAAACTCACTTGCCAGCGACTCACTCGCCAGCGACACATTCGCCAGCGACTCACTCGCCAACGACTCACCCACCAGCGACACATTCGCCAGCGACTCACCCGCCAGCGACACACTCGCCTGCACCTCACTCGCCAGGATCTTCAGAAGCTCAATCAACACCAAGCACTCCACCAGTAAGGATGAGAAGCTTGAATGAAGTGTATGAAAGCTGCAATGCATGCTTATTCGAGCCAGAAAGATTTGAAGAAGCAGTGAAGGAAAATGAATGGAGGTCTGCAATGCAAGAGGAGATCAATGTGATTGTGAAGAACAACACATGGGAGCTAGTTGACAAACCAGACAACAAGGATGTCATAGGTTTGAAATGGATATACAAGACCAAGCTGAATTCAGATGGTTCTGTGCAAAGAAACAAAGCAAGATTGGTGGCGAAGGGATACTCGCAGATATATGGAGTGGATTTCAATGAGACCTTTGCACCAGTGGCAAGGCATGAGACCATAAGAGGTCTGATTTCCATTGCTGCACAAAAAGGTTGGTATCTACACCAACTTGATGTCAAATCGGCATTTCTAAATGGAGTGCTAAAAGAAGAAGTGTTTGTGGAACAACCACAAGGTTTCATCATCAAAGGCAAAGAGCAGAAAGTTTACAAGCTGAAGAAAACTCTATATGACCTGAAACAAGCCCCAAGAGCTTGGTATGGTGAGATCGATTCCTATTTCACAGAAATGGGTTTTCAAAGGAGTGAAAACGAACATGCCCTTTACACAAAGACTGAAGGTAAATCAAGTATTCTTATTGTCTCCTTATATGTTGATGATTTGGTATTTACTGGAAGCTGTGAAAAAATAGTTTCAAATTTCAAGTCTGATATGATGATGAAATATGAAATGAGTGATTTGGGAATCCTGCATTACTTTATGGGAATTGAAATAATTCAAGCAGTGGAGGGAATCTTCATTACTCAGAAGAAATATGCAAAGACTATACTAGAGAAGCTCAAAATGCTAGGTTGCAATCCAGTTGCAATTCCTCTAGTGGTCAGTGAGAAATTCTCCAAGGAAGATGGAAGTGGTTCTGTTGATGAGAACTTATACAGAAGCTTAGTGGGAAGCTTGCTATACTTGACTGCAACAAGACCAGATATTATGTATGCAGCAAGCTTGATGTCCAGATTTATGCACAACCCCACCAAGATACACTATGGAGCTGCAAAGAGAATCCTGAGATACATCCAAGGAACAATGGACTTTAGAATCTTGTATGAGAGGAATGTGGAACCAAAACTCTTTGGGTTCTGTGACAGTGACTGGGGAGGTAGTATAGATGACTTGAAGATCACATCTGGATACACCTTCACACTAGGAACATGAGTGTTCTCCTGGGCTTCAAAGAAGCAAAAATCAGTGACATTGTCCACAGATGAAGCTGAGTATGTCGCAGCTTCAATCGCCACTTCACAAGCAATATGGCTAAGAAGAGTCATAGAAGACTTTGGTGAGAAAAACATAACAGCAACAACCATTCTCAGTGTTAACAAGTCTGCAATCGCCATGAGCAAGAACCCTGTCTATCACAGTAGGGCCAATCACATCGCCTTGAAGTTTCATTACATCAGGAATGCAGTAAAAGAGAATGAGATTGATCTGGTGTACTGCAATACAGATGACCAAGTTGCTGATATTTTCACCAAGGCACTCGCCAGAGATAGGTTTGAATACCTCAGAAGCCTGCTCGGAATGATAAGGCAAAGCATTAAGGGGGGGTGTTAAAGTTAATGCTTTCCTGGGTGAACTAGGAGTTAGACTGAAAAGCTGATATGTTTTCCAGCAACTTTCTACTGTTCATTCCACTGAGATTTTCTGCTAGATATTTGTAGTATCATAGTACTATAATTTGTCAAGTTGATCTCTAGCTAAACTAACTTAGATATTTTGTAGGTTACTTTGCTATCTATAAAAGGGAAGTGTTTCTCTGTAATCTCTAAGAATTTTAAATCAAAGAAAAGACTGCATAAGTTCAGTTCATCTACTCTTCTTCAAACACTATTCACCAAGTGAACAGTGTGATATACTTTACTCGCTATGAGTAATTGGTCGCCACTCGCAACGTCGAACTAGTTTCTGATCACACTCGCCAGTGCGAAAGTAGAAGTATTGTGAATTCTAACATGGATTCCAACACCAACTAAGTTCTTGGAGTACATTTGAAACCGGAGACAAAGCCACACCAACTTGAACAATCATACTTCATTGGAAGCACTTGCTGAGGTTGAAGAGCCAATAAGCAGCTTCCAAGCAGCTGGGACTACAATAGTAGTTCATCAAGACTTGATTGAAATTGATGGCCATGATGCTGCAGCTAACTTGGTGACTGCTGTGGGAAAGTGGAGCCCATGTTCCATTTTCAATTCTCTTAAAGGCTGAAAGTAGCTTGAAGTAACTTTCATGAACCATATGAACCAATTCTGGACATCAGAGAGTTTAAAACTCATCCAATTGGTACTTGAAATCGAGATAAGACGGAGCTCTGGATCTTATCATTAAACGACGTCGTCTGAATTCTTTGATTTTTTCCGATGGAAGTGAGCTGCATGACGCACAACACTGTCCACGCCTCAACCCCGGCGGTATACAATTCCTCTGCTTCCCTGAACTACAAACAAGCCTGCGCTCTATCTCCTCCATAAGTAATTTGACAATATTACTCTTGGGGAGCTTTGGACTCCATAAGAATGAGAATCGATTACGGGGTCTCTGTGTTTTGTTCAAATTCGAACACATACATTACCGCCCCATTCAGATCAAGCTCCAACACCTCGTCACCGGACGCCTAAGTCCGATCGAAGTTGGGTGTCATCTCCTTTTAAATCAATCCGACATCTGGCCGAAACAAGTTTCGTATTCTTTTCAATAACAGGCTCAGACCCAACCCTGGAATTTCCGCCACATCGAGTGATTGATATGAACACAAGTATCGAACACTCTTGGCAATCCGCCACCGATCGTTTGGCATGATCATCTTGATTCACTCATCTTGACCAAGGAATAGTTACCCGAAAAGCAAACGAAACAATAATAAGGAAGTCAAGCAGCAAACTCATAGATCAAGAACACCCGTGAAAAACAACAATTAAGTTGTACCGGTATGATCTTCAGATCATCATAGAGTTTAGAAATAATAAATTGTGCGATGGGGCAAACATGATTTCTACTTACTTTCTAGGGTTTGGTTGTTATCAACTCAAATGTAGAGTCATGTTGATAACTTGTTGTAGGAATATAGAGAAAATACAGATGTAAAGAGCATACAAAAGTGAAAGAGGAATCAATCACCTCTTTTATTGATAGATTGGGGTCCTATATAAAGGAGTTTACAGTAGTCATAGAGTCCTATACAATTTCTACTTCTATCTAAAGTAATCTTCTGACTAAGTCTCGCTGTTAAAGAAATTATTTTTGGATAAGCACGTCAGATAGTGTTATCCTTAAACAATACATAGCCAATTTCTAAATGCCCCTAGTTCAATTGAAAGAGTAGGAGCAATGGGCGGTAGTGCAATTTCTCTAACCCCCTCCTTTACTAAAAGGAAATATATAATCACCAATGATCCATCTGCAAACTTACTCACCAACCAATGAACAGCAACATTCACCATGATCCCTTCCGTCTGATAAATGAAGTAGGGAAAATAAGTGGTCAATCTGTCGCCAAGAATCAGTCTGCAATGTATAGACACTAAACAAAACTCCTCCACGATAATACTCCCCCTTAAACACAACTCCACGATAACCCTGCGCGCCCCTTAATCACCTTGTAGTCATTAATGGAGGAATCAAATCCAAGTTTGTAGAAGTCCCTAGATATGCCCTAGATTTGGGGAGCTTCTAGTAGTTTCTTTGGTTACAAAGTTGACCAAACTGAAATAGAAGTCAGTAGGACATAATCTGGTCAAGAACAAGCTTATGTCAAGAACAATATTTAAAAAAGGATACAGGGGGTGGTGCGGCATGCCAACCATCAATATCTCTTTCTGGAAAATTGTAAACAAAGTCGTCGGTGTTGCTACTAAACCGTCAACATCAACATGAGGATTCTCACTGGTCAAGATCCTAGACTGACGCAAGACAACTATAGTTTCACCCTGGTCTTGTTTTTCTAAGACCTGATCATGGATATGTTTTAGAATTTCGTTGGAAAGTCAGTTTTCGTCGACTTCTGTAACAAGTTCAGGGATCCAAACTTTGACCTTCTGGACTTTCAGAATCTCTATTGTCACAAATTGCTTCAGAGTTTTAAGAAAATTACTGGCTTCATCCCTTTGGTGGTTGACAACATGAGATTTCAAAACTATATAATGATGAATGGTGCTAACATGGACTAGTATAAGACTGTAAGTTGTTGGGTAATAACATGTGGTGAGCTATGGTGAGGAGAAGAGGGACAAGGTTGTGGATGGGAGAAGTGACGGATGGGCGAGCAATGGCTCTGCAGGGGAGCTCTTGGCTTAGGTAACATGTCGTTTTGATGCTTCTGTGTTTAGTTATTGGGTAGATTGAACTTGAAAGTTGTCATCTTTCAATGTTTTCTTTTTATGCTTTGATTATCATATCAATTAGACAATATGTGTGTGTGGAGTCTTTTGAGCATGAGACCGGTAACAGGATCCTAACTTTGAAACTTGAATTAAACAAGCCAAAGTGGGGTGACATTTTGAATCATTAACCAGATATGATATGGTAACACTCTAAAAACTGGAATTGTCTTTCAGATTGTTGTTGTGACGCTTCTGTGTTTAGGGAAGATAGCTTGAAAGTTGTCATCTTTATGCTTTGTTTATCGGCTTTGATACACACTTGAATCGGCACAACGGCTTCACTGGTAGCCTTGAAAAAATGTCATGCACGATCTCCGGTGGAAGGTCGATGTTTTGGCAACGGTTTTCCATCTTTTTTTTTATGACAATCTTCCATCTTCTTTGCTTGCTATTCTCTAAAGAACCTTTATCTGTAGTTAATTTTATAAGCCGAAACAATGTATAATTGTATATATAAAAGTAAGAAGGATTCCTGTGTCTGGAAATTCCACTGGCATTAGAATTAGGAACACAAGCTCAAACATGGAATCAATTCTTTTTTTATCTTTGGTAAAAACACTGAATTTGGATGCTTGGTGAACACCTTTTTATGAAGTAATCAGAAACAAACACCAAATCAAAGCACATCGGGGCATATTAACAAAGGGGTTCGAGCATTGATCAAGTAGTGAAACCGAAGCTTTAATCAAGAATTCCACCAACGCCAAAACACAACATCAGATCATATTAACATACAACTCAATTCCACTGTAACATTTTACTCTATCAGCCATTAGCTTAACACATTCGATCAGCTCACAACACAATGAAGAGATTGCAAAATCATACAACGTAGCAACGAAGAATCAAGAGGGGGAATTGAACTCAAGGGACCACCCATTAGAATGCTGCATACTACCAATAAACACCTTGGCTGGCAAATAGAGACCTAGGTACCCTTTAAGACCACTGTAGTCTGTACCTCTTTATGGCTTTATCCCCCTTTCTACTATATACTCTTTCTTTTTCTTACAGCAACAAATTGTACATGACAATAGATGTCGACATTTGGACCCAACCCAGAGGGATGGTCCAATAAAAAATAAAAAATTCTCTCACTAGGCGGCATCAGATAACTTAAAAGCTAGCAACTAAGCAGCCAAAATTTTCCACCCAGCAATTTGAGAGCAAGAAGATAATGCTTACCCTGAGTGGGATAAGGCACACATTGTTCTTCGCAACTATCCAAATGGGTTTCCTCCTGCAGACGGGAAAGGATTTGGTGTTGAAGGTGCTGAGAATCTACCAACCGGCTGTTGTTCCATGTTTAATGAACCAAAAGCAGCTTCCTCACTACCAAAACCCCCGGCTCTTTGATAACTATAAGTATAACAACATTTATGCAAATTAGTTGCTGTAAAAGTAATCTTCATGTTCTGAACTTAAACAATTGAAGTGTTTGAAACAAAAGAAAACTGACAATACTGATGACAGTAACCCCATTTTTTTTCATTTACTATATTGTGAAAAGGTATCCAAAGTGTGCATGTAGGGTCAAAATACTTAAAATGAAAGCTAAACAACTAGTGTTACCTTGAAGGTGGCAAGCTACTCGGAAATTGCTGCCCCACATAGGCACCTGAGATTTTGGAACCACAATTCAGCACTAACTCCAAATTGTGAAAATGAATGCTTATAAACTACTTTGCATTATGCACCACAATAGGGTAGGGTAAAAGAAAACAAAAAAAAAGATTAAAAAGAAAGGAAAGCAGCTTTATATTACTTGGAGGCTTTTGTGATGCATATGGTGGTGCTTGGTGAGGCAATCCAGATGAATATGAGGACCCCCAAGCTGAAGGGGGTGTCCCGAGGCTAGATGTACGCAATAAGCCAGATGCAGGCTGCATATTTGGTAGCAGTCCTTGAGACGGTGCCATGGAAGGAAACTGCATCACAGGCAAAATCACAAAAGGTTAGTACTTTGTGTATCAGAAGAAATCAAGAACAAAAGCAAAAACAAGTAAACTAGTAAGTCAAACTTCTGATGACTTCTTCATATGAGCAAAAACAAGGAAGTTATTCCAAACATTCAATTTGTTATGTAGGACCAATTACGTAGTAAACTAGTAATACACTCCCACAATGCCTCGTGCAGTCCCATCTAATATGTGAACAGGTAGACAAATACATGAGAAAAGCATATAAGAGCAAACCCACTCTGCATGTTGCAAATCGACATGAAACTATGAAAGCGGATTGGAGATCGTGAATCCGAGACCTACTACAACGTAATTCTGATATCACGCACAACCATGATATCAGAACTTCAAAAAAAGGATGTGTGACAATTACAAGCACTGCAGCCATATTTCATTTGGCTAAAACTAGCCTTCTAGGCTAAGTTTGAACATCATGTTTAAAATCAGTTGCTATCCCAACTTCCTATTTCTAACACGGCAAACTCATTATAAATTGATAGGCTGGCAAGCATGCACAATTCCCATATCAGTAAACTTTGATTCTTATCGTTTAAAAACAAACAAACCAATGCTAAAAAGTTTGGATGCAATGACCAAGATACAAGTATAAATGAACTAAATTACATACTGTTGAGACTTGAACTGGAGAAGGTTCACTATTGACATCAAAAGGGTTTGCTGACTTTAATGACTGCTGAAAATTGAACATGGGCTGCAAAACAACATATATTCAAATGCACTGAATTTAAATAGGAAAATATAAGCAAACTATTGGGTCGAGAAAATACCACTGCAGTGTTGTACGGCATAGCAAACCCCATACCATGAGGAGGACCAGTCTGCCATCCAGGAACTGGTGCAGGGAAGGATGAATAATTCATAGCAAAAAGGTCCTACAAGCAATTCAGTTTTCTATTTCAGTATGCAGTTGCACAAATATATGTAAGCTTATTGATTTTAGATCCTTACTACTTAGACCCGAGTTTAATTTAGTCCATACGATCCAACTTCAACTAATTCCCTTAATTTGCTGAAGTGTCCAACACTAAATCTACATTTTTGGTCAACATATGTGACAAACTAAATTTGAGCCATATTGAAGATGTTAGCAACTAAAAGGGTATACTAGTTGAAATCAGAACTACAGTAGGAAAAAACAAAAGTGCAATTTTCCCATGTATAATGTTGTCAAGAAAGCCAAATACAAAATACCTCGGGAAGTGCACTTCTTCCAACTGATTTTACATCCCCAGCTGAATGTTGTGATCCAATAGTGCTAGCATTGTGGTTAGATCTTGAAACATCTTGTGGTGGTTGTGCAGCTGGATAAATGGGTTGTTGACCCTGTGCATTTGGGGCATGTGCTAAATTCCATGGCTGCGAAAAAAGCATATGATAATCAAGAATGATTGCGAAATAGCAAAAAAATGCTAAAAGAATAAAGTAACAAAGATGTCGCATAAGCTCACTTGATTGCTTGAAGCTCCACTAGCTGATGGTATGTATTGTTGAGAGGCAGACTGAATACCATTAGAAGGAAAGAAAGAAGGTTGCTGATGCTGTATACTAGGCCACTGCCCAGAACTAGTACCAGGGAAATTATTAGCATTGGTTGGGAATATTTGAGGCAATCCAGGGGTTGCAACTGGAGCACCAACAGGGGGAAACGTTGACACGCTTGTAACTGGTGCAACCGTATGAGTAGCAGTGGGCAACATTGTGTGTCCTGCAGGAGTGATGACTGAATTACCACCGAACGCCACAGCATTATCTGCAGTTCCAGAATAACTAGGGACAGGTGCCGAAACAGACAACTGTGATAGCAGAGATTCCAAAGAATTTGCACTAGCAGGAGCTTGAGGTACGTTCATTTGTGGGGCAACATCAAAAGAAGCCCAGTTGTTGTCACTCTGTGAATTTTCTTGCTGTGAATATGATTGATTTACAGAAGGTTGTTGTGCTTGAGGAACTGCTGGAGTTGGAGCAGGTTCAATATCAGCATCAAAATCAATTAAACTTCCAGAAGTCTCCGGTTTCACTTCAACTGGGTTCCCGTTGGTGGAACCCAAGCTTCTGGAAGATGCAGTTCTCTGCAATTGAAACAATATGACAGTAATTAGTAGAAAGTATTTTGAAAAGTTAAAAGAAAATAAAATAAATATTTCAAACTACAGCAGAGCAAGCCTTTTCTATATTACAGAATTGAAATGATATCATTAAAGTAAAGTGTGCAATGAATATCTAAGCTGCCTGAAAATATAAAGTGTGCGCTGGTATGAGTGGTATCTAGGCATCTATATGGTTATATAATTATGGAGAGAGAGAGAGAGAGAGAGACAGAGAACATCCAACTTACTAACACAAAGTTACAAACACAAGAAAGTGAAAGTGAGCAAATAATTAAACTTGAGCAACTATAATCATATACAGCAAGATGTTATTTCCTACATTAAGGCATCCACTCGATAAATCTGAAAATAATTACTAGACAAACCCAAAGCAAGCCCATTGGAGGCCACAACCCTGTTACTTCATGCCAATTTTCCAGGTCGAAAAGCTAGTATCAAATTCCAAGTTCCAAACCAAGATGCCCCTTTGGGAGAGAAATGGCTTTACCACCAAGCAGCTCAAAAGGAACCAGGGAGCAGTCAACTCAACTAAGTAATGGATTACCATCGCAATAATTTCTTCTGAAGGAGAAATAAAGAATACCCCAGGAAGGGGACACAGGATAATACAGAGAGAATCTAAAACCACGAATACCTATTAAACATCTAGCAGTTTTCAAATTTCCAAAACTTTCGAGTTCATTTGATCCCAATCTCAAGTTCATTTTGAAAATAATCAAACACCAATCATGAACCAATAGAAAAAGAAAGGGAAATAAAGCTTATCAAATAGAGCATTTACAAAAAGCAGATATATGCAGTATGCAGTTTTGAAGTAGAGAATCATCACCTGTGTAAGCACGGGACCTTCAGTAGCCCTACCACTGTTGGCTTTAGGAGGTTCAATAATACGGAGAGGTATTGTCTTATCTCCCAAAATATCTCTAACTGGTCGTACCATAGGGGGACTGGACGAATCTATATCTCTTGATCGCTCAGGAGACTTCGCATCCAGATTAGAATCTCCATCAGATACTCTACGATCATCATATCGCCTACCATTTCCAAATCTATCTTCTCGACGCCAATCATTGACAATTTCAGGGCGAGAAGGACTTCTCTTAGAATCACCATATTGTCGACTTTCTTGATCATATCCAGGACTTCTTTGCTCCTCATAACTCCTACCACCAGGACTGGACCTTTCACTACGACGTTCATCATCATATGGTGGGCTTCGAGAGCCCTGATATGAATCTAGCCTTCTATTTTCATACGAGTCCTCCTTGTCACCCTGTATGACAATAATTCAGAGCTTAAACCCAGAAAAATCAAATCACTCCATCACGAAACCAGTAAGCTCAATTTAAGTTTACAGGTACCAGACTACCAGCTTATATGCTTTTTGTTTTGGCTCAAGTAACACCTAATACTCGATATGATATATGAGAAAACAGAATTTACTGTACCATTTTCGCTCTCGGAGGCTTGTCAACATTTCTTTCGCCAGTATATCTTCTATCCACATACACGTGCTTAATAAAGTCTCGAAGTCTCTCAACATTACTGGTAACAACAATTGAATCAGAAAACCCACTACAAAAATGAACATAAAGCAGAAAAAAGAAGACAGTAGTAACCTGCTATCAGGGAAGGAATTCCGTTGTGGATCTAATTCTTTTTGATAGACTTCCCTTGCACGCTGTAATTGGGAAACAGAGATGAGTAAAATGTCAGAAAATGAGAAGATTATCAATGGACAAGACCATACCAAACATATGTGTAAGAACTGAAAGATGCATGATTGCATACCTGGTTTCCCCCCTCTTGAAGGGATTTAACTTCTTGCGATGTAAACTTGGCCATTGACACTGATTTTACTCGGTGCGTGAACTCCCGGCTGGAAATATATGCATGTGATTAATAAACTCATACAAAGAAAAGGAAAATATTTCGTACGAAAATAATGCAGCAGAACAGGTGGTCAGAACTTACTGTATTCCACTGCAGTTGGTGCAAACAAATGTCCAGAAATTCGTGCAGACATACTGTGGTCCCTGCATACCAGAAAATAAAGTGTGAGGTATAATATGTGCAAATTCCACACTTTGCACCGAATATCCTAATTTTTGCATCCTGACCAATGTACTATTTCAGCAATCTGATGCATTTAACACCTTTACAATAAGTGTGGATATAGCTCCACATTGAAAATTTGTTCCAAAGTTGACAAACTTAAATACTTTACTACATTCAATTAGAAACAGAATAGATATTTACTTTGGAAGTGCCACCATCACCAGCATCATTTTTATGCCTAATTGTTACTGTATGAAAAAGGATATGGTTCTATTTTCTAAACACGTGGCAACTCAAGTTTATCTGTGTGCAAGTATGCCTCAATGAACAAGAAAGAATATTTTCTCAATGTACTGAACCATCAAATGCACGAGTCGCAGACAAACCATTGCAACAAATAGTGCGAACAAGAGAGCAATGCATGACTTACCAGACTATTGCAGTTAATGCACCTCCGATTCTCCGGAAGTTTAAGAAGGCCACGAATAATCCGCTCATTCTTCTCATCCTCCTTCCGGCTCGCCATTTCGACTTCCTAATACATTTCAAGCCACACTGTCATTAGTCATTACCAAAACTCTAACAACATACACAAATTCAAGCTAACAAAATCAATCCAAGTTAAATCATAACCAAAACTAAAAATCCAGAAGATGAAAACTTAATCACTAAAACTCCAATCCATTTCCTATCAAAACCTAGCTTAATCACCGATTTCAAGTTCTATATCGATTTCGTATCCACAAACTGAACTAAATCAAACACAGCGAGCATAAATCTTCAACAAATCCACAAGCCTAATCAATCCAAATTCTCTCACACATCCAAAAACCACAAGCTGAACGAAAACGAAGCAACTTCAATCGGATCTGGAAAATCACACTCGCCGGAGCGCACCAAAACCGGAAAAAATCAACGAGAAATCGACACGACTGACCTCAATTCAATCCGGATGACGACGACGAAGAAGCTCCGGTGCGGTTTCAGTAGTCGTCTAGAAAACGACGTCGTTTAAGGGAGATCTAATGGACTGCATAGAGTTGCGGATCGATGGAGACCTCTGAGAGTTCGAAGAAGAAGAGAGAGAGAGAGAGAGAGAGAGAGAGAGCTGAAGGGGATATTTTGCAGTGGTCTCGGACACAGGGGCGTTACGCTGGGGTGTCCTGTCCCGATGGGTGTGCTTATTTTCGCTATATTGACGGTGGAGGTCCACCTCTGGTCATACAAGGCGACTAGAATCATTAAGGGCTTAGATCGCCGTTTTTATTGCGATTTGTTTTACTACTTTTTCGGGATTTTTTTCCATTTTTCTTTGTGTTTTTTTAATTACTTTTTTTGTTTGAATTTGGTTCCTCGTACTGTTTTCTTTGTTTAATTTGGACCCTTGTGCAGTGGGAGTCTTCCAATTTAGCCAATTTTGATGATGTATAAGTAAGAATAAATATTGGTGTTAGCATATTTAGCTCAAATTTGGTTTGTAACGGTTTATTGATTAAAAATTAATTGAAAAAAATGGATGGTACAATGAACACAAAATTGAGAGTTTCAAATTTGAGATCATAAGTGGCGTTGATAGACACCATTGTTCATAAAATTTCGTTTCTCCACTTATTCTTTTTCTTATGAGAGCTTCAAAAAAAATATCGTGAGTCTTGTGTTTGTTTTTGTTTTTTATTTTTATTTAGAGCTAGCCATTCGATTATAAGCCAATTACTCGAGGAAACATATCCTTCTTACAAAACTTGAGATCAATCAATAGGCGAACTCGCATATTTGTTCATGACAAGGGTCGTACAACAAACAACAGTAAGAAAATGAATCCTACCCTTACAATCGATCCAATGAGTTCATAACTTCATATTTTGTAAATACCTTTGGAAATTTGAAAAGTAATTCAAAGGTCGGGTCGGTCTCAACATTTCGGGCCAGGAGTCCAGCGTTTGTTTGAATTACATGGACCTTTTGAACCGAGAGAACAGAACGGCGCTCGATTTGTCTCCAATTTTGGCAGATAGAGATGAAAGCTTGTCGTCACGAGTTCGATTGGCTGCGACGGTCACCGGAGATAGATGATGGAGCCGGCGTCGTATAAGACGTCCTCTGTGAACTCGAAGCATGCAAAATCGCGCGGGAAAAAGCAAAGGCAGGCGGAGGACGCCGAGGTTGGTGGAGCAAAGATGAAACGGTTTATATATGATATTGAAGTACGTTGGCGACGAAGCGAAGGTATTATATATATACTTATAATTTTAACTTTGATCTAGCTTAAAATCAAATGTCTGTGTTTTCTAGGGTTTTATATATTCGTTTGTTTTATTTTGAGTCTAGTACAATTCCTACAGTGGCAGCAAACATGGATCAGTGTCCATTACTACTGTAAAGTGTCAAGGAGATATATTCTTGTATAAAATGACGGTGGAGGAGACAATAGACAGCTAGCGTATTATACTCGTCGTTGTGATTGATGTATGAAGTATATATAGTTTACAACCGACAGAATAAGAACTTGTGATTTAAAAATCACATGGAATTTGGTAATGTCAAAGGGGTTTTATATATTGGATTAGTTGTTTCAAATATGGTATTCTAATTTCGCGATCGCAATTTGCTTCAGTTTATTGTTTAGGATGAGGAATGAAAGCGTTCCTAATCAAGTGGTTGCTATATGTCATCTAAATGTATATCTGGATTGATTAGATTATTCATGACTACAAGTTCCATCATATATTTTTCTTATGAAATATGATTGCGGATAGAAAGAGTGACTATGACTGATCATTACTGATATTAACTTAAACGACACTAATGATTTGAAGATCGACCACCCCTAAATTAAAGTTCTTTTCTTCTTGTACATATATAGCTAATGCATGATTAATGTTATCTACTATTACTATCAGATGCCGCACAACATTTGCTAGCTAGAAGCCAGTTATTGTTGAAGGAAACTTAATTCTGCCTGGCCTCTTAGAAAGTAATCAGCTGGTCATAGATACCTTATATATTCGATTCACTTCGTGCGTGCCTTAAACTAAAGCTATACTCAAAACTGAGAAAGCATTTACCATATAACTCAAAACACAGTTTTTTTCCCAAAGCCGCCTCTCCTATATTTTTCAGAAATTGAAATCCTGGTAGATGACAGATATGGTGAACAGATGATCAGCTGCCATTATAAGTTTCAAGTCTCAAGGTTAATTGTAGTTCTAACTTAATTGCAAGACTTGTTGGCTCAGTATTGTCTGATGAAAAACTTACGTACACTGCTTGGATCTGGAGGAGGTAATAGACGAAATTCCCATTGTCCCATTGTGTGGCCTATTTTGTATAATTTAAATTAACCGGCCGATAAGATAAAAATTTAAAAAGAACATCATAAACAATATATTATGATTAACAAGTATGCATTAGCTAGGCTGAGACTGATTTGATTAAACCTTATATTATTCCATTCCATGCCATGGCATGTGAATAAGATGCTTTTGCTTAGTTGCCATTATTGTTTTCCCTCTAACCAAGTCCTATGCAGTACTCGACCTCTTTGATGCAGTAGAGTCAGATATGCACTTCCATTTCCCAGGTACAGAATCCTCGATCTTGTCTATTGCTTAGCCCGTTGCTAACTAATTTATATCTTGAGCTGCTTAAAGTCAGACAAGTCATTTTAAATGGTTAATTCCATTCTTGGTTGAGTTCAATCACTCTTTTATAAGTTTTCTGCTATATTCAACTGATGGAAATGGTAGTGAATGAGAGAAAGGCCAGAACTTAGGTTGCATTCTCATTATTGCTGTTTTTGCTAGCACATTGTGAGATTGAGTGCATAAATTAACCTTGCTATGTGCATTCCAGGTGATGCAGCGGAACTATCCCGTTGGAATCCACCAACGGCAGTCTTGAATCCACAAGACTAGAATTCTCGAATCCACGAGAAAATCTGGAATCCACCAGAGAAATTGAGTAAACTCAAAGTTTTATTAATATGAAAGATCACGTTTTGCGGCCACAAGAAGTGGCTTAAATACTGATAACAAAACCCTAGGGCGCTAACAAAAGTCTAACCCAGCCCATAGGAGAAAATAAAATAAAAGTCTAAAACAAATAAATCCAAAATAAATTCGGAAAAACACTAAAAGCTGATTTTAAGGGCCTAAACGACGTCGGATGGCCGAAAAAGCCCACACGTTGTGGCGAAACTACGAGTATTGTTTCTGGCGTCGTTCCCTTTCCGAAAAAGGTATCACACGCCCTATTCTGAGCTCGCAGCCCAAACATGAACAGTACCGATCCTTCCATTCTTGCGACGGTCCATCTGCTCTTCTATTCTTGCTGCCATCTGTTCTACATCACCAGGAATGACCTCAGCTAGCTAGCTCTCTGATGTCGCTTATTAGTGTTGAAACCTAACCTACTAAATCAATGATGTTCTATAATACTTCAGAATATGGAGTATTGAAACTCTGGAGATATAAGTCATTCGGTTAATTCAATATATCGACACACAAGTGCAGTGCTCCATCACTTGGATGGCTGCCATTTTCGAACTTTCTACACCCACAGCAGCACTGTAGTAGTTTCGAAACATTTTAGGCATCCAATCATATTACAGATATGTGTATATATATTTCTTCTGTCATATCAATGCAGTGCTCCATCTCTTCATGTCCAAAAGTGCACTATAGTTTGCCACCCTACAACTTCACAAACTAAGCCCCCTGAGTGGTGCTTGCTTCTTCTCAGCAATCCATTATGAGAACACATCCCTTCGTTTTTGTCTGGGTTATGCATATAATTATATATATGCTCCCACATGAGACTTGCCACCCAGCTTTGCTTTGTCATGTGTCCCACACGTGCTTAACATGACCTTCATTACGTACAATCTTTTCAAAAACTCCCTTCTCTGGTTTGCTATAAAGAACCATCTCACATGGAACAACCTGTGGAGAGTATAGAGCCACTCATTTTGTTTCCAAATTTATTCTATCGTATAATTATTAAGAAAAAAACTAGTGAGCTCATGGGAGCCAATAATGGGAGGCCTCCTGTCCCATTTTGATTTTTCATATTCAAGGCCAAGACAAAACTGTCAACAATTCTAGCTCTGTGGTGGTTTCTGATGAGCTATTATAGTACTCTTCACAAGCACCTTTTGGATTGCTTGGGGGGTTCTATAATCTATGCGTATTAGGTGGGTGATCATACACTACTTTACTCCACTAAATGACCTAAGTGTTTTGAGTGACTTCATCGAAGAGAGTAGAATATACTTCCTGCAAAGTTATAAGCTCCATAGATTGCTCACTGAAGTTTTGATTTTTCGCGAAAAGATTCATGGAAACAAGTAAACAGATCATGTTATTGTGTGTTAGATGATACATTTTCCTATAAGTTGTTCAGATGCTCACCAAATGTTACTGCTTTTCTTTCTTTCCTTTATCTGTTACACCTAAAACGTTTCTCATGTTCATTGTTCTTGGATTAAACATGCCAAAGATGCTTATCCAAACTAATCCAGCTTTATATTATATGTAAGCACTTGGACGTACCTAGAAGCCCTCACATGTCATAAAGCATGGTGTTTCTAGTTCCTACTCTTCTCCACTGATCACTGTGAACTTTCCTTTTCCTCCCTTTCACTTCCTTCCTTTCACTTCTCAATCATATGAAACAGGGTTTCTGATATAAAAGCTTGGTTACAGATTTCTTTCTTTAGCTGACTGATCACATGAACTTCTATCTCATTTAGGCTTTTATAGAATTGGTTGTGGGTTTTATGTATCTTTTGGAGTTCACAATCACATGACAAAATCTAGTTTTGGTTTTGTTCTTGGTGTGAGAACTGAGAAGTGGTTGTAATAAAAGTGGTGATTTTCTGGGTTCCTGGATCTCCTTCTAAGTTTTCTTGACCATCTGAGCTATTATAAGTATAACTTATTGAGTCTTGTTCCCTTTCCTCCTTCATAGGCTTCATTGGGTTCTGCTCAGCTTTTGCCTTCCCCAATGAAAACTTGACCTTTTGCTCTACTCTCTCTCCAACCCCCACCCTAGGATAGCATATATTAATGTTCACAGTGGTTTGTCTCGGATTTTTTACATCATTCTGACCGAGTGGGAAGGACAGATCGGGTTGTGTGGATTGCTAAAATAAGCTGTTAAGTTCTGTCTCACTTCAGAGTTGTTTCTTTGGTTGAAATGGGGAAGCTTAGTTTTGGGAGGGTGCTAGACTCTCTTTGTCTTTCTTCTGGCTCAAGTTCTTGTTTCTGCATGAACTACTCTGAGGAAAACCAAGACGAGTTTGAGAAAAGTCCACTGATTCCTGGTGAAAAGGATCAGTGTATGAGACTCAAGGATGTTGTTGCAGGAAAACAAACTCTGGCATTTCAACTGAAACCCAAGGTGAATATCCCTTTCATTGTCTTTAAAGTAGAGATATATATATATATGTATGCTTGACAAAACCGATTTCTAATTTGGTGAATGATGCAGATGGTGATGTTAAGGGTTTCCATGCACTGCAATGGATGTGCCAGGAAAGTCGAAAAACATATCTCAAAGATGGAAGGTATGTCAAAATTAATCTCTCAGCACATACAGGGTTTTCGTTACATATAGAAACCGAATTGATGCTGATGTTCTTAATGGTTCTAGCTCTTATTTTGTCCAGCCTCTCACACATTTTTTTGCATGTTTTGATTAAAACCATAACAGGGGTGACTTCATACAAAGTAGACCTGGAAAGCAAGATGGTGGTTGTGATCGGAGATATTCTGCCTTATGAAGTAGTGCAGAGTGTGTCCAAGGTCAAAAATGCCGAGATTTGGAATGCGCCTTGATGATCAGTATCACCATTACATATGTTGCTCTTTATCTAAACGCACTGCTGCCGATTTCCTAAGATCCAGCCACCAAGAAAGGATTGAATGTTTTCCTCTACTATTATGCAGAGAGGGAATTAAATGGATCCATATATAATAAGTATATAGCTATTGTCAATCTCATCTTCATTGTAAGCTCATATGTATTATAAGTTAGTAATGATCTGGGTGCTCACTTTGTATCTGATCATCTCTTAATTAATGTCGCACTATTTAGTAAAATCAGCTGGATATAATATATGTTGATTGAACATATTCCTTGTTCATCTTAAGAAACAAAGGTTTCATCCTCAACCTACTATGAGAAAGCTCTGCGTCACGAATTTCGCTGACCAAACTGCTAGTAGAAAAGCCGGACATCGATAAATTTCCATCTCAAAAACATTCAAGGTTGAAGCTTATAGAAAGACCAATGTATGTAGTAACACTACCTTCCAAGATTAGCCTAGCCAATAAACAACAGTCCCGTTCACCCGCTGACCAGATAAAATATGGACAACTACCATTGGATCTTGCCATTGTAGATCCAACGGTTAGACTTTAATGACATTAATTTGAATTAAATCTTTTATCTTATATTTTTGTAATCAGGTTTACTAACTTTATTTCTCTCTAAACCAGAACCAGAACCAGTACCAGAACCAGAACCAGTACCAGTACCACCACTACCAGTACCACCACTACCAAACTCATCTCTTCTTTTCTCTTCTCTTCTCACAAAATTCAAAAAAAAAAATTACTGAAAACTTAGAGAGGATTCGCCGGATACAGAGACCCTTTGATAAGCTTAAATCTATCTCCTTCACTTAAAATTCCAGAAAGTGAGTACAATCATATGAAAGGACATATGAAGGTGGCTGGGTAAGTGAGATTGTAAAAAGGGGAAATTAAATTGGTAAGCGTAAAGATTTGAAAAGAAAAATAGTTGTTCCTCATATGAATTCCAAATTATGCATGAACTTCTTGAATTCAAATACCTGCATACTTCAATCCAACACCTAATGAACATTTTAAGTAAACTTAAACAAGCAAACGATAATTTGTTCTTCTCTGAATTCCAGATTTTCCATGAGCTTCATTACTACGGTGGTGAGGTTATACTTCAATACAACTTGACGGCAACATGCCGTTATCTCTCTTCTTCTTCTTCTTCTTCTTCTTCTTCTTCTTCTTCTTTTCGTCTCTCTCTAATTTCATCTCCGGCCGACCTGCTAGTGTAAATATCAGTTCATTATCTGAGTTATTTACTTCTTCTGAGGTCGATCTTCTCCCCCAAAATCGGTGTTTTCTGACCCTTTTCCTTAAATCTGGGGATTTTTTTACATGATCACTTCATGATTCTCGGTTTGACCCCAATTCGTTTGGGTTTCGAATCAGATTTGTTTGTTTCCCAGATTGATCTAAGGGGATTGCTAATCCAAATACATCTTTCATTCTAATGTTGATCATTTTTTCTTAACTTCTATCAAATTTGAGTATCATATACAAGCTAAAGGAAGGAGAAGATAATTGAAGACACAACAAGAACAAGGTTCAATCCTGAGAGCCTATGAATCCTCATGTTAGTTTTGTGTTTCGTTGATGGAGGACGAGACGGGCGACGCTGGTTTCAATTAACGGAAGAAATTTTTAAAATCATCTCAGCTAGTGACAAATTTACTAACTATTAGATATAGTCAAAAACATAGATTTTACGAATTTTATAAGAATTTTACGCGAACCAAATTTCAGAGTGTAAATCGAAATTTCTCACCAAATGACAACTAGTCCTCCGGTATCACAACGTCCTTCAATGGGGTCACACCATCATGAAGAGCTAGGGCAATGTCATGCTTCCCATTGAACGAAAGTCCTCCTTCAACAATTTTCTTCCTCTCCACTTCAACCTTGAATTTTATAACGAAGTAACATTCTTCAAATCACATCGAGATTCGGTTATGGAGATCTCAATGTTTAGTCAGGGTTCTGATCAAAACCCTAGAATCAACCATGCAGTCATTAACAAGAAGTGCTCATCCCACCGTTTACAAACTAGTGGAGATGGCGGCCGCGCTAATAAGACCAAAATATTGTTTGGTAACCTAAAAAAAGTGACACATGACACTATAATTGACTAGGTGCACTTTTACCCCGATTCCGACCCTAAAGACCTCAATTCTCACCGTGAATCAAAGCCTCCATGCCAAATTCTTCTTAAGCCAAATCGACACAACTATGACATGTCTACTTCATGCCTTAGTCTTAATGTAATGTCATTAGGCACATAAATAAATCATCTTTCAACAAAGCTCAATTAAGATTGGTCATTTGGCACAAACCCACAGCCCTACTGTAGTCCTAATCACACTTAAAGTCTCAAATCACAATCAGATTCTAATTAAAATGCAATTAAGTAATTAACAAATAACGATCACCTCTTAAGTCTTAACGAACTTAACCAACTGTCCACGACCTTTACCCGCCAGCGCGGACGCAGCCCTAAACGACGCGTCGTTCGCCTCTTATATACCCTCTCTTCTTCATCTTCCTCATAATTTTCTCCAACCAATTTTCAAAAAAAATGACGAAATATCACCTCTTCTTCTTCGTTCTCATCCACTTAATTTCTCTCTCCTACCAAAGCGCCGACCCGAAAACCCCAAACCCGACCCGAACCCCCTCCCCGGCCCACACCGAACTAACCCGCTACGGCTTCCCAATCGGGCTCCTCCCCTCCCCGGTCAAGAACTACACCGTCAACCCCGTCACCGGCGACTTCGTCGTCGACCTCGGCGACGCGTGCAAGATCACGCTCCCGCCGGACAACTACCTCGCCACGTACTCCAAGAAAATCACCGGAAAAATCAACCGCGGCCGGATCGCCGAGATCAACGGCATCAGCGTAAGGGCTTTCTACCAGTGGTGGTCGATCACCGGAATCAGGTCCAGCGGCGACAATCTCGTGTTTGAGGTCGGCGTGGTGTCGGCCAAGTACCCCTCTAAGAACTTCAATGACAGTCCGGCGTGCGAGGGCCGCCGCCGCCACTCCGCTTCTTAAGAGGTCTGTGATTATAATTAGGGTTTCTGATATGATTTGTAGTGATTGAGGTGTTAGCTAGAACTTTTTTTACTGTGAGTTTTTAGATTGATAGCGATTTTTACTGATTGGTGAAATTGTTAATGAAATTGAGCTGCTTTTTACTTGCTTTGAACTAAAGCATTCGAATTTAGGCGAATATTCTGTAGAGTGCGAAATCTGAATCATATATTGGACCGTTCTGAGATTTCGGAATCCTAATGGTGATATTAGTATTGTCAATGCCTTGTTTTATCAGCTAAGATGCTGTAATCTTGTTTTATCAGCTAAGATGCTGTAATCTATAAGAATGTCCGCATTTTGGCTATGGTGTTTGTTGTGGAGTGTAGTAATTGGTTGGTTGGGTATTAAATTATGGTGATTTTGGAACCTTTAAGTATCAAATTGTCTGGTTATCTTTGATGGATTCTATGTCGGAATGAAAAGTTTTGTGATTACTGTCAGCCCATAATTTGAGTAGTTTGTATGGCAGAGTTTGTGGTTCTTAGGTTAGTGCAGAGTTATCTGTTGGAATAATTGGGTAGTGAGTCACTATCACTCAATTAGTGAGTGATTGGAAATATTGTTAGTGTAGTTAGCTAGGTGTTTGTCGACTAAATTGATAAGGCTGGCTCCAATGTCATGGCCAATAGCAGGATTGAACACAGATAACTGCCTACTTACTAGGGAAGGTGACAGTTTATTTTTCGTTTAGTCATGTTTGGAGGGTTGTTGGTATATATATATAACTCTTGGGAAAGATTCTGGTTGGTTGGAGCTGAATGCTAACTGAGACTTTGCATGCTACATGTATTGTTTTATGCTAAACATGGAAGTCAGATTCATATGACTAGTGAAAACTGAACGTAACTGATTGCTTTTTGTTTCCTTGTCAACTAAGAACCTATGAGAGAAGTTTCGTAACATAAACTGTAAGTTGTATCTGTGCTGAAAGAGAAAGTTTACCCTAGCTAGATTCTACTTGCTGGAGAACATGTAGTGGGACAGTTATGATGTAATATGCATCACATTTAAGTTGCTTTGCTTTGCCTTAAAGCCATCTTCTTTAAACTGTTGAGACGTTGACGAATCCTTGTCATTCCTTGGCTATTATTCATCAACCAGTTCACCCCCACATATTCTATAGTAGATTCTGAACTTTGTAAGATATTTAACCTTGAAAAAAAAATTGCATCTAACTTTGTTTTGGTTATTCCCACTTTTGCAGGGCTCCGCTCTCCATCAATTAGATTATGTATGATGTCCAGTTGTCAATTACGATGCTAATGCTACTTAAGCAAGGTTGATTTCAGACATGCATATACTCTACGAGGGCGCTCGGCATCCTACTTCTATCCTATGTTATATAACATAGGTATATATTTCGCTACTTTTAGTGTTGTAAGTCAAGTTATTAACAATTGTAAGATGGTAATCAAGTTGTTTACAATGAAACCATTGGAAATATCAATTTGCATCATCAATCTTAATAAGATCTTGTTCATGCTCGAATTCACGATATCTGTTCCTGGTCGTCTCCAAATGAATCAAGGCGAATGTAATACTGAATTCAAATACTGTGATCTTCACAAGGCGATTGTAATACTGAATTCAAATACTCTGATCTTCACACTCAGTACACTTACCGACTAGTATGCTATCTCGAAGAGGTACGCAGAAAGTGATTACCCAACTGCCAAGGTAATGGAGCTGGGGAAATTTTGGGGTCACTTTTATTAGGGTTTGGTGAGGAGGGAGGTTGCATCAATTAGCTTCTGCTTTTGGCGTGATCACACTCACAATGCATTATTCACACTCTTCTTCACTTTAGGCTGTAGTCCTTGCCTGACACCATGTTTAGCAGTTACTACTTTCACTGTGTTGATATGTTGTCAACCACCTGCGGCCATTGTTGCAGAAGCTCCCAATATAGTATTCCTTTCCTCGAGGGTTTCTTTGGGGGTCTCCAAATGCCAAGTTATGACTTTTTCCCCACTCTGGGTCTCTGTGACCATATCAATAATATGATTCAGTCCTTGCTTCAAATAATGTCCCTCGGTTATGGTCCATGGGTAGCAAGGTAGATGGTTGTGGCCATGAATGAATGGTGGCATGGTGTTGGGGAATGAGGACCTTATCATTCTTTGCTATTGGCTTTGTCAGTCTCTACCATATGCAATGCAATCAGTTCTGTGTCACAGTTAGAAATCAGCAATGGAGACTATGACCTAATCATGACTTTGAATTTCAATCTTTGATGCCCTAGTCCGGTCCCCTCAATTCAGAAAACCTCATTGGCTTAACCGGTGCTTTCGTATATTGTCAAATTAAATAGAAAGAATTACTCTACGACTAAAACGACACTATAGTCATTGAAAACGAACGAATTAGGTACGTGTATTGATCATTTCTATCGGTTTTCTTTCCTCTCACAAAAGTCCCCGGTGCAACACTGCACGCTCATTCCTTCTTCACCAGTAAAGAAGGGTGCATGCCATGAACAGAAGAAGAGAGACAGAGGGATATGGAACCTCATCACGTCCCACGTTTACATTTTCCTTCGCCATTTTTGTCACAACCAAGCCTAATCTCCCTCCATACGCACAGACTTGTCACCTCACCAGCATCACCACCCCCATCTCTCAACAACCAATGAGACTCCAAGGACGGCTTTGGGCAATGCACACTCTGCATTTGTTTTGTACACTTGTAAAAAGCACAAAAGACTATAAAGTCTCTGCACCAGTCATGAAAAAGTACTAAAACCATGTGTTGACGTGTACCCTTTTTCTATTCACTATTTCTAAGATTCTTCCGACACGTGTTAATCCCTCTCATTAAGCTCAATTAGTCACGCCTTTGATTCTCATTAAAGTCTCCGGTCAATTTAGAACTACGAATACGATTCCCGTCAACGTGTCCAGCATCGACGTAAATTTCATCCAATGGCTGAATTCTCAATAAAACTTTGCTGTATTGGAAATTTGGAATTAATTATTCTATAGGAAAGTAAAATACATTTACATAACGGTGTTCTGGTCTATGATCATAAAATTACTCTTCACCTTACTGAAATTTATAGTGATGTTTTTAACATGTTTTAAATTAAGGGTAAGTACCAAAATTTTCGTCTGCTTTTGTAATTTTCATAAAGGGGAAGTATCAAAATTTTTTCTAAAACCAAAGGCAACACACTATAATAGTGGTCGAGTGAGCTATTAATTCAAGATCATGAAAACTTTAGGTATGACCATTTTTTAAGAGATGTTTTTTATAAACCGGTGGTGATCGAACCGGAGACCTCATATTACCAGTCACGACCGAAATAATAAAAGGCCGGATAATTTTCCGTTACACGCGCCTTGAAACCGCGTGTGGTGGCCACAGACGAATCACATCGCGGGGCAGGTGCTCCTTGTACTTTTTACTGCGCGGCAGAGCCCAACTGCTTTTCCCAACTGGACCCACAACCCCCACGCGCCTCACCCGCGCGCCAGCCTCCCCTCCCTCCCTTCCCCCAGCGCTCTTCTCCAAAAACGTGAACGACTCGTACAACCTTCTCTCTCCTCTCACACAAAACCAACTAACTAAACCAAGTCTCTCTCTCTCTCTCTGATTCTGAGCTCAGGCCAATTCTTCGTCTTCTTCAAGGCGCCAAACACCAAAACCCTAGCGCTTTCTTCCTCATTGTTTAGCAGGTACTGTACGTCTCTCCCTCCCGTCGTCTTCCTCCTTATCTTTATCGTAAAACTTTTTTTTTTTTTTCATTTTTTTTTCAAAGTCTTATTCACCGCAGATCCGTTTTTCCGCTTTCGCTTTCTCCCGAAGCGCTTTTGCTTCAGCTGCTTTTTCTTCTCCGCAATTCCATTCTGGTTTTGTCTCTATAGTCTCTCTGATATCTATATGACTATATCGGAAAATCATCACCGTCGAAATCGTCTGAGAATAGTCTTGATTTCTTCGCCGGTGGATAATTAACAATGTGGTCAGCTTGCTATAGTGATTTTTGTTTTTTTTTGTTTCGAGAATTTTCGGCTTCGGTGAATATGCTTAGTTTCATAGTTGCATGGCCTTGTTATTGAGCTTTCTTTAGTATCAGGAAATCGGAGGATTTGGTGTGATTTGATATTGTGTGGAATTTGAGCTCAATTTTGTTACTGTTTGAGTTGCTTTGGTTATTTAGGTGAGGTTAGATGAAGTACATTACGCCGAATGAAGTGGTATTATGGTTTGATGAATTGTTGTGTGTGTGGTTTATATAGTGCAGAGGTTTTATGATAAGGATTGATTGTTTCAGGGAGGTTTAACTATTGCATTGTATGGATTCGGAAGATAAGTTGCTAGGTAAAGGTTCGATCTTTTTTTTTTTAATCTTTCGTATGCCTTTTTGGTTTTGCTCCTACGATGAGTTTTGTTGATGGATGTTTGGTGTCATTGGAGAGATAATCTCTGTAGCTGAGATTTCATCACTAGAAAGTAGAAGTGATTGGTAATCTTCCGACGTAGTCAAATGATGTTTATGTTGTTGTTAGATCCGTTACCTGTGTCGGGTCTCCTTGTGTTGCCGGACACTCGGACTCATCTTTTGTTTCGTTTTTCTTGTCAAATGCAAATTTTTTTTATGTATTTGAACTCATAGGATTGCATCTGTCAATGCTGAATTGACTTTCTAATGTTTGAACAAAACCAGGTAGGTCATAATATTTTTGGTATGTGCAACAAAAACCAATATTAGAAAACTGTTCAAGTCCAATTGCTTGGGAGATTGTGAAAAAAAAAAAAATGTTTGCAGGCTGCCTTTATTTTACCGAATGTGGTCTTATGTTTGCTCATATTCTACTATATGTGGAGGACAGTGAAAATATTGATATATTATTGAGCAAAAATGGGAGGTATGATAGATTAGGTGTATTATTTGGTGGAACTGATAATTTAATATCTTCCAAACATAGGAAAGGGTGGTTAATTGCCAGTATTAAAGGGTAATTGTTAAGAATTTAATATTTTGGATTGACTCATAAGGATTTTTACCATAGAGGTAGACTATATAAGGACTGTCCTCCAAAAAATCAAAGTTAACAAATTTAAATTTGGACTTTTGGTCGGCTCATCCAGTTTGGGTTTGGTCCACTTGATTTTTTGAATTATATATTTATGGTTTCCTACAAATATCAGCAGTGATATACCTCGACTTGTCCCCGTCTTCCATGAGTCTCTACCGCCTCCCTGTTCCATTTATAGAAAATTACTGATCTTTCTTTCTTTTTCTTCTGAAAAGTCATACAACTTTCTGGGATTCACAATGATCTGGTCTTTTGCATGATGTTATGGTTTAGGATCACATTTGTTGCATGTTTTATGATATTTTTTCAGCTTGTCACAGGTCAGAACTTCTCTCATTCTTCATGTATGTAATTTTGCTTCTCCTTGTTATCAAGTGCACCCACCGTTTTACTAGTATTGATCTTTGAGCTTCTTTTTCTTTTTCTATCTATTCAAAGTATCAAAACATTACAATCAGGATGGTACTTAGCCAATTTTAATCTATCAATCTTGTAACTTCAACTATTTGTTGTGGGAAATAAACTACTTTTTTTTTAGAAACTTAAGGTTTTGAGAATCAACAAATTTAATTTGAAAATTTTCTAATCTTGAGGTATGTCATAGATCTGACAACCGTGAAAGGCATACCTGTTGAATATTTTCTTTCTTGCTTTCGTGTCTAAGATTTCGTGAGGAAAAACAGGTTGAGGTTGGACTTTTCAGATAGAAGCATAGAGCTATACTGCTGTGAAGTGGGACTAGATGTTCAGACAAGATGTAGATAATCTTTGACTTATCTGATAGGGAATCATGGAAGTGCTGCTGGTAGGGTGTTGAGTAAACTGATTAGGAAGGTAAGTAAGGAACATGACAAGCCATTAGATGTAGGGTGTTTGATCTTGTTAGATATATATAGACATATAAACATGCACTAGTTTAGACCATTGGAATGTTCACACAAGAAGGATTTAGTTTATCTGCAGAATAAAGCAGAAAGAAGGATATAGCAGAGTTGATTGGGTTGCGCCTCACTATTGAACTGAATTGCCCCTTTCTTCTCTTTTATTATATAATCTGTTTCAGTTTCTTGCAAGGATAGTTAACTTATTCTGCCTTTCTAGTTACTGAGTAGTAGACTTCTACTATAATGTGCTTTAATATCTGTTCCTTCACTTCTGAATTTTCCTTTCCTCTTTCCAGTTTCTGGAGTTCAAAGCCTCTCATCCAGCGTGCAAAGCACTCCTGAGAAGAATGGGCATTCAGATGATGCTTCAAGAAGTCCGGAGCTCCTTCCACAGTTTCTAAAATCTGGTCCCAAGAAGGAACTTCGGACATGCGTTGACAAGGACAAGAAAAACTTGACTTCCTCAAAAAACAAGATGGCTGAACTTTTGAAGTCTACTAACAAGACAAATAAGAAGCAGGAGTCAAAAAAAGCTTCTTCTAGTCCAAACAATTCTAAAAAGCAATCCCGAAAGGGGGAAAATCCCATTCGACTCTCACCGGCTTCTGAGCAGTCTCCAGATTTTGGATATTCAAATTCATGGATCTGTAAGAATTCTGCTTGTAGAGCTGTTCTATCCATAGACAACACATTCTGCAAGAGATGCTCCTGCTGTATTTGTCATCTGTTTGATGACAACAAGGATCCAAGTCTTTGGTTAGTATGTACATCTGAATCTGGTGAGGGAGACTCCTGTGGGTTATCTTGTCACATTGACTGCGCATTTCGACGTGAAAAGGTGGGAGTTGTTGATCTTGGGCAACTGATGCAGCTAGATGGTAGTTATTGTTGTGCTTCATGTGGTAAAGTTTCTGGGATACTTGGGTAAGTAATTCTCTTGCATGTTTGAAGCAAGTCCTTACTTTGACAAGCTATGACTCTGACTAGTTAGTTGACGCAAGTCCTTACTTTGACAAGCTATGACTCTGACTAGTTAGTTGACGCAAGTCCTTACTTTGACAAGCTATGACTCTGACTAGTTAGTTGAAGCACAGAGTTGTCCTACAGTCAGGCATCTTAAATCACTTCCGATATGAAATATCATGTTTTCCTTTTCTTTTCTGATTTAGCAAACCTTTTTCAAGTTACACTTTCCTCATGTCTGTAGTGTTAATAATCTGATAATGTCTGTCAATTTGGCCTAGTTTTTATTAATTTATTTAAAAAAAGAACATTTCTGTTCCCTCTTTTAAAAGTACTCTTTGCAAAACATAGTTACTATTATTTTATTACCAAATATAACAAGAGAAAGCAGGCAGCTATAGCATGTAAATCTTTGTAATGCTAATAGTTTCTAGACTCCTGCTGATGACCTGATGTGATTCTATCAATACTGACAGAATTTGGAAGAAGCAGCTACTCGTAGCAAAGGATGCTCGACGGGTTGATGTACTTTGGGACAGGATATGCTTGAGTTATAAGCTTCTGGATGGGACTTCGAGGTTTAAAGAACTTCATGATACTGTGAAGGAAGCCAAGAGTAAACTCGAGAAAGAACTGGGTCCAATTAATGGAGATTCTGGAACAATGGTACGTGGCATAGTCAGCAGACTATCTATCGCTGGTGATGTGCTGAAACTCTGTTCTCTTGCAATTGAGAAAGCTGATGAATGGTTGGCCAATGTTTCTAGTGCAGATCCAAACAGAGGTAAGAACCTGTTCTCTTTTTTACTTGCTCTTTGATCATCATCAGCATGCGTGGAAAACCTGAATGTTGCTTCTGTTTCTTTTCCTACCACTGCAGAGGGCTCACTTCCAGCTGCCTGCAAGTTTCTCTTTGAGGAAGTAACACCTTCATCTGTTGTGATCATATTGATCGAACTGTCTAATGCATCATCTGATGGCATCAAAGGCTACAAGCTCTGGTATTACAAGAGCAGAGAAGAATCACACACAAAAGAGCCTACTTGTACCTTCTCAAGATCTCAGAGAAGAATTTTGATCTCCAATCTGCAGCCTTGCACAGAGTATACCTTTAGGATAGTATCTTATACTGAGACTGGTGACTTGGGTCACTCTGAGGCAAAGTGTTTCACCAAGAGTGTTGAGATAATTCATAAAAACCTCGATTCACCAGTCTGCAGGAATCATAAGAAAGAGAATCCTGTCATTGCGGCAAATTCTAGTGCCATGAGGGAGTCTGAAACTACAACAGCAGTTGTGCCTTCTTCCGAATTTAAAGTTCGGGATCTTGGAAAGATACTTCGTCTGGCTCATGCTCAGCAGAAAGGTTTCTTAGAGGGCTTTTGTAGTGTCAACAAAGAAAAATGTTGTGGACCAAGCAACCCGATAAAAACTGAAACTTTGCAAGAAGAGTTGCCTTCTGTTTCACGTGGGCTTGACTTGAATGTTCTTTCAATGCCCGATCTGAATGAAGAGCTAACCCCTCCCTTTGAGTCCTCCAGAGATGAGGATAATGGATGCACCATGCAGCAGACTGTGGAGGCAGATGATGATGCTGCCTCTCATGACATGGTGAAGAATGGCCTAGCAAGATCACATGGTAGTGGTGATTCTCAGACCTGGACTCATGGGATTAATGGAGATGTCCCTGCTGTTGATTCCCGGGCAGAAATTTGCAGGAAGAGGAAAGGAAACACAAATGAAGAGACCCACGATTGTGACAGCACACTGATAAATGGGCCACCATTGCAAAATGGTTCTAGTTGCTTGGACGAGAACTTTGAGTACTGTGTGAAAATAATCAGGTGGCTGGAATGTGAGCGTCACCTTACAGAGGAATTCAGATTGAAGTTGCTAACATGGTTCAGTTTGAGATCAACTGAGCAAGAGCGTAGGGTGGTGAACACCTTTATTCAAACTATGATTGATGATCCAAGTAGCTTGGCAGGACAGTTAGTTGACTCCTTCTCAGACATCATATCCCGCAAGAGGCAACGGGACGGACTCTGTAGTAAGCTCTGGCATTGAATAATTGGGAGGCATACTGATAAGACTTACTATATGCTTCACATTGCGTTTATATTTCTCCTGAGAATCGATAAATGGCCTCTGATTAATTTTGCCGTCTTTGTACAGGCATTTTTTCTTAGTCACTGTCACAAGCGATATAATTATATTACGGACAAGATTCGTCCGGCTAAGACTTCGGTCACTGATTCAGAAGATTCTGATTTGTCTCGGGAAGAAGGCCTTTGGAGTCAAGGTTTCTGGCCATAGGACGCATTTGTCATTCCCGATGTTATCCTAGTTATTCAATGTGTAGAATTTAATCATTGGATATATTTCCATAATCACTGTTCTCATTGCCTTCAGAAATTCAAAGAAGCGTACCAGATATTTATCATGAGATTCTCATAATTGCAGCTGTCATTTTACCTTCTGATAGATCCATATATTCAACTTTTGATTCTACTGTATATGGTTTACTGGGGAGTGGGAACATTGTTCATGCATAAACGACAGGTCGTTTAGTTGACCCAAGGTAGCAGCATTCAAAACGATACGTCATCATGAAAAGCTAAAGGGATTGGATTCTGAAATCTGAATGAGATTACAGTATAGAGATCTCGCATGACGCAATAAAACTAAAATAAAACTAACGTGAGGTCCAAACTTACAGAGGCCACTGATCACTTCCAGCTTCTTTGTCACCTCCCATTTCTCACACCCCTTTTCCCTCTCAAAAATATGCAACTGCTTCACCTTCCTTCTTCACCATACCTCTCATTTCAAACCCTAAAAACACATGCAGAAGCAGCAGGTGATGATTATCTATATCTCTATGTTACTTCACCTCCTGTTTCATTCAACTCTCACTGACTCTGTTTTTGTCTGCTTCTTGTACTTGTAGGAGTAGCCTTATATGAGAAACCTCTTCTATCATCATCTTCTATATTATGTTCTCTTCAGCAAGAAAGAGTAGAAAGGTCTAAATGGGTATCACGTAGAGGTTCTGTGTTGAGCTCCTTCACAACTAAAGCTGCTTCTTTGGAAGGTAAAGCTTTCCCTTACCTTCTATAAGCAAACCCAGCAGCTTTTAGCTACTTCTGAACTAAACCCACTTTCTAAAACTGGATAATTTACTTTAACAAGAGTCTTTGATTTGCTTATGAAAGAACCTATTGCATGTGTTGTAGGGTTTAAGAACAAAACTTTTACAATAGAAGCATAATTTATGTTGTGAAAATGTACATTAGCATTCAAGATTGGAACTTGGGCAGCATTGCAAATTTCTTTCATATCAGTGGTGGAAGCGTTGAATTACTGAAAAATATTAGAAATTGAGTTGGATAGTGGGTGTACTTACACTTCAATAGTTTTGTTACGCTAGAGGCATCTGAGGACTTTGTTTTGAAGTAATTTTTAGTTATTCCATTGCTTTTGGTCATATGTAGCTGGCTCTGTTGCAGTATCAGATGGGGTAGCTGAGAGTGATGTACTGAAGGCATTGTCTCAAATCATTGATCCAGACTTCGGGACAGACATCGTCTCCTGTGGATTTGTAAAAGACCTGCAAATCAATGAGGCTTTGGGAGAGGTCATTTAGATCGTGTATGTGAAGATTTTCAATGACAGACATATAACGAATGACGTCCTTACCAGAATATACTGATTTTTCATCTCAGGTTTCATTTCGGTTAGAGCTCACTACACCAGCATGTCCAGTAAAGGACATGGTAATTGTCACAATCACCATTGTTTTATCAAGAACTTGCATATACTTGATATGGTGGACTTTTGAATTATAAGTGACCTTTAAAAATGCTTATAGTATATGTGAATGTTTCTCATTTTCTTTCTTCTTTCTTGTCCTTCAAGTGAACAATATCTAATGAAAAGATGCAACTGTTACTATTAGCTGCATAATTTTCACCTTCATTCAGTGATGAGAAAGATTATGCGTTTAGTATGCTTCTACTTGTAACATTGAATGGAGTTCTGAGATATTTGGAGTTCAATAAACTATCAATAAGGATTTAGAAATACTGAAATTACAATATAATTGCATTACAGTTTGAGCAAAAGGCAAATGAGGTGGTGAATGAGCTTCCTTGGGTCAAGAGTGTCAATGTGACTATGTCAGCACAGCCTGCAAAACCCCTTTATGCCGGGCAACTTCCAGCAGGGTTACAGACAATTTCAAATATTGTGGCAGTTTCTAGTTGCAAGGTAGACTTTCCATTATTGTTTGGTGCTTTCTTAGCTGGTACTTTCCCTTTGAGCTACATGCTGAATCTTCATGGTTTCAGTTCATTATTGTAGGGTTTGATTATTGTTTTTAGCGACAGCTAATCATGTACTATTGCTCTTGATTGCGAAATATGTGTAGGGTGGCGTGGGAAAATCAACTGTGGCTGTAAATTTAGCATATACTTTGGCTGGTATGGGTGCTAGAGTTGGTATTTTTGATGCTGATGTTTATGGTCCCAGTCTACCAACAATGGTCTCCCCTGAAAACCGATTACTAGAAATGGTAATGTAATAACTTTTCATATAATTTTCTTGCAATTTCTCTCAAGTTCTGCAGTTCTGACTTCTGACACTGAAAGTTTTCTTTAGAATCCAGAGAAGAGAACCATTATTCCTACAGAATACTTGGGAGTGAAATTGGTGTCTTTCGGATTCGCCGGACAAGGTCGTGCAATCATGAGAGGCCCAATGGTCTCTGGGGTCATTGACCAGCTTCTAACTACAACAGAGTGGTATGACATACCTCCAAATATAAGTTATATGAATTCGTTTGATCATTATTGCCATTCCATGTACCACTACAAAATTATGGACATTTGTAGAATGGCTTCTCACGCATCTATATATCTTTGTTTTGATACTTGAGAGGGAAGCTATAAAAAAATAATATATAGTCAGTCAGATTTGTTGAATACTGAAATACTGTCAATTAATAATCAATTGAACAAGTTTTATCATACACTTGGTTTAATGTCAATTATCACCGATGGGAATTTTTTGAAGCTTATGTTAATGAAGCTTCCATCTCAATCAGTCTTGTCTGATGAATCTTAATAATTCAACTTAAAAGGTTTAAGTTCCAGGGCCTTACATAATTCGGTGCTAATACATGGTACTGGTGATGTTCACTGTCTAATTGTGTTCATTTTAATATGTAGGGGAGAACTGGATTACCTTGTTGTTGACATGCCTCCTGGAACTGGTGATATTCAGCTTACTTTGTGTCAGGTTCTGCTTTCTTTTCATATTCACTTTTTGTTTTTAAGGGGTCAAGATTAAGAGAATTCTGTTAATCAAATTATGCATTATCTTCGTATTTGTGTGAGTAACTATTATCTTATATCTAGTATGTTACATGTGGATATTCTACCCAAATCTTTATGTATTCAATATTCTGTGTTTTTATTTGGACAAAGTTCTGGATTTTCAGGTAGTTCCATTGACTGCTGCTGTTATTGTTACCACCCCTCAAAAGCTAGCATTTATTGATGTAGCAAAAGGAGTTCGCATGTTTTCAAAGTTGAAGGTAAGTCTACATTCGCCACACAAGCATCCATTCCTTTATAAACTAACCGGTCATTAACATTTTTATTTTATTTTTAATAATGGATAATTAACATTGTTCAAAAAACTTGTTCATTATTTCATTACCAGTAATGGCAACTTTTCTGTATCATGTTTATGCTGAGTTTATTTAAGGTTTTTCATCCACCAAATTCCTATTGCCATTTTCATCTATTTAGGTGCCATGTGTTGCTGTAGTTGAGAATATGAGCCATTTTGATGCCGATGGGAAGCGTCATTACCCATTTGGTAAAGGCTCAGGCTCAGAGGTATGTGCTTATATAATATACTTTCTTGCTTCATAGAATATCTTAGTTAATCTAAGTATTCAAGTTCATGCATTACCATGTTTGATATAGTACGATTCACATGTTTGCAGGTTGTAAAGCAGTTTGGTATCCCAAATCTATTTGATCTGCCCATTCGACCAACTGTAAGTCCTACGCCTTTTCTTTTCACCTATCATTTAAATTTGCTCTATTACATGGTTGAGACTAGCTTGGTTGACAACAATTGTTATACACTTCAAGTTTTTGTTTCAAAGCACACATTATGATTTGCTTCTATCATCATATCAAGTTGTAAGATGTTTATCAATATGGCATATTTGCTTCCAGTAGAAACTGTAACAATCTGATTACATTTTTCTGGCAGCTATCTGCTTCTGGAGATAGTGGTGTACCTGAAGTGGTAGCTGATCCTCTAGGGGAAGTTTCCAAGACATTTCAGGAGCTTGGAATATGTGTTGTGCAACAGTGTGCTAAGATTCGCCAACAAGGTGACCTGCACTACCTATTCACTATTCAGGTTAACAAATTTTCTGGTAAATTATCCAAGTAAATGTAATAGAGTAAGTAGGTATAGAAGGTAGTAGTGAAGCTTTGAAATAAAATTGTTGTAACTATGTATAGAAGGTAGTAGAAGCTCCGAAGCTTTGAAATAAAATTGTTTCTAAATTGCATTTTTCCCAAATTTAAAAAACTTGCAGGCAAAATTCTATTAATTCATCTACTGAAATGGTCTCTATCTGATGAACTATTTGGTTTTTCTATTGTAGTCTCAACAGCAGTGACCTATGATAAATCTATCAAGGCAATAAGAGTGAAGGTACCAGATTCAGATGATGAGTTTTTTCTCCATCCTGCAACTGTGAGACGGAATGACCGCTCAGCCCAAAGTGTGGTATGACTAGATTTATTTGGAAGCACCAAGTAGCACTCCATTTTTTTTCTTCTTCTAGAGAGTAGCATACCATTGCTGCCAGATGACATGCATATATCTTTAGACTTATGATACTGATCCTTCAAGAATATTGCTTCTGTAAGTTCTGCCATTTTCACATCAGCGCTACGTCACTGCATAACTTATTTTAAAGCAGAGAGAAATAAGAATCCACATGTTGAATATTGACCTGTTTAATCTAGATTTGAAATTATGGTCCGTGTTAAAGAAGACTTTGATGATGGGGATATATAGTGGGTGGCAAAATTTCACACTAGACATTTTCAATGGTCCAGGTTCAGGCAAACAAAGTGTTACTTTCTACTAAGGCCTTACATCCTCCATTTCTGTTGAAAGTTGGTTTTGTTGTCATTAGTTCCCATTGATCTACATGTACAATCCTTTGACTTTTGAGTTGCTAACTTGATCCAAAATCAGGATGAGTGGACAGGGGAGCAAAAATTGCAGTATAATGATGTTCCAGAAGATGTTGAACCTGAAGAAATTCGGCCCATGGGAAATTATGCTGTGTCAATAACATGGCCAGACGGATTTAGTCAGGTAAAACATTTTTTGTTTGAATTGAGTCATATAAGGATTACTAAAAGAAAATGGCATCAAGGATCTCTTAATTGTTGGGATACTATACAAAGTGATGACAATCATGAAAATCCAACTCCATTTTGACTAAAGTGTAATGCATGCTGATCCATGCCAGGAATGCTGGTGATCTTTCATCATATTTGCACATACCAGAAAAGTTTAAAAGAGCATGTTTTGAATAATGAATTGGCTGATTTTGGACTAGGACTTTTTTTGTTCATTTTAGCTGTCAGGGTAGATCAGATGAATTGGTTGATTATGACTGGTGATTTAGCACATGCACATATGGACCAGTGCAACTACAAACCATTCATATGACTGCTGTGTTTTTTCTATTGTATTCTTTTCTTTGACCAAGGATGAACAATCTCCTACTCGAATAAGAGCAAATGAGTCATGCATGACCCACAAATATATGTATTTGCCACCTTACCTACTTGGCCTAATGTGATATATTCTAGACAGAGATTGATGGTCTTTTTTCTGTATTATGATGCAGATTGCACCGTATGATCAGCTGCAGACAATGGAGCGGTTAGTTGATGAATTCAATCAATTCCTTCCCCCAATTCCTTCCCAGGCATGATAACATTCTTCCTACTTTTGTTTTTAACTGCATCAGCAGCCTTCAGTGGTAATATACTTACTTTTTTCGTTCTTCTCTCGCCATGTAGGTATGATAGCCTCAAGTGATAATCCTTATACGCACACATAGTTTCCTCTGTAAATTTAGACTGGAGTTCTGATGATCCTGATTCAGGGCATATTTGTATAAGACCATTCCAGTAATAGAAGTTTTACTATGTCTGGTGCACCTAGCCTTCATGACCAAAATGTCACCCAGTTTGGCTTGATCAAGCTTCAAAGATTGGATACTCAACTCCTCTCATTCTCAAAGAGATACATCTCCCTATATCAGCAAGTCATTGTTTGCACTTCCCATATTCACATAATCTGGTCTGTACAATATATTCTGAACAAATCGTAATCGATAATATCCACAAGTCGGTTCAGAAATCATTTCAGACTTGTAATCTAGGTCATTCATACTGCCCTTCAGAAATGAAATCATTTATGTTTATGTAAAGCCATTTACAGATCAAATTGGACCACTTTGAAACACCAAATCAAACACAGAGATGTTAAAATCCATACAAGGACCCCAATTAGCATTCTTGGCCAAAGAGCTTACTGGTTCCTTTCTGCACTAATAAGATTAAGCAAAATTAGGAACCGCCCAATTAATGGGCTATCTGCTTCAAGATATTATCAGAAACATAAGTGTTTGAATACCACAAGCAACTACTATGTCTTTCTTCAACTGTATTCAATATGGGACCTTTTTGCATTTGTTGCCTCCACCATTCATTCACTCACTATCACGCTCTCTCTCTCTCTCTCTCTCTCTCTCTCTCTCTCGTTTGCAGCCTTTACTAGCTTTTAATTTTCAAACAAACTTTTTGTCCCTTGGTAAGAGTCAATGTTCCTCCTTGAATGAGAGTTGCCACTTTTGGCTTTTATGGCAACCACAATAAAGGAGTTCTTGCAGAAATGCAGATGACAATGTAAGTTGATGTAGCCATGCTTAGGCCTGTGACAGTATACAGTTCTCTTCCCTATTACCGGGTCATATACGTATAATCATCCATTATCTATATCATGATCTCATCACTTCCTATATAGTGTGATGAGAAAAATAGACACGTAGTTGTATCTATCAGGGTTGCATCAAACTTTATTTCTATCTTTCTCTTAATCTCTATGCATGACATATAGAGTGATGAGAAAGATACACACAGTTGTTGTATACAACCGGTGAGCTGAAAGAATTACACAATAGAAATTTGGGTAGTGCTTCATAGTATTGCATCACCACCTTCATGGATTGATTATTTTGATCCTATCATGCTGGCCGTGCAGGTGGATATCACTTTTCACCAATTGGGAAATGAGCAGTATTAACTTCGATTAAAACTCATTGTAAAAAGGGAAGCTCTGGCCTTATTCTTAGATTCCAAGTTCAAGTGGCAAGCCATTTGATTGATGTAGTCAACAAAATCTTGTTAATCAGTCATCATTCATTAGAAAAATCAAAAATGTGTCATTTTTGAGGAATTTTTTGTCATTAAATTGCTGGATATCATGTTTAGCAAGCTAGGTCTTACTTCACATGGCTCAGCAACTGGGACCTGCAGCAGCAGCCTGAGTTCATACACAGTAACACATAGAGAGCTCAAAGTTTCCATTTTAGCGTCCTTTGCGTTAAATTTCTTGCATATATACACATAATCCATTCCTTGAAACAAAATCCTGACAATTAAGAAGGAGATTTCACAAGCAGTATATGAAATCCGACCTACGTATCTGTGGATGTTGTTCAAATATGATGACAAGTTGGACAGATATTTTTCTGCACTATGTGTTCAAGTTACATGAACGCCTCACAACACACAAATTGAATCGATACAAGTTGGTACTTTCAATTAAAAGCGACCGCTGGACCATGAGAAAGATACAGATCCATATAGAGGTTTCCAGATTGATTGAGAGTGGATGTTACTACTCCCTAAGCTTAACTAGTGCTTCTAGTCTCTTATGATCAAGAATAGGAGATCAATCAGTTCATATGATTCCGTATTCTCGCCGTTTGATCTCAACAGTTATGTTGATACACATCTGTTTCTCATAACTCAGAACATGGATGATGATGATATGAGTTATCTAGTTGGTCTTATTTCAATATTCTAAATGGCTCAGATAAACACTAATCATCACCTAATTGGACAACTCTTCTTTGGTTTTATTTGATAATTTTCCACTTTAAGACAGGATTCGCGGTTCTGTGTCTAAATTGTGAGGCTTTGTTTGCACATCAGTGTTATTTAATACAGCTATAAACAAACCAGCCTGCAACTACCACCTCACATTCACATAAGAACAAATGAACAACTCCATTATTAGGTTTCTATTTTGTCCCTCTCCTTTTGGCTTTTCTCTTGTTATAATTCCTTTTTGCAAATATTTTGACCAAAGAATCTTATGTAAATCTTTCTATAAGTGGCCTTCTATACTTTAATCTTCAAACATCTATAGTCTTTAAAAAAAAATTAAAAAAAAATCTCTGCCCCTGGAAACAAGAAACTAACTTTTAACTTTAAGAAAGTTGATCACCATCCCGATGATGATCCTACCATTTCATTTGCAGGATGAATAATTTCTACTTGTCAATTTCGGGATTTGACAAATGAACAATGTATTAATCACCAACACTGTTTGACAAGTACAATACTATATAAATACACAAAGAAGAAGACTAAATCATGAAGCTCAAAAATAGGGTATGACGTATGAGTGCATGTGATTGTGGGAAACCAAAGGGAGCAGTATATGCAAAACCAACAAAACAGTATGAATCCTCTGGTCTAAAATAGTTGTGATCCAGCATCTTCTGGTTTTGAAGTAGTTGTGTGATTCTGATGATAAATAGTGATGTGGAAACACATGGTGGTAGGGTGTGGCAGCTTTGATTGCAGAAAAAGGTTGGCCTTGGACTCATACTGCAGAAAATGATAGGCAGAAATATCTAATCTGATATCTAGCTAATCAATCATCATTTATCAATTCACAAAGACATAGAATCAGCACAACAAGACAAATGGGTCCTTTTGCCCTTTAATTTGATCTGAACAAAACCAATGAAACCCTGCACCAGACAAATGGCCTTGCCCTCATCATCATCTTCTTCTTCTCTCTTATAATTAGCATCTCCTTCTGATTAGCATCTCAGAAAAGTTATTAGACCAGAATGATATCAGCATTTGATTGATAATTTGATAATGAATCTTGTTTCTGATAGTAACCTTGTCCTCTATACCTTTCTAACAAGCAACCACAAGTCAAGAATACTAATTAAATGACCTCATCTACCACCATAAATTCGATCATCTTGTTCTTAGTCTACTCAAACCTGCACACTAGTTGATTGAATTAACTCCTTACTTAACTCTTCTGCTATAAGAGATTGGCTAGCTTCTGTACACACTTATATATGTATATAGTATATATACAATTATATTTACTGTTTATATACATACTTGGCAGTTGGCACAGTCGTTATTCTAAAAACCAAAATATGGTGATACTTGAGCCACAAAATGTGGCCATATTAAAATGTAGGAATAGTTTATCACTAATGAGTAATGACACTCAACTTCTTCTTTATCCTTAATTTCTATCATATTAATCCATTCCTGGTTCTTGTAGTATGGGTTTGGAGACTATAAATAGGAGTATAAGGCCAGCACACAGCTACTAGCCAACAACACCAGACACAGTTGTAGCTCCTGATCATCATAAGGGATTTCACAGCTTCATATCTTTCTCTATTTCCCTGCTTGATTCTCTAGCCATCTGTTTCATCCCAATTTAAGCACGATGGTGTTACAAACTAAGAGCCTTTCATCAGCCATGAACGCGAAAATTGTTGGCACGGGGAGTGAGTCCATAGTCCTAGCACATGGCTATGGAGGAGACCAGTCTGTCTGGGACAAAATCCTTCCTTACTTGGCTCAACATTACAGTGTTCTTGTTTTCGACTGGACCTTTTCGGGTGCTGCTGAGGACCCCAACCTCTTTGATCCTGCCAAATATTCATGTTACGATGATTTTGCTCATGACTTGATTGCTCTCTTGGATGAACTTAACTTGAAATCCTCAGTCTATGTTGGCCACTCCATGTCTGGTATGGTTGGATGCATTGCTTCCATCACGAGACCGGACCTCTTTAGCAGACTCATAATTATTGGAGCTTCTCCTAGGTATACTACTCTTTGCTCTTGATATTCTATCTTCCACACTTTGCCTCTTGCTAGCCAAAAACTCAACTATTTCATCTTGGATAGATTTTTTCAGTCTTATATTTGGCTGTAGCTCTTTCTTTACTGTTCAAGCACACAGATAAATACATATTTGGCATCCTATATTGGAAATTTATGCATGATCCAACTATCAGAACAAGGGTCGAGCTAGGAATATGGTCCTCCTATAAAGGAAAATTCGTATTTGGGGATAAATTCAAGTTGAATATCTGACAGGCATATGAATGTTGTGGGTTACATAGTATGGAGGTTACAGACCATATAGCTCTGAAAAAAAATCATTACAAAGTCTAGATTTCAATTTGATAGGAATTCGTAGCAACATAAGATAAAAAAAATAGACGTGACCACTACAAAGTAATTAGTAGTTATGGGTTGGTTTATACAACTGCATAATTCAGACTTGATCAGGGCTCTAAAGGTCCAATATTCTTTCAATACAGTTCCATTATCGATCAGCTATATATATAACTGAAATTCTCTGATACATTCATATGTAGGTATTTGAATACAGATGACTATGAAGGTGGGTTTGGGAGTTCAGAAATTAAGCAGATCATCTCAAACATAGAATCCAACTTTCATAACTGGGCTGCTCACTTTGCTTCCCTTGTTGTGGATTCAAAGGACCCTCTCTCTGTTGACAAGTTTACTAAGTGCCTGCAGAAAATGAGACCTGAATTTGCACTTGCTTTAGGTAAAATCGTCTTTTACAGTGACGAAAGAGACACACTTGACAAGGTCTCAACTCCATGCACTATCATCCACAGCAGCAATGACATTGTCTCTCCAAACTCTGTCGCGTTTTATATGCAGAAGAAAATCAAGGGAAACCCCAAAGTGGAGATTATGAATGCTAATGGCCATTTCCCACAGTTAACTGCACACATTGAGCTTCTTGATGTGCTAGGACTGATCTTGGGGGTTGAATTTGATCTTGATCATAAACCAAGAGTGGGGAAATATTCAGGCTGATTACGAAGTAGATGAGTAATTTCCTGTACTCCTATCCTCTTTGTTTTTCAGCTTTTCTTTTGGAGAGGTAGCATAGCACTATGGCTAGCTAGAATAATATGAAGGTCAGACATACATATGCCTATTTCAGACGGCCTTGTCTCTTATGTTATATAATGTGAATTATCATTCAATGAATATCAACTTGTGTTTGGTTTAAATATCAAATTTCTGAATGGCTACATAAAGAGACTCACTGAACTTAAAAAGTAGTTCAATATAAAATCTGAGCACTATTAGGTTGCACCTGAATTAGCTTGAACGTACACAAATGAACAATTGGTCCATTGTTCTCAATTGAAGTACAAAAGTTGCATACAATCAACAGACGTTCATTGTCTTAAACATTTAGTGAAAGTGATCAGACCCAAGTTACAAAAGAGTGGTATACTTACCCAGATGAACCAGGACAATACAAAACATTTAACATTCAACTAAATATCACAAGAAACTATATACTATGACTATGAGCAGAGGCCTTTAAACGATGGTGTGATCCAAAATGGCATATAGTCCGATGGTTCATCATGATTCAGAGAGTGAAGTGGTGTGGTGGTTTTGTTCTCTAAACTGAAGATACCCATCTCCCATGTTGAGCCACTATTATACACATGGTAGATAGAATTCGGCTGGCATCCAGGGAAGTTCGAAGCCAAAACAGACATTGAATGACTCTCACATACGAATAGAGCTTCATCTCCAATGCTATTCACCTCAAGTACTTGTGCAGGACGGCTATTTCTTGATTCATCAGTTACCAATTGGTAAACCTCGAAGGCTGTCGCAGATACTTCCGTATGCGCTGAAGCTTTTTTCACAAGCAATAGGTTTCCTTTGGTTGATTCAACAAGGTATGTACAAGTTTTAAGACTAATTTGACGCTGAGTATCCAATATGTTAACATGATTTCCACCCACTCTAGCTTCGAATCTCAACAGATTATTTCCCCAGGTATTGACCAAGTAGACATTGTTTCTATAAAACATAGCATGAACACACTTGGGATACGCCACTTCATTCACATTAAAGAAGGCTGTGATCCAACGATTTCGTTGTTCGGCAATATACGCGACCTGGTGACCATGATCGAAAATTGCTAAGACCACATAATCCCGATGTAAAGTGGGATCGGCAGACAATATGACGTTTGGGGAGGACTTTGTGTCATAATATGTGAACTCAAGTATGAGAGGAGGAAGATGAATGATATTCCGTCGGCCGTTTCCGGCAGCAGGGAACTTTCTAAGAGTTACGTTGGTCAGAGATTCATCTATCGAGGCCAACCAACCATGGCTAAAGCCACAATACTTTTCCTTTGCCGGCACTGGTAACCGGATGCTGTTATACATTGTTCTTTCGGAAACGCTGTACAGCTCTACTCCTTGGGATAGTGCAGCACTAGGAGGAATCATGAGCATGGGAAGTACTTGCTTACTGCGCCAACGCTGATATATGTCATTATAATCTTTTGCAATAGATTTCCATCGTTTACAGACGGCAGCGAATCGAACATGATCAAGGGGTTCCAACAGCTTTTCCAACACAGAAAACCCGACTTCTGTAAGAAGAGTTTCCCATTCAGAACCACCAGAAGATACAGAATCACGTCTGATGCGAGTCTTGGCTCGCAACATCATTAAATCACTTTAGAAAGAATATATGGAAAGAAATCGTATCATTGAGCCCTTCATGTTGTTGTCCATTTATTTAGAAGTACTTAGATCAGGTGAACAACCACTCCTACGTACTTAGTCCCATTAGTAGTTCTTCCCTTTTCCTAGCCGCATTAGCAGTTCTTTCCTTTTCCTAGTCGCATTATGAATCCTAATGTACCTAGAATTGCCAAAAGAATGATCACTAAAAGCGATATAAAGAATGATATAGGTGCAATAAATTACTAGCGATCACCTTGATTTTGGGATACGTGGTACTAAGCGGGACTAAGCGTGAGCTAGGTCGGTGTAAAACTGACTAGGAGAGTGCTAGGCGGGACTAAATATGAGCTAGGCGTGTGTGAAACTGGCTAGGCGGGACTAAGCGTGACTTAGGCGAGTTTTGAGCGGGTGTAAATTTGGGACTAGGCGGTCGCTAGGCCGGCATGAAACTAGTTAGTAGATGCTACGCAGGCTTGTTGAATTACCATTAACACCCTCCCACCATTGATTGTTTAACCGAAACCTGAAGGGTAATTCGGGATAGAACACCCAAAATCCTCTATTTTCTCAGTGACAGAGAAGTCGTCACTCTCACCAGTCACTTCGAATTGAAGCATGCGAAGTTTATTCGGAGCGACCCAAATTCTGAGCAAGTCTTCATCTTTCTTCCTATCCACAAATTCCAACCTCTCCCTCTCCAAAACCCACATCTTCGTCAGAACTTTCGCCGCCATGGCCTCCACCGATGACTTCGTCAAGGGTACCGTCCACCCAAACGGCGTCGCTTTGATCACCCTCGATCGCTCCAAAGCTCTCAACGCCATGAACATAGGTAAAAGATTGAAACTTTATTCACTTAGTAAAAAAATTGAACACAAATTTTTCAGCTTTACCTTGTTTCAATTTGCAGATATGGATGTGAAATACAAGAGCTATTTGGATCAGTGGGAATCCGACCCGAATGTGAAGTGTGTTGTGGTCGAAGGCAGCTCGGCTCGTGCCTTCTGTGCTGGTAACAATTGAGATTGAAATTTAGTTTTACTTTGTTACTGCTGTAAGTAAAATTTGGTGTTGGTTTTAGTAGGTGTGTAAGTTTATTTTAGAAATGTTTTGTGGAGGTTATTATTGAGTGTTGGGCAAGGTTTTGAGAGTTGCGAAATCACGGTAAATGCAGGAATGGATATTAAAGGGGTTGTTGCTGAAATTCAAAAGGACAAGAACACACCTCTTGTGCCGAAGGTTTCTACATTTACTGCTTTCTTTTTGAACTAGAATAGTATGTTTTCCTTGTGTTTGATGATTGCTTGATAGGGTGCTGGTTGTAGCCGTGCATGCTGTTTGATTTCATGGTGCTTTTGCTTACTGTTTATGCTGCATTTTTGTACCATGTTGGGTGACATTTCTGTTGGCTTGTTGTCTGGTTGATAACTTGGGTCATAGTTTACCTGCAGGCGGTGATGTGAAGCAGATCACGGCCAAAAACCAGCTATCTGATGTGATTGAGGTCTTGTTGTGTCCTTGAACTATAGAGTAGTAGACTTTATACATCTATACAGTTACTAAAATCCAGCTAATATAAGACTCCCGTTGTCTCCCTTATCGGGTGTGATTGTGGTAATTTTTTGTCTAGATGGACTTTACAAGTACCAAGATCATCAACTCTTGCAAAAGTATTTTGCCTAAAACTTAGTAAGAGCCCCTTACAACAACACTTGAACTTTATAGCTTTAAAATAATTTAACTGGATGAAAAGTAAAGTAGCTCTTACTGATATATTGCCACTGTTCTTACTGTTCTGATCAAATGCTTCAGCATTTAGAAGGTTTAAGGATGTCTCCTAACTATTTTTGTTACTGATTACATTTAAAATGTTGAGTATTTCAGAAAATTAAAAGTGTATGGAATTCACTCGGATGAGTTCCACTCATAGATGTAATTGATCCGGTATTTCAGTCTCATATATTAGTATTGATTTCAGCCAAATTGATCATTGCTTGTGCCTATTCGCTACTCATTGGACTGCCATTTGTACTTCTCTTTAGACTGAGGTCACCAAAATAATATTATCCCATATGGCTGCTCATAATTCAGGTATTCACTGCTGAGTATTCTTTAATATGCAAAATATCTGACTACAAGAAGCCGTATGTTAGTTTCATGGATGGCGTAACAATGGGCTTTGGAATTGGCCTGTCAGGTCATGGGAGCTACCGGATCATTACAGAGGTATAATTGCCTTCCATATAGAGATTGTCAATCTTGTCATGACATTTACTGGCTTTTAGATTTTGTATTCATACTCTCTTCCTTGTATGGGTACATTCCAGAGGACTCTTCTTGCTATGCCAGAAAATGGTATTGGATTGTTTCCAGACGTTGGCTTTTCACATATAGCGGCACAGAGTCCAGGAGGAGGATCAGTTGGTAGGCCTTTTCTATTCAGAGATGTTGTTTCTATCTAAATTGAGCTGTTTTAACTGAAAGTACATAAAACATATTTCAACCATTTGATTGAGGTTTACAAAGCATGTCTCGTTGCTTTACAAGACATCATTATAAGTTCTTTGTTAATTAGAAATTATAGTAGTAACCGTTGTTTATATTTTTAGGTGCTTACCTTGGAATAACTGGGAAAAGAATCTCGACTCCATCAGATGCACTATATGTAGGTCTTGGGACACATTTTGTGCCATCTCAAAACTTAGGTTCAGTAAAGGAGACCCTTTTGTCGACTAACTTGTATGTTATCTTATCCTCTTTTGCTTCTTTTTTCGACAAAGTTTTTTTTATCATCTTTATTCATTTCCCTTTCCATACCTTTGATGCACATGTGGGTTGAATTTAGTTGGCACCGTGACTCTTTCAAATGTGCATGTTTAGATAAAAGTTATTCCATTCTTGATACAGTTCTCAGGATCCACATGTGGACATCAAAACGCTTTTGGAAAAGTTCAGTAGTAACCCTGATTCTGAATCCCAACTGAAGCAGCTTTTACCTCAAATTACCTCATCATTTGGTGCAAATAAGTCGGTTATTGAGACAATTGAAGAACTTAAGAAACATCAATCAAGTTCAGATGCTACTGGTAAGTTTGTGAATGCCATTCATTTATCAGTAATGAAAAGAACATCATTTATACTTGGGCAACTAGAGAGATTAGGTTTCCTTTGAACATAATGAATTTCAATCTGGGATCCTTTTAATCTTCTTCTTGCTGATTCATTGTTTGTGTCGCAGTGGTGGAGTGGGCTAATGAAGCTCTTCAAGGTATCGGAAAGGGTGCTCCTTTTTCACTTTTCTTGACACAAAAGTATTTCTCCAAAGTTGCATCTGCCCTTGGGAAGAATGACAATCAATTATCCACGGTGAGTTTGGAGTTTATACACTTTTCATTCTTTTATCATATGGGCTCTGCTAGCTCACATTTTGTGGAAGCAACGTAAACAATAATACAAATGATGATTCTGTACTTTGCGAAATCCAGCTGACTGGTGTCATGAAAACTGAATACCGCATTGCCTTAAGATCATCCTTGCGTAATGACTTTGCTGAAGGTGTACGGGCTGTGTTGGTGGACAAGGATCAGGTTTGTGGATTAGATTCCCTTGTGTAATGGCCACAGAATGTAGAATGTTAGAACTTAGAATTAGTCATCTAGGTCATTAATCTTTATCGTTGCTTATGCAGAAACCAAAGTGGAACCCGGCAAGTTTGGAGGAAGTTAATGAGAGTGAGGTGGAAGCTCTGTTCGAACCATTGAGCCCAAACGTGGAGGAGTTGAGTGTGTAACTAGGACCTGGAATTGTACTTTCTTGCTTAAGCAGTTAAACATTAATCCGGTTGTTCACGTCATTGGAATATATTTAACCATGAGGCAAATAAGTCAAATATACAAGATAAAACCCATTTTCCCTTCGATGCTTAAATGCTTTTGAGCTGTGTTCATGTAATTTCCCGATGAAATATTATCTGTAGAAATGTTCCATTGACAATCTCTTCAGCACAATTTTTTTCTGTTTTCAAATTTCACCACAGATAATTCGTGCAAAAGTCGTTTTCATTTTTTAAATTGATCAACTCTGAATTGAGGTGGTTACATTCCTGTAGAATTACATGCAGAATCTCATCTGATGTTTGTTCAAACCAAACGACTGCACTGTTGACCTGAATACCCATGGCTGCAAGGATGCTACTGCATCACATGCTCGTGAAGTATGCTGCAAAGTCACTCCTTTCAGTCTACTCCAGGTCTCCGATTATGTCTAAGGATGCTTCCATTGAGTCACTTTCGACTATTACTTTCTGGAGCTGCAAGGAGTGTCTAATCCTTCTCTTGAAGCCATTAATTCACATTGCTTGGGGGAAGCTGTGTAGGCTATAGGGCACATGACAGCAGCCACAACGGTACGACCATACGACAAGAGTCTCATCATGCCTCAACACCTCCCCAGAGTTTCTTTGGTATGAAAGCTGGATATACAATACCTTCAGCTGGTTTTTATTTCCTCACAACTTTCGGCTTTCGTTTATGCTCCAAATTTCTAGCTTTTTGGAACCCAGTAAGCCATGCCATAGTGCTCAATATGATGTCTTGTGCTGTCTGCCCTTCACCATTCCTGAGCACATTGTTGCGGAGCATTAACAGCATTGCAAACTCCTTGGCATTCCATAGTTTCTTCCAACGTAACTTGAAAGGGTCACCCTGTGATGTAGACGTTAGCACATTTTGCAATACTTGATCCCTTGCTAATTTGCTATCCAATACGCAGACTTGACAGAGTAAAACTTTCTTCTCTAGACTACATAGTACATAGCAAATACCAATCTGTCCGGACTAAGCCTTCGACTTAATGGGATGCACAAAACCCTGGCAGCAACTTGTGAAGGGGAAACCGAATTTACCACCTCATGCTTCTACTGTGCTATTTCCATTGATGAGTTCAGAGGCTAGTTCAACATTGACATTGGCCGGTCTTAATTATCAAAACCTTGCAAATTCCTTGGTAGAACTCTCAAAAACAAGATAAAGCTTGGGTGGACGAAGGGAAGAATTTCCATTACATACTAACAAACGAAAAAAGTACTCTCTTTCTGTATCGGGAGATACTAGTGTTCGGCTTTTGATACTTAGCCAGAAAAATGAGAAAAGCAGGAATAGCATCGTCTCACTCACAGATTTTAAGATAGCCTCTTCGGGTAAAGTACAGTAAAAATTAATATTATGAACAACTCCCGCTTCTCAAACTTTGTAATAGATCCAGATATCCGAAGCATTCGGGACGAATATAACTGCATCGATTATAATAAAAACAGATTGTTAGGGAAAATCAGATAATACTGCATCTGGGGTTTTATATAAGAACTACAGTTGTACTTGAAAATGAAGCTACTGTGACTGAGATCTAGACAGATCAAAGTAAGTATATAGACTACAGGCAGATCTTGAGGGTGACCATACATTATCAAGATAGTAGCACTAATCAGGTAAGCTGAAGAGTGAGTATGTGCAAATAGAAAGTTGTTCAGCCAATTACTCATATATAAGTAGACATCAGTAAAAGAGAATTACCCATGTCTAAATAGGAAATCAATGATGACAAGTATGTTGAACTTGAACCACAAATAAACACAAACACATTGTCTCATGTTATCAGCACACACATATAATTGAAAACACAATCATGGACAATAGAGTACCTTGATTGTTCATGTTGAGTGTCGTTAATCTTCTGCAAAGGAAATCTTCTATGCAATACTCCAGCCTTAGTACTCACTGTGAGAAATGACTTTTGTACGTTAAATGAAGCTTGCACAGGGACCCCTTTATATTCTAGTCAGAGCACTTGAGTCCCATCTCACAAGGCAACTCAAAATTCAATCCGATTAGATAACTCTATATGATAACCATAGTATAGAGATATATACCATTTAAACTTCTTGTATTTATCTCAACAGATTATAGAGATTAATATCCAAGTTAAGTATTTATCATTTAATCTCTTTTACTTATTTCACAAGATGCATATGTGTGTTGGACTCTCATGAGATATTATTGAGTCCACATTAGATATAATTCTAACATTCTCCCACTTGGACCATTAATATCTCACACAACAAAACATATGCTTAGTTAGAATATAGTAAAATCTTTAGTGCACATTTGAGATTAAAAGACAACACAAAAGTTCTCAACTTTGATCTATAAATAAGCTGCAGTAATGCAGAATTAAGAAATGAGATGCATCAGAAAACACAGTCACTTCAAAACCACTGCAATTCCAGCAACAAACCATATCAATCAAACAAAGTTACCAAACTGTAATCACATTGAAACTACCTGATGTATCTGCAACAGTTTAATGTAATTTTGATCCTCCTTATGGTTCTGTATGCAAGAACCTGACACCATCTTCTTGTGAAGATGTCCTTATGTGTCCTTGATATTCTGAAACAATCATTGTCAATACAATAATCATATAGCTATATCATGATCCAATAATCATAGAAAAACAATGCAACAATCGCTGAATTTATTATCAACCAGAAAATTCACAAGTTGCAAACATAAAGTTCAAATCTGGAAATTAAAACAAATAAGCAATCCAGAAAGCATAAACTATAACCAAAGAAGTCTAAAACTGAAAAAATGACTCCCACTGAACCTATGCATCAAGGCGTGGCAGAATGCCAATGTTAGATGCATGCTCCTCAAAAGTAGCTACAGTCATAGGCTTGGTAAAAGGATCAGCTAACTGAGCTAAAGTGCTAATTTTCAGCACCAAAAGCTCTTTATGCTTAACCCTCTGTCTAACGCTGTAGTACTTAAGATCTATATGTTTGGAATTGGTCGATCTCTTGTTGTTCTTGCTGAAATACACTGCTGCTGAATTGTCACAATAAATCTTCATAGGCCTTGTAATGCTATCTACTGCATTAGTCTGTATCAAGAAATTCCTCAACCATAATCCTTCACAAGCACCCTCATAGATTGCAAGGTACTCTGCTTGCATTGTTGAAGTAGTTATAAGATCTTGCTTCATGGTTCTCCAAGCTATGGCACCTCCAGCCATGGTGAACACATAACTTGTAGTAGACTTATTTGAACGTGGATACTTTGATGCAAAATCTGAATCTGTGTAGCCAACAACTTCAAGCTCCTTCACTTTTCTGTATACAAGATGGTGACTTTTGGTGCCTTGAAGATATCTGAGAATTTTCTTTCCTGCTGTCCAATGTTCAATGCCAGGATTAGATTGAAACCTTGATAAAATACCAACTGCATAAGACAAGTCTGGCCTTGCACACTTGTGCATACATGAGACTACCAATGAGCTGTGCATATGGCTTGTTCTTCATCTGCTCTCTCTGCAGTGCATTACTTGGACATTGATTCTTATTCAGCTTGTCACCCTTAGACATTGGAATCGGACCAGCTGTGCAGCCTTGCATATCAAACCTCTTCAAAACCTTGTTAATGTAGCTCTGCTGTGACAATCCAAGTAAGAAACGAGACCTATCCCTTTTGATCTCTATTCCTAACACATAAGAAGCTTCACCTAAGTCCTTCATATCAAATTTCTTTGACAAAAAAGACTTAGTTTTCTTCAATAAGTCCAAACTGGTACTCGCCAACAATATGTCATCCACATATAAAATCAGAAAAATAAAGTTCTTACCCTCTGATTTCATATACACACACTCATCCACCAGATTTTCCTGAAAACCAAAAGCACCAATGATTGAATCAAACTTCAAATACCACTGTCTTGAGGCTTGTTTCAGTCCATAGATTGATCTGTTGAGCTTACAGACCAAATGCTCATTTCCAGGCTCAATAAATCCTTCTGGCTGCTTCATGAATATTTCCTCATCCAATTCCCCATTCAAGAACGCAGTTTTTACGTCCATCTGATGAAGCTCCATGTCATAATGAGCTACCATAGCCATGATAACTCTAAAAGCATCCTTGGTGGAAACTGGAGAAAAAGTTTCGGTGAAATCCACTCCTTCTTTTTGTGTAAACCCTTTAGCAACCAATCTAGCCTTGTACCTTTCCACACTGCCATCTGCATTCAGCTTTGTTTTAAACACCCACTTGCATCCAATAGTTTTCTGCGTTTTCGGAGGCTCTACTAAATCCCATACATTATTCACATGCATTGAATTTATCTCTGAAATCATGGCTTTCTCCCACTCATGTGAATAATCTCTAGAAATAGCCTCTTTGAATGTAGTAGGATCAGCAATTTCACCAACATCATAATCTACTTCATTATAATAAATCTGAAAATCAGTGGACATGGCATCAAGTGTAGACTTTCTCACTCTTTGTGACCTTCTAATGATTGGTTGTGGCTGCTGTAATGGCTGCTGTGGTGGCTGCTGCAGTGGCTGTTGTAATGGTTGTTGTGGTGGCTGGTTAGGATTAGGACCAGGTGCAGCAACGACATTGACATCAGTCACAATAGGCTCAAAAAACAGATGTTGAGGCTGTGGTTGAGCTGCTGTAGGTGTAGGAGAATTTTCAGCAAGTTCTTCAAAAATAAAATCCTCAAAAGAATGAGAATAATTAATCTCATTGAAGAACACAGCCTTATTAGTCTCTAAGATCTTATGTGAGTGTGTAGGACAGTAAAATCTGAACCTTTTTGAATGCTCAGGATAACCAATAAAAGATGCAGACACAGTCTTGGGATCTAGCTTGTTCACTTTCGGATAATACGGCCTAGCTTCAGCTTTACAACCCCATACATGTGTGTGATAAACACTAGGTTTCCTGTTTTTCCACAGCTCAAAAGGTGTTTTAGTTGCAGAAACAGACTTGGATGGAGTCCTATTGGTAAGATAATTGGCTGTTTTGAGTGCTTCACCCCAAAGAAAATGCGGAAGTCCTGAGGTGCACATCATGCTCCTCACCATATTCATAAAAGTCCTATTTCTTCTCTCTGCAACCCCATTTTGTTCAGGTGTACCAGGTGTGGTATACTGAGCCACAATTCCATTTTCCTCTAAGAAAAGAGCAAAAAGACCCTTACATTGTCCAACTTCTATATATCTCCCATAATATTCACCACCTCTATCACTTCTCACACATTTAATGACTGCATTCAGTTCCTTTTCTGCTTCTAATTTGAAGATCTTAAACTTCTCTAAAGCTTGACTCTTTTCTGAGATTAGATACACATAACAATATCTAGAATAATCATCGATAAAGGTTATAAAGTATTGATTCCCACAAATAGTCTTAGATGCAAATGGTCCACAAATATCTGTGTGAATTAATTGCAATAAACCAGTACTCCTAGTGGCTCTTCTCTTAGGCTGCTTAGTGAATTTCCCCTTAACACATTCAATACAGTCCACAAAATCAGAAAAGTCTAACTCTGGTAGTATTCCCTGCTTAACCAACAATTTCAGTCTTTCTTTAGAGACATGCCCAAGTCTCCTATGCCAAAGAAAAGCAGATTTTTCATTCATTTTTCTCTTTTTCCCAATCACAGAATCAACATCATTCTCAATCAACAAAATTTCCTTGTGGCAAGTATTAGGCAAGGTCCAATAATCATCAATAAACTTTGCAGTAGCAAGATAATGAGAAGCACGATTTATTTTCATTCCAACTGAATCAATAACAAACTGAAAATTATCTTTAACCAAAACAGCAACTGAAATTAAGTTCCTAGACATGGAAGGAACATAATACACTTGCTCCAAAACTAAGAAAACTCCTGGCCTCAAAATTAACTTAACAAATCCTACAGCTTCGACTCCTACTCTCGTGCCTTCTCCCACATGGATTCTGATCTCATTTTCCCTTTCCTCTGGTTTTGCAACCCCTGTAAAGAATTTGTAATATGGACAGGTGAGCCAGTATCCAAACTCCAACTATCTGAATGAACTTTAACTAAATTCACTTCTATATAAAAGTTTATTGATGAATTATTACCTCTCTTTGCCTTCCAGACCTTATACTTGCCACACTCTTTCTTCATATGCCCCTTAAGCTTACAAAAGAAGCATTTGATGCTCCCTTTGTTCCCAGCAACCTTCATGGGCTTTTTCTGAACTCCCAGGTTCTTAGAGGGACTGACTTTCTTCTCAGTGTTTGGCTTTTTCCACTGTGGTTTGGTGGTGATAAGGTGAATGGTGACCTTCTTAATCCTCTCATGTTCCTGAACACAAACAGCAATCAACTCATTCAGAGTCCACTTGTCCTTTTGGGTATTGTAGGTTGTTACCAGCTGATCAAACTCCACAGGGAGTGAATTCAGAACTAGGATAACTAGCTAATCATCTGGCAATGGCATCTTAAGGACAGTAAGTTTGGCTGCTATCTCAATCATTTTCATAATATACTCCCTGATATTCATGGACATCTCATACTTCATTTTATGCAGAGCATCAAGCAGCATGCTAGTCTCAGCCTTCTCACTGACATGGAACCTCTCAGCTATGGCAGTAAGTAACTCACTAGCTAAATCCTTATCAGGTATACCACCCTTCACAGCATCAGACATAGTTCTCATAATGGTGAGCTTACAAATTTTATTCGCCCTCATCCACCTATCTCTAGCAACGCCACCCTCTACATTTTCAGCAGGAATAGGGGCAGTTAAACACCAATCAACATTTTGTTGAATCAGGTTGAGGTCTAAGTCATCTCTCCAAGCCTTATAGTTGCTACCGGTAAGGGGAACAATAGGACCTAGGCTAACCGGAGCGAAAACTGAAACAAAAGAAAATAAAAGTCTAAGTATAGTGCAACTGGTTACTGTACTTACATAAATAAAATTTTCAAATTGAAAATCATCATAACCAGAACCACACCAAACAAAAACTTTCACAGAACACATAAAGTGTCAACCAATTCAACATTTCAGAATATACATTCAGTAAGCATACTTATAATTCAATAACCAGTCTACCTGTATGGCAAAGCACAAGTTATTCCTTAGTTTTAACTGAACTATAACACATTTTAATTCTACAACATGATCAGTCAGTACTTGTAGGCAAAAAGAAAAGATCATACTGTACTTTATGATTTAAAACATGTCATACTCAGAACCATAATTGTTTCTAAAAATAGGCAGAGTTTAAACCATCTGTGGATGATAACAGTCCCTATTTGAAGCACATCTATGCAATTTTCCAGGCATGTACTCTGTATAGTTTGAAAGAGAAACTTTTAAAATAGATTGCTGTGTGCAACATGTATCCCAAAAAATTTCTATCCAACTCAGTACCTGTGATTGTATCTTTATATTTCCCCAATTCAAAATTTTATAAGAAATTGTCAGAAAATCAATCATGCTTGCTCAAAAGATCTTAACAAACATATATAAATTCGGGAGGAAAAATATACAAATCTGTTAATTTCTTTCACAAGCTATATATATGAGTGATCATACATACAGTACACAAAATCACAAATTAATCAAACCATTCATAAGACATTCAGATCATGCATGTCATCTTTCAAACAATTCGAAAAATAAGTTTCATCTGGGCACTACCCTAAACCTAAACCCCCCCCAGGAGGGCACTAAGGTTTTTATGCATGAATCAATCACACAAAACAGAAAATATTCAAAATTCCATTGAAACAACATACCCGAACGATCCCGCGCTTGCAAAACAAAGTTAGTAACAACAATGTGTATTCCAGAATTTAATTCGCATACTAACCGTGTTGCAATCCTTGAAGCAGCAAGGAATTAACCCAAGATCATATAGCATGAATTTGTAATAGCATGAATTAACCCCAATCCTTGAAGCAGCAAGGAATTAACCCGAATTTGTAATAGCATGAATTAACCCCAATCCTTGAAGCAGCAAGGAATTAACCCGAATTTGTAATAGCATGAATTAACCCAAGATCATATAAAGGAGAACCCTTATTCCCAATTCTGGGAACGAAGGAAGGAAAAAACGCAGCAAACCCCATTTTTTTTTTTTTTTTTTTTTATATTGCAGCTTATGTTTTAAAACAAAACCGGGTCGGGTCGCAAGGACCCGCGTGTTTCTAAATGGGTCGTGGGTTCATGCTTGTACTGGTTCTGTGTTTTGGGCCTCGACATATTCTTGATTGTTCATCATTTTTGAAAGAAAAAAATTTCAGAAAATTTTCAATCGATCATGCATAACACAACAATGATTTATGAAAATTTATGGTACGCTCTGATACCACATGTTGAACTTGAACCACAAATAAACACAAACACATTGTCTCATGTTATCAGCACACACATATAATTGAAAACACAATCATAGACAATAGAGTACCTTGATTGTTCATGTTGAGTGTCGTTAATCTTCTGCAAAGGAAATCTTCTATGCAATACTCCAGCCTTAGTACTCACTGTGAGAAATGACTTTTGTACGTTAAATGAAGCTTGCACAGGGACCCCTTTATATTCTAGTCAGATCACTTGAGTCCCATCTCACAAGGCAATTCAAAATTCAATCCGATTAGATAACTCTATATGATAACCATAGTATAGAGATATATACCATTTAAACTTCTTGTATTTATCTCAACAGATTATAGAGATTAATATCCAAGTTAAGTATTTATCATTTAATCTCTTTTATTTATTTCACAAGATGCATATGTGTGTTAGACTCTCATGAGATATTATTGAGTCCACATTAGATATAATTCTAACAAAGTAAACAATTTGGCTTGAAAAACTGTGTCCTCTGGATGATGTTCGCAACATGCGTCACAGGGATCAACTTGAAGCTCTCCACCTCTCCATCTGTCGCATGTTAATAATGAGATGTTTAAATGAACAGAAAGTGAAAATATTCACTGACATGCAACATTCGATTGATGAGAAAACAATGAAGCTTGAAAGCATATTCTACAATTACAACTGATGACGGTTTCACCTTGATTCTCAGGCATGAAACTCTCGGGGAGTTTTAAATCATAGCAAAACAAGACATCCCTTTTGTATCTATACCCATCAATGTCCATATACGAAACAGCACCAACCGGTACAGCGCTGTATAAGAGCATTTCCAATTTAGAAATAAGCGAATAATGTTCAGTTTTGTAGCTGAAAGGCGATATGTCCAAAATCTGGAAACCATAATCGGCAATTCAATAGTTAATAAAAGAATTAATTTCAGTTTACCTACTTGAATTTTGATTGAATCATCACTTCAGTCCCTATACTTTTGATTTCATCACCTACACCCCTATACTTCTTAAATTAATCAATAAATACCAATTTTGTAAATTTCTTCCAAATGATAGATCAATATCAAAGGCTTTTTGGTACAATTTTCCTACATTAATGCACTGTTACTATATTACGATTATAAACAAGGCTAAACAAATCATATAATCAAATTGAACAATAGAAAACAAACAAAAACAAATCATATATAGTAAAACAAAAAGAAATCACCATATATGATTTGTTTTTTATTGTTCAACTTGATTATATGATTTGTTTAGTCTTGTTTATAATCGTAATATAATAACAGTGCATTAATATAGGAAAATTGTACCAAAAAGCCTTTGTTATTGATCTATCGTTTGGACGAAATTACAAAATTAGTATTTGTTGATTAATTTAGGGAAGTACAGGGGTGTAGCTGATGAAATCAAAAGTATAGGGACTGAAGTGATGATTGAGTCAAAGTTCAAGTAGGTAAACTGAAATTAATTCTTAATAAAAAATTACCACTTCGAAATGGAGCTTGGTATTCCAGCTTCCTCTTCACATTCCTTCACAACATTATCCCCACACGCTACCCCATGAGGCTGCACTTAATGACATTACGTAAATAATTCCACCTATATATCTCAAAAGATAATGAGGTCGACTAGAGAAGAGGCTGACTACAGAAAGGAATGTATAAACATTGTTCATCAAGATAGTTCAAGATAGTTCATCAATTAACCAGCTCACTTATTTGGTATGCTAGTAAATCTCTTAAGTATCTGACAAGGAAGAAGTACTCAGATCTTCCACTTGTCTCAGAATACAAACCCAAATGCTGATTATCATTCTGGTTGCCATAGCAAACTTCTACAGCATAAATACTAAAAGAAAATAGACTCAAATAGTAAAATCTGTAAAAATGAACTCAGAGTTCTGTTTGGGCCACAATTGGAATTTATTTCAATTGGGCTTCTATCCCGAGGCCCAGAGGGGTTTTGATCAAGTCAGACCCATTTATTCATATTCTCCCGCTTCATTTAAGAAAGATGGTTTGGAGGGAGAATATGAGTTTTTTACCTAATCAGATTGGGGTTGTTTTTGTAGTAATCCAATTACACGATACACGAATTTCCTTAACAGATAATTAAGTGTAAATACTGATTGGTACGATGAGGGATTGTTTTGATAAGCAATCTATTCGAAAAGATATCTTTGCCGAATCATGATTGATTCGCATTGGACTCGATTTGGCTTATCTCGGCATTAATGAATGTCAATCTTAACAATATTCGTTGGAGAGTGAGTTCCCTAAATTAAAAGGAAGTCTGAATCTCGTTATTTTTTTTACCGATTTGATTGGAGGCAAATTAAGGAAGGACACTCCTAGTGAATCTCGGAATCCGCCAGGCTGGTGCTCGCAGCCCTAGGGTTTCTTGATCTGTATAAATATAATTCTTCTAGCATCTAGAAAAGGGTTCTCAACCAAACACAAACAACTACAAGTTCTAGCGCACCGCTAACTTGCCAAAGCCTCTCCGGAGCAACTCACGCAATTCGCCTCCGCCTTACGATCGATCTTATCTCGTACTCGTGCCGAGCGGTTGCTGAGCCTATCGAGTCAGTCCGCTACTCAGGTAGCGATCGAGTCGTCACTCAGGTGACACACCTGTGGTCTTGGTATTAGCTCTGCTTTGCTTCTCCGGATCAGAGTAAGATCCTCAATCCTTAGGGGGTTGGGAAGAAAATCCTGTTAGAGAGTTCTATTCAGGTCTTGTTCGAGCCCTGTACGCCGGCTTAGTCAGCGCCCGCGTAACAGTCGCTTGACCAGGAAGTCAGAATCGATTGGGAGCAGACGAGAAGACTCGCCATGGGTCGCACGCAGTCGAGTGGCACCGCTCCAAGGGTGCTGGCACGCCTAAGCACACAGAAAGACACGCGATGAGCGCACCTCCTCCAACCCCAATGCTGACTGTTCGCGGGGTGCTGAATCCGCCACGAACAAGTTCTGTGTTACGAACCAGTCCACCAGCTACAAGATGATCGAGCATCCCTGGATAGGTAGGTTTCTGTTGACTTCTCTTTGCTACCCATAGAAATTTCTCCCCATCTTTCTCAACATAGCCACACATATGTATTCCATAAGCCTATTCACAAAGCACGAAAAGAAAAACTAAGAATGCGAGAAAAAGGAATGAAAATGTAGTTGAGAATGCCAAAAAAAAAAAAAAAAAGGAAACTCCTCATCAAATCTTTTCACAAAACCTCCATCACTATCCATTAACAACTCATTGGTACACTAGGTACTATCGACTTACTTTTCATTAGCCATGCCCTTTCATCATGATAATTGACACAACCAAATGTCGTGCAACCGCTAGGTAAAAACTCAAAAGTTAAGCAAATTGACAGTATAAGAGAGCAAGAACAAACCTTTATTCCAAAGTAAGGAGCGGCTGCACGTTCAAGCGAGAAATAAACTGAATCCCCAAAAGCCGACGTCACCGGGTACAACTGAACCATCAAAACACAGAGATCATAAAGTTAGTTTAACTAACAAAACCTTCAAAACTTGTTAATGAGATACATTTCAACATACAAGCCAAAGGTATAAGCACAGCACCACAATTACCGACTCCAATGCAGTACCTCTTAAAACTGGAATCAATTCTTTCCCTAAGCTTTTAATCACGTCCCCAACAGCTCTAGTCCTATCCTCGGCTGAGCTCAGCGAAGAATGCAAATTTCATTTTCATTTTCATTTTCCCCATCCTCTCTCTTTTGAGTTTTTCTTTATTAACACACCCTGAATAATTTGAATTCGCAACCGAACACTTCCCACCTCTCTCTCTCCTCTCACCAATTTCTAGCCGTATTTCCCGCCAAATTTCTCGCCCGGATCATGCCGCCGACCTCCACCGTCCCCACACTCACGCCCGGATCATGTGTTTGCTGTGATAGTTGGTTATTGTTCAGTTTTAATCACATCACCAAGTTGAATCGAAACGCATATGTTTCGGATTGTACTTTGTTCATGATTTAGATTTCACATGTATATTGTGTGACCGTGTGAGCCATTATCCTAGACCGTCTCGTCTAGGATTACTTAGTAGCTGTTTTACTATGTTGTATAGGTAAGTTTATCCTCATTACAATTCAAGAAATTACATTCCTTTTTGTGTGAATTGTGTAGGTTCCAGGATTCTCATCATTGCGGCCAAGTCTTCTACATCTGTCACCTAGGTATACCCTCCGTGCAGAAACTTTATATTAACTCGAATGCTCTATATGGATCTAGGAAGTAATTTAATTGGGATTGATGGGGCATTTTTCTTTGTCTTTTGATCAGGTTGGCCAATCTTCCTGAAGAGGTGAAGAAGGACCTCGAAGATCCTCGTAGTAGGTAATGCATATTAGAGCCTCATCTGATCATCTCACCTCTTAAGTTTCTGTTAGAAATGTATGACTTGAGTACTCTTTGGGGCCATCCATTTGCAGGTATAATTTTGGATGGAGTCATGGAAAGGAGAAGCTGGAATCTGGAAAACCAGGTAAAAATTTCTGTTTTGATTTTGGAAACTCTGGGAACAATTACTTGATCCAGTTACTGATATCTAACTTGTGTTTTGATTTTGTAGATATGTTAAAAGGTTTTTTCTATGCAAATCCCATATTAGATAGACCAACAACAGATGAGGCTCTAATTCAAAGGTAAATGCTCTAAGAACATTAGTCATAATGTGTGAGTGCTCATGGAATTCTGAGGTATTATAGTATATGATTCGATAAGATTGTTATATTGGACATTAGGATTTATGCTGCAAGATGTTAAGCAGTGTCAAACCTTGATGTGAAATTTTGTATACAGCAGATAGAACATGATTCTGTAATCCTGCTCAGGTTTTCTTTCATGGTCCATGTAGGTACCCATCATATTGTGGATCAAATATATGGCCTACACATGAGTTGCCAGAACTTGAAGTGGGTATGTAATGTCCTCTCTCCTTTTGGTGGAACATCAGTGGATCACTATATGGTTCATATGCTGGTTTATGATCATTTGGCTTTCTTGATTTATGTTATGTATAGAATTTTATTAATGTTATATTGCTTTTGTAGCCTTCAAATCTCTGGGAAAGCTGATCCTTGACGTTGGGCTTATGGTGGCATATCACTGTGATAGATATGGTAAAGTTTCATATCTTATATGTTTTTAGGTTACCATTTTATAATCCATTGCCAGCTTTTTTCTGCATAGATATGCCCAGACAAGAAAGGAAACAAACATATGATGAGCATATTTCAGGTTAATAAGAAATTGAGATAACAACCTATGATCTTTGGAAAGGATTCTTACTGAATCTGAATCAAGATTTCTGAATGTTTCACATGAAGAACCCTAACTAAAATGCCTACCATGTAGAGTTTATGACACAAAATAAAACTGACCTTGCCAAGTTAAATGATTTTTTTTTTCTTTTTGTTAGATTGTAGCCCCAGCTTCTTTGGCTTCAAATGAATTTTTTTTGTTACATGGCTGTTTGATCTATGGTAACCATATTAATACTGATGAGTGGTTGAACAGTATCAAAATCAATCAAAATGCATGAGGATGAAAGCCTTGAACAAGTAATTTTTCGTTCTCGATGTCATAAAGGGCGTCTGCTTTACTATTTTCCCACAAAAGAGAGGTTAGTTACGTTTGTGTTTTTACATTCCCTAGCTGATCAGTTTGGTAGTTGTAAGGCTCAAGTTCTTCTGCATTTGATCAAATGTGTTCTTATTTTTATATAATACAAGGACATTGGTCATGCTTCTAGGAAGCAGAAATCATAAGGTTATGCACGAATATGAAGGAGATAGAATACTTGTTTTTCATGAGAAAGAACCGAGATCATCTATTAGAAGTAAAGAACCGAGTATGAATATAGTGCTTTACATACTAAGGTTTAGAAGAATGGACTGTACATAGCTATGCTATGACTTTCTGAGTGATATGCAACTTTGTGGCTACCATTTCCAGAGGTAATATATGAACAAGTAATTTATGACTTGCAGCATTTCTACTGATGATAACGACAACAAGTCTTCTTGGTGTGGGTGGCATACAGACCATGGCTCACTGACAGGTGATAGTTATAACTCATCTTATCATTATTGATTCATGTAAGAGCTTGTAAATGTTATTTATGCAAGACAATATCTCACAATCCTTTATACAGTATGTGTAGTTTCAGTTGAACATATTTATTCTAGTTGGGGTTTCATTTTGTCTAATTTCTGCTTCAATTTAATATGTAGGTCTGACCTGTGCCATGTTCATGAGAGATGCTGTTGAAATACCATGCCCTGATAGTGGTGCTGGCCTTTATGTTAGGACAAGAACTGATCAGATTGTCAAAGTACGTTTTCTTATGTTCTGAAACACTAGTTCAAGACAAAGGTTGATAATAATGATTTTCCTTCATTATTTGCCTTTATTGGACTTTTTGCATTCCATTTGTTGCTGTGTTAGTGCCTGGATATTGTACAAATCATCAGCTATTTCATTTCTTCACTTTAGCATATTCTTAGTTCAGTTGATCATGTCAAATAGTGAAAACTAAGGTGGAATCACCTGACCTCCTCTTTGATATGTCTGGAAAGAAAGACGTAGTAACTTACACACTGTGAATTCCTTGAAACTATGTGATCTGGCCAAAAAGGTTGCTTTGATTCAACTTGGAATCTTGAATTTCTAGCATTCCTTCTGTTGAACCGTCTCCTAGAGAGAGTGCAACATAATTAGTAAGAAGTTGCACCATGCGCACATAAGTTGTAGGACTATGATCAATGATATTATTAAGTTGGGTTGCTTTATTTATTAGGTTGTCTTCGGAGAAGATGAAATAGCATACCAAATTGGTGAAACCACAGAAGTTATGTCCAGAGGTTATCTTTGTGCAACACCTCATTGTGTCCGGGTACTTCATCTGATCTACATTGGTGTCATCTGTTCCTCTTTTTTCTCATTCTTTCATTTGCATGTATACCACTAAATGTGATTGTTTTGATTCACTGGTTTCAGGCACCCAAGGGAGAGGAAGCTTCTGGTCTTGACCGTTCAACATTTGCTTTCTTTATGCAACCTGACTGGTATGTACACTTACTGTCACATAAGATATCTCAATCCTCCAGCATGGTCAATGATAGCTAAGCATGAGTCAATTGTGTAGGGATGAGAAGCTAAACTTTCCTGAAGAAGTTCATATCCATAAAGAGGTAATTTCTTTTGAATTTCAATTGAACAATTGTTGAAATTCAAGAACAAGAGTAGGGAAGAAAAGTTCTCTCTAATAATTGTATTATGTTGTTGTTGTAATACACTTAAAGAAGCAATATAGCAATGCTACTTATACACATGCTAGGCTATCAACCACTAACAACTACAAGCCATGCTGCACCATGTTTTAGGAAGCTTTTTAGAGAAACCAGCCATACTGCACAGTAAAAGAAGCTGAACAGTAACAGAAGCATAACAAGCAAGGTCATGACTTGTTGCTCCAAACTTCAAGACTTCAATATCAACCATACTTCCAATACTCCCCCTCAAGCTGGATCAAGGGAAACCTTGAGCCAAGCTTGCCAAATATTCGATGAACATCAGTATTCGATGAACATAAGTGAAAAAGGCAGGGGAAGGAAGTCTCCGGCTGTTGCTTCCTTCTCTTCAAGAGGCCCCAGCCTGGCAAGTCCAGGAATTCTGAAACCAGACATTATTGGACCAGGAGTAAATGTTCTTGCTGCATGGCCGTTCCCTCTTGACAACAACACAAAATCAACATCCACTTTCAATATAATTTCCGGAACATCAATGTCATGTCCGCATCTCAGTGGAATTGCAGCTTTGCTCAAGAGCTCTCAATCACGCAAACACACATTGATTGACATAAACATCTCCACGGTCGACACCACTGCCCACCGCCGTTTCCCTCCTCCGCCGCCGGCTGTTTTTGCTTGGTCGGTCGGGGATAAGCTTTAACGAGAACAATGTGGTCGAACCACCACCACTCCACTGGTCGTCACCGTTTCCCTCCTCCGCCGCCGGCGGGGTTTTTCTTTCCTCTCGTCTCGGTCGGTCGGGGCTAGGCTTTAACGACGACAAAAGAAATAGTAGATCGAAGATGCCGATTCAAGAGAAGTGTGCTGGAGCAGATCGCTGCACAGGATTGAGTTGTGCTGTCGAGTTGAGTCGATGAGTTGACTCGCTGAGCTTACTCGGACGAATTGCTGAGTTGCTGGAGTGAGTCGTCGAGTCACCGAGTTCTTGACTCGGAGCCTTGGAAATCGACTCGAATTGAGTCGAGGTGCTGTGTAGCCGCTGCTCCTCCGTAAGAGGCACACGATCTGGGCGAAACCGGTACAGCTCGATCGCCATAACGCGCTGCTGTTTGGTGTGGACCGCTCGATCTGGTTGCCACCGTTCTTGATGCGCCACCGTTTTCCCCTTCCGCCGTTGGCCTTCAACGACGTGTTGGATTACAAGCAGAAAGGGTCCGACCCTAATGAGGGCTGGAACAGCTTCAAGCCCAAGGCTTCTGAACTGAACGTGGTCAGCGACAGGTGGAACTCATTCAAGCCGAAAGCTTCCGAGTTCAACTCTTTCAACCCCAAAGTTTCAGACTTCAATGGTTTTAACCAGAACTTGAATGGGTTTAATCAGAAGGTTCCGGACTTTAATGGATTCAATGAAGGATGGAAACTTGGGTCTTCTGCTAATGGAGCAATAAATGGATGATTCAACAAGGGGATCTACTCCAAGCCGTCTGAGTCTCTCCCCAGAAATGAAACCCGGAGCTAGAGGTGTTGTGATCATCCGCCACCATAGGACATCCGCCACTCGCCATCCGCCATAGGACATCCGCCACTCGGCGGATCCGCCATAGGATATCCGTCACTCGTCATCCGCCATAGGACATCTGCCACTCGTCATCCGCCATAGGACATCCGCCACGGGCACACTCGCCATCCGGTGCTATGAGGAGATGGTCCAGTTTATGGAGAAGCTCGTCGTCGCGTCAACTCCGGCGTCGGAGCTGACGGTGGAGGAGGAGCTCATTTCTTCACTCTTCTTCCTCTAATGGTCTGACCAGTGTCGCATCAGTTTGGTTGGAGTTCGTTTGTGGCTGGATTGGTTCAGTCATCCTTCTTTTGGGGGTATGCTCTGAGTCAATTGCCTGGGGGATGGCTTGCCAAGATATTTGGTGGGAATTGGAGAGGATGTTTCCCCGTCCGCTGCAACGGACCTTATTGCCAGAACAATACCTTTGGAAGAGCGCTCACGAGCTGTAGCAGTCGTACAAGGCTGCTCAGCTGTGGCTATAGGGAAGAAAAGTTCTCTCTAATAATTGTATTATGTTGTTGTTGTAATACACTTAAAGAAGCAATATAGCAATGCTACTTATACACATGCTAGGCTATCAACCACTAACAACTACAAGCCATGCTGCACCATGCTTTAGGAAGCTTTTTAGAGAAACCAGCCATACTGCACAGTAAAAGAAGCTGAACAGTAACAGAAGCATAACAAGCAAGGTCATGACTTGTTGCTCCAAACTTCAAGACTTCAATATCAACCATACTTCCAATATTCTTCAAGACTTCAATATCAACCATACTTCCAATATGGTTACAGATGGAAAAGATGAAATGGAGTGATCAATGGTGGCTACAGATGATGGAGCTGCTGCAAATGGTCAAGGATAGTGCAGCAGACTAATGAATGGATGGCCTAACGTCACAGGCGGCTTGAGGTTACATGAAAACCTCTAAACATGCCTTTCTTCCATCATGAAGGAAGAACACATAAAAAGAAGGTGATGTTAGAGGTACAACAACCTCTCAATGGATTGATGAAAAATTCTGATAGTCCAATATCAGAAGATTGAGATTACATCAGAATCTCTAAAAACAGATTTGACCATGGACAACAGATTTCTTCCAAAACAGATAAAGAAATCAAAAAATTGAGGCCAAACTGAAACGCCGATAGTCCAACATCGGAAATATTGAGGCTACACTAGAACCTCGAAACAGATTTCTCCTCCAAAATAGGATGAAAGAAATCAGAACTTGATAATGGACAACAGATTTCTCTTCCAAAGCATAGGAAGAAGAAATCAGAAAATGATGATGGAATGATTTTGGAGCAGATGAACAAACTCCTAGGAGAAAATGGAATATGTTTTATGGAACACATGATTTGGAAATTATTCTACAAATAGATGTTGTAAAACTAAATCACAATCATGTGTTAATGGGTGCGGAAGCTGGTATCATGAACAACGAATCTCTTCAATATGAATGAAGAGATGAACAATCTGCTGAACTCCCCCTCTCCCCAAATTCTCATGCCAAGATCCACGATTTGGATCGGACAGAGAAGGGGAGAGGAAGAAGAAGGGGAAATCAAGAGCTAGGCCAATAGAACCTGCTCTGATACCATGTTGAAATTCAAGAACAAGAGTAGGGAAGAAAAGTTCTCTCTAATAATTGTATTATGTTGTTGTTGTAATACACTTAAAGAAGCAATATAGCAATGCTACTTATACACATGCTAGGCTATCAACCACTAACAACTACAAGCCATGCTGCACCATGCTTTAGGAAGCTTTTTAGAGAAACCAGCCATACTGCACAGTAAAAGAAGCTGAACAGTAACAGAAGCATAACAAGCAAGGTCATGACTTGTTGCTCCAAACTTCAAGACTTCAATATCAACCATACTTCCAATAACAATGAATATGATAGGCTTGCATTAAACCAATTCTATTATGCAGTATTCGCTTCGTTATCCACTATTCTTACCTTCCATTATGTTAATCTTCTCTTTTCAGTTGATACCACCTAATGGTTCTCTTACCTTTGGGGAGTACACAGAGAAGCTCCTTGACAAATACTACCACCTCAAAACCTAAACGTAATCTCTATGCAACATAACAGTCGAAGAATGCTTACCACAAGACCAAAATACTTAGTAAACCAAGTAAGAATGCATTATTAGTTTCTATTGGGATGGCTAGTTCTCCTTTCAATATCTTTCTCACTAAGAAGTAAGAACTATCAGGCTATGTGTTAATTATAACGTCTGTAATCCAGTACAGTCCAGGTTTTAGTTGTATCACTTGTATGCTATTGTTATTACGTCCATGAACCTAAAAAATAATATAACCCAAGTCGGCCAGAATAACTTGCTCTGTATACATCGCAATCCGATATATCTCATGCTGCGCTGGCCGACCTGAATGTCATTGTCTAAAACATAAACCATTTGAGCTCCTCTTATCTACCCAGCCGCAGGCGCCTACCTCTTTTCTGCCTCTAGAAGCCTTAAAAGGCCAAAAGAAAACGTGGTGTTAAACAAGGACAAAGTATGCCACGATGGATAGTCGTAATGTGTGAGTTTTAGGAGATGTACATGGCCAATCGGGGACCCTTTTGGCCCCAATTGTTTATGTTGTGCATTCCCACACGGCTTCTATTCGCTTTCTGCTTAGTCTTCTTCCCCCACCATCCATTTGACCAGAATATTGTTCTGTTACACAATGGCCTAATTGCCCTTTACATTTGCATAGTGACTCTCAAGTAGGCATAGGTGGGTGGGGGATAAGAATGTAAAGTTGGAGTGAGGTGATACCAATGGCGTGACATCAATGTCCAAGAGGATGAGCCTATAAATGTGTACAAAGCCAGAACCTCTGGAATTTGTGTTTCTTCAGCACTAGACTATCAAATCCTTTTGGGTTTTGTTTCCCACCGGTCTTTGCCGGCTGCAACTATGTCGTCAGTTTCTTACTTAGTTCAAGCACAGTCACACCAGGGCCGCCGCAAAAGCCACCGGAAAATCGGCTTCCGAAAGCGATGTGTGATGATGGCAAAGCACCAGAAAACCAGATTCTACATCCTTGGACGCTGCGTATCGATGCTCCTCTGCTGGCACGACCACTCCATATCGGATTAGAAACTGTGAAATGCTCCGGTTCAGGAATCAGATTTTGTGATAGTGATTAGAGAGGGGTTGGTGATGGAGGTTACTTCTGGGTCAAAAGCCAAGGTGTGCAGGCCAAGAAACATAAGGGGGCTTGTTTTGCTTCTAGTTAGGAGAGAATGATATAACAAAACTAAGCTAAAGTATGAGTAATTTGTAATACGCATACAGGCATCCACATCTGTTTTGTTTCAAGGGATTTGCTCTGAAATGAATCCATGTACATATTCAAAAAGTTCAAAGGAGAAAGATTGATACACAGTGATCATCGATAACTACTAATTATCTGTTGCTTGCATGCATATCTCATATCTGGGTCCTCTATTTTCTTCTGTTTTAACTTTTAAACTTTTAATCCCAAATGCGAATTCTAGTTTGGTAGCTCAAGTCAATATCAGATAGATTGGTTGAGCAGCTATATATACACCCAACAAGTTATCTTGGAAACAATCTGACCCTTTAAATTGCAAGAATTGATCCCTCAAACGGTAAAAACAGAACCTTGAATCTTTTTTGTTTGAGCTTTGAGAGCATCCGCACCTATGTTTTGGTCTTGCTCAAGCACTTGGTGGGCCCAGAAGCAAATTTTGCTTCAAGCAAATGAAAATCAAATTTTGCTCAACCAAATCGATTTTTTCACACACCCATTAACAATTTGCTTGAGCAACTCAGTTTTGTCTTGTTGTGAAATGATTAAATTATTTTTACCGGATAGATTAACCACCAATAATAATGTGCCACGTATCATTATCGACTCGATATTATCTAAGATTTTTGATAAGATTTCCGATTAATAGATAATTGACACGTGTCACGGCCACGTGTCATTGTCGGCAAAATTGTTAGTATATGCCTTGAACTAGTCATCTGGTGGCGCTGACAGAGGCGGGGATCTCGTTGCCCGGTCAGCGAGTCGGGGTCCAGGGGCTACGCGCCCTGATTTTGGGGGTTCGGGGGCAACTCGATGCATCGGCCCACGATATCTGTTATGTTAGGCTAGGTTTTCCTTTTGGGTTATTATGTGCTTTTGAATCCGTTTGAGTTTAATTATTAAGCTTGTGTTCAATTTAAGTATGTGCGTTAATTTTGATATGTATTTCTATTTCATCTTAATAAATAAATTTTTTATTTCTCGAACAAATTGGTGTGAGTTGATTAAAAATTGAAGTAGTATTTATAGGCAAATTTTTGGGAGAGTTTTGAAATTTTTTGGATTTTTTTACTATTTTTTGGTTTATTTCCGTTCTGATCAAATTGTAGCCGTTGCCTTTGATTTCTGACCGTTGGATCAAAATTTCGGATTCAAATGGAAGACCCAGATTGATTTGACCGTTGTTTTTTTTTTTGACTGGTCAGACTGCCACGTGGCAGCCTATCATTGGCTGTTTTAAAATGTGCCACTGTTCATCTTCTTCCTCAATTTTCCCGCGCCTGTCGTTCCCGTGCTCCGTTCTCCGCCGTCCGGCGACTTCAGCCGACGTGCCACCCACCAAAATGATGGGCTCGACGCCCTCTTTCCTTTGGGACCGGTCTCAGGCGGCTTTGCTCGATGTGGGAGGTGCGGCAACGCTCGGGAGCGACCGCCACCTTCGAGGGCGGCGCTCGGCTTCATCTCCGATCCGTCCTAGAGCTCGGCAGCGTCCTCCACGATCTGGTGCGTCTCTCCAACAGTCGAAAAGCGAAAAACAAAACAGCCCGGCCCCACCTCCTACTCGAGCAAGCGTCGGAGCAATTTTTGCTCGAGCGAAGGCTCGAGCACGTTGACCCGTGGACTGCTCGAGCACTTCGCCTCCGCTTTCGACGCCGGTGCGTGCCCTTCTTCAGTCTTGCTCGAGCAGCTCGTCCGATCCCACATCTTGCTCCACGCTTTGCTCGCCCGGTTGCTCGCCGGTGCGGGTGCTCTGATAGAAGGCTTTTCTACTGGTTCTTGTTCCTTCTTCATGTTCTTTCTAGAGGGTGGCACAGTGCTATCAGTGGAGACTTTTAATTAGGGCAAGTAGTAACTCCTTGTAATTATGTGATCGATGTTGCCAAAAAGGTTAGCCAGCTTCAACATGAAATTTGTATCATTCCCTGCTTCCTAGTGATGCTCGGATAAGTTGTGTATGACTAAAAAAGGTTAATGATGTGACTTGGTTGGTTGTCTTTGGAGAATATCATCGAAATAGTAAATTACACAGTAGCACCCGACCAAATTTATAAACACAAATAAATCACTTTTAATAATTTTTAAACAAAAAAAGACACAAGTCTGGCCCAAAATCAAATGGACCCAAAACTGATTGAATAATTGAGGCGTGAATGCCTAAAATACCACTGATTTTGATAAAATTACAATACTGCCACTATATTAACTGACAAGTTTCTCTCTCCTCATTTTTAAGTTATTTCCGGCAATTTTAAATTTTCCGGCCAAACCGTTGACAATTTAGAGAAGATTCAGACTACAAAATTGTTCTTTATCTTATGGGCTTTCATTTAAGTGGGCTTTCATTTGAGTACAATGTTGCATATATTTTGAGAAACTTTGAAATTTCGAATTTCAATCACCACGAGGCACAGTAGCAGGTTAATAGAGTTGACAGTAGCAGCTTGGGTTGACAGTAGCAGCAATTTTTAAGTTCGGCAACGACATCTAAGTTCACAGTCAACAGTAGCATCTAGTCAATCTATCGACAATAGCATATAGTTTATCTATCGACAACAGTATTTAGTTTCTCTATCGACAGTAGCAGCTAGTTTCTCTATCCACAGTAACAGTTAGCTTATCTATCCACAGTTCAGTTAGCTTATCTATCCACAGTAGCAGCCTTATGATTGGTAAGATTGTAAGAATGTGACTAAAGACATATAAATAGTAACAGTAGCAGTAGCAGGGATGGAAACAATAGCATCAAAAACTTCTCAGTCGTAGTCGCTAGTAGCAGCCATGTCACTTCCCAAACGATAGTAGCAGACTAGCAGTAACTTTCTAGTCAGTAGTAGCAACGTCTTCCCAATCAGCAGTAGCAGAATCTTCACATTCAACAGTAGCAACGACTTCCCAATCGACAGTAGCAGCTATATAGTCAGCAGTAGCAGAATTTTCCAATCAACAGTAGCAACGACTTCCTAATTGATAGTAGCAGCTATATTGTCGGCAGTAGCAGCTACATTTACTATCAACAATAGCAGCTACATTCACGATCAACAGTAGCAGTTAGATTTGCAACAGACAGTAGTAGCTAACTTTGCAATAGACAGTAGCAACTGATTTTGTAATAGACAGTAGCAGCTAGATTTGCAATTGACAGTAGCAGCTAGCTTTGCAATAGACTAGGGGTGGATTCGGTTCCATTCGGTTCGGTTTTTTACCAAAACCGAGAACCAAACCGAACTAAAAATTCAGTTCGGTTCGGTTTTTTATTTTTGGAGGGAGTGAACCGAAAACCGAACCAAACCGAACGGTTCGGTTTGGTTCGGTTTTTTTTTTTTTTGCAAAAAATATAATATTAAATATTTGTATTTAAAAAAAAAACTTTGTGAAAATTCAAAATTCGCTAATTCGACAATTCAAGTAGTTGAGTTTTTTTTTTGTTCCTGATAGTTCCTTATTTTTATAAGCATACGCATGCAATCTATTGGTAATATTTATGACAATAAATCATCAATCTACAAAAATTGTAACCACCAAAGTCTTAACTCTTAAAAATTCAAACTATGACATCATAATTTAATATTTTTAAATTAAAAAAATATGACCTTGGATTTTTTAGACAACACAACACTCTTAATATTTTACCTAGAGTCCTACACGGACATTTTGAATATTTTGACATGCACACAACATCACACAAAAACAAAATAAAATATAAAATATTAATAAAAAAGTAAAATATATAATCATAAAACCTAAAATCACATTAATCAAATCAAATACTTAATAATAAAATACAAAACGACATCTTTTTAATGAGAATTCGGTTTTTTGGTTCGGTTCGGTTTTTCACAAGGTAAAACAAAAAACCAAACCGAATTGATTCGGTTCGGTTCGGTTTTTTCTTTTCGGTTCGGTTTTTTTTTCAGTTCGGTTTTTTTCGGTTTCGGTTCGGATTTCGGCTCGGTTTTTTTCGGTTTTCGGTTTCGAATGTCCACCCCTACAATAGACAGTAGCAGTTAGCTTTACAATAGACAGTAGCAGCTACATTCACGATCAACAGTAGCAGTTAGATTTACAATAGACAGTAGCAGCTAATTTTGTAATAGATAGCAGCAGTTAGATTTGCAATAGACAGTAGCAGCTAGCTTTGCAATAGACAGTAGCAGTTAGATTTGCAATACACAGTAACAGCTAGTTTTGTAATAGACAGTAGCAGCTAGATTTGTAATAGACAGTAGCAGCTAGTTTTGTAATAGACAGTAGCAGCAATTAGGACTAAATGCATGCTTGTAAATATTAAGGACAAAAAAGTAAATTAGTTAATAACATGTGGCAGCTTGTTATGCACATGGTATTTATTTGTAAATTTTTGTTCTAATTTGTTCAATTAAATATGTATGTGATTTATTTGTTAAACAAATTATTGTCATGCACTTTTTTGTAGTTTGTTAAATTTAATAACCACGGAGCACTTGTCAAGGGACTACCATTTGGCGGAGTAACTTATACGCATATCGAACAAATAGGTCCGAATATGATTAGAGCAACTACTGGTCCGGTGAGATATATTGTTTATTAATTATCATTTCCTTTTCGTATTAGTGATCACTATCATATTATGGATTTTTAATTTAGTTGAAATATGTGTGTAGGCCTCCAACAGTGGAATTACTATTTTCAAGTTGGGCTTCCCCTCCTTGTTGGCCTGTATGATGAAGATGCCCAGAAGTGCAGCCAGATTGTGCAAAATGTGGGAAACTACATTTTGATGAAACCCTAAGGGTCATTAAATGATCTAATTAATAATTGGAGATGTATTTCTAGCTAATCTTTACAGATTCTAGTAATACAAAATTTGTTGTTAACCATAATAACTGTGACATTTTTATTCCGATCACATGTCAAACATTAATTACTGTCAGCCAACTATTATTATATATTCTAATAAAAAAGATTTATTCTTAAACATTAATTTGAGTTATGTACTATATTATTATTAAGGGTTTAGGGACATTATTTTTAGCCTTTTAGGTTTATGTGTACGTGTGCCTTTTGGGTTTGAGTACCCAAATTGTAAAAGACTAAATTCTGCTTACTACCCTGTACTTTTGAGGTTTCATCAATTCAGTCCTTGAACTTCTAATTTAATCAAAAAATTCCTCGTAGTTTCTGATCTCATCAAATCAATCCATTATGTTACATAGAAACTTCCCAAAAGTACCAAATTGATTGGTAACAAATGGATCGATTTGATAAGATCGGAAAGTATAAGGACTTTTTTTTATTAAATTAGAAGTTCGAGGACTAAATTGATGAAACACCAAAAGTACAGGGTAGTAAGCAGAATTTAGTCCAATTGTAAATGTCCATATAATTCTCCACCGTCCATCAGACGAAAGACCCCCTCGCCGCCGGCAAGAAGATCATTACACCCGAGTTGTTGCAGGTACATTATCCAAGGGTGATTTTTGTTTTGAAGTTGTGTTAGTTTGTGGTGAATTCTTATTACTGTTACTGAGGTTGGGATTTTGGTTGGTTTTTACATTTTGAAGCATGCTGCTGGATTGAGAAAGCACATGAGCTTAAATCAGAATTCTCTGCCTCTGTTAGTGTCACCTTAACATGTTCTTTTCTTCTGCTAAGTTTTATGCACAAGCTTAAGTTTTCTCACAGATATATGACTTACTATTTACCTGAATATCACTGTCTAACAGATAAACCTACCAATAGAGCCCTTTTTTCCCTCTTACCTATCTAGCCGTAGGTAGCAACTTGTGTAATAATAGAGTTAGAGAAGGATGGTGATGATGGTTAAAGCGACAGATTTGTGCAAGATTGAAGTAGTTCTGTATTTGTTGACACTAGGGTACTCGATCGTATTGGGGTGCAGGTAAAGCGAGCCTATTGTTGATGATAGCTTAGTTGTGTGTGCAGTTTACTCATGTTCTTTTGAACATTTTCGACTCTTCTTAGACTCTCTTCCCCCCGGAGCGGAGGCTCCTTCATCTTTTGAAACAATAGTTAAGTGCTCAACTCATGATTCTATTTGGCGTATGTTGATTAATCATGCGGAATTGATGATCTGATGTTGAACTGACACTGCTTCATTCTTATGCAGGTCACATTGCCCATCTGAATATACACGGTGAGTTAATTCCCAACAAGGATGTGATTGCCAAACTTCTTTATGATTTTATTTACTTCTTGTCTCAATATGGACCTAGATTCTATTTCTATTTTAATGACATTTATTTCTATACTAACCATGTACTTAACTGAAATTAATGTGTCTTAACGGATGTGAGTGAAGAGGATTAACATAGTCTCTTCCACACTAATGATCCTTCTGAACTCCTAACTGTTCAATTGGTTACTGGCTCTACCGAGCACAGCCTTATGTTGCCCATGAAGCACTATTTGGATTAAGAGTTTCTATTCATACCTCCTAAAACAGCATTTGGACCTCTCGCTTTTTCTAAATTATAGTTGATTTTGTCAATTTATGTGTAAAATTACCAATAAACACACATGAGAGTAAATCTCATGGATCCGGATAATCTCATAACCTTTCCTTTCACTTACCTTCTCGACCTTCCATCTAATAGCTCACAATTTCAAAGCACATAAGTAAGAGTGTAGAAAAAAAAAGAACAAGAAATTGTGAGCCATTAGATGGAAAATCAGGAATGTAAGATAAAAAGAAAGGTTAGGAGAGGATCCAAATCCAAATCTCATACCTCAAACACATACGTTTTTTTTTTATTTAAAAAAAACTAGGAAAGTGGGTAAGCAATTGAATTGGTTTAAGATTGTGATTGAGTGGGTACGTTAATCTCACTTTCAGTTTGGGAGAGATTACATAAAACTTTAAAATTCAATACTGATCTAGATGATTAATTTGTTGGGAATGAGAGAGCCAACTCTTTAATTTCATTTTCTCACTATTACTCACTCATCTTGGAAAATTTCGCATCGGTTTAGGTTTGCCTTTCTATTCACTTATTGAGAGTGCATCAGGATCGAAAGCTTGATATAGGATTATGTAAAGCTCAATTTTCCCAAAGCCTTATGGTCTTCTATTCTCCACACTTCACCCACTTTTTAGATTATCTTGAAACTTTTGGATTTATAATATTCAGTATTCAATCCTTAAACATTGTGTTTGATTTTTGTGATCTTGAAGAAAAGTGTGAGAACATGAATACATCTCTTCCACAGGTAAGGAGGGAATCAAATTGAATTGAAGTTATTTGCATCTGAAAATTTTCTCCTAAAATGAATCAAGAAAGATATAATTATATTTCTGCTAACGATTGGAGGTCATTGCAAAACGAGAAGAAATGATGAAGGGGCGGAACAAAACCAATGAAGGATTGAAAGAGGTGAATAAAGGTTATTTTTGAAAGATAAAAGAGGTCTAAATAGCTTTTTAGTTATTTGTAAAAGTAAATTAGAGGTCTATTAAGTAAGAAGGCCCGATGACATTTTTGTGGTATGAATAGAAGCCTTATTTGGATCACGATCATCTAATATAATATTACCCACGTGTGTTGATCTACTTAACCGATGCGGGTATTCAACCCAAAGATTGGCCCGACCCGACCCACTGCGATCAACGATATAAAGGGATTAGAATCATTAGATACTCAAAACCGCTTGTCGAAAACGAAAGAAGAGGACTATCGAATCGAACCCTAGCTTGGTATGCCTGAACCATCCATTGCGATCTTTGACCGTCCCGCCGGTGATTCTCGGGGTAAGAAATTCCTTCTCCCTCTCTTTCAACCTGTTTTCTTTACCTGAATTTCGTCGCATGCCTTTGAATTTCGTCGTATGTTTGTGTAGAATTCGTTGTTGTTGTGTAGTTTTTAGGATCTGATAATTTCGTTGGATCATCCTTTTTTTCGTTGGAATTTCATCTCAGAACCCAGGCACCTTTTTCTGAAGAGTTTATTCAAGTTTTTTTTTTGGAGGTTGCTTTGTATGTGTTTTATATCTCCTACAGTATTTGCTGTTTTTGAATTGGCTTAATGTTTAGTCAATAATATATAATAGATGTGTATACTCATATGATTAGCCAGTATCTGTGTTATTTGGTAGAGCTGTACCCAAATCCAGTACTTGTGTAATTGGCTTCATGTTTCATAACCTAACAATTCTTTAAGAAAACTTATTCTCTCATCCTTTGTGGATATTTAACAATGGAATTGCTAACAAACAGATAGCTCCAGCAAGATGCTTGGTACTCCTCGTTCCGAGTACAAGATTTTAGGACCAGACGGTTTGCCTTGTGAAAAGTGTCTTCTTAAGGGTTTCGCTGTTTCTTATTGCCCTCACTGGCCTTGTGTAATCTGTTATAAGGACCACCACAATCGCCTTTGCCCTTACTTTGAATGCTACCCACAGGGTGCACCTCTTGACCCTGGCTATGATATAATTTGTTGGTGTGGTAATTTGTTCAATCAAGATAAGTGGGTGTGTACCTCGTGTGGTGGGAAAGAAGCAAGGATTATTGCCAAGTATTGCTCTATTTGTAACTGCAGTAGCAAGCATGCTTCGTACGAATGCCCCGAGGACAAGGTTGCAGCAGCCCATTATAAAGTGGTCAGAGACAAGATGTGTTCTAAAGTGCCGAAGCTGATTCCCTATATTCCAAAGTCATCTTATGTTCCAACACCTCCTCCTGGGCAGACCGTGAAAGAAGGCAAGTTTATGAGGTTTACAGATTAAGCTTCCTATGTGTGTGTTTGCTACACTAGATAAATAGATTAGTTGTAAAGAGAGGATTCTGTTAATGTAACTTAGAGAAGATAATTAAAACTTTGCCCTTAGAACTATATGAACGCCCTCTTTCATTTACTATTTACAATGGTATATATGCAGGATTTATTTTCGTTTTATAAATGCTTTTGCTTCTTGAGAAATTTGGTACTTGTGATGAAATTTTTGCCCTGACATTCAATCAAAATTTCTAAAGCTCTTTTTTTTTTGTTCTTTTTTTCAAATCAAATGACAGAAAACTCAGAAGGCTCAGAAACACTGAAGCAGAGCAGTTGTGGTGTGGCAACTGCCGAGCACTCTAAGCACAATCAGTCTCAGGTCTCATCTTCCTCAGAAACCATGTCGATTCCACAGATTGCTATCAATTCTTCTGCTTCGATCCTCCACGATGATGGCATTCCCATCACTATTATGAAGATTGCCATTTAGAGATTGAGGATGATATGAGATTCAGCTTATTCGACTAGGAGCTCCCTTTCAGAATTATAAGCAGTGATTGTACGTTTCACAGTAGGACTTTTGAGACTATTTTACTTCTAATTGATCTGGTAGGGTTTCTCCCTTTTGGTTTTGGAATTGTGTATTGGTGAAGTAGATTGTTCAGAGAGTCATGGGCTTCTGAGTTTGCGTCTTTGCGTTTGAGCTTCTTGATATATAACTATGTTGCCAAAAACAAACAAAAATTATGGTACTCATAAACGAAGAAATGTTTCTCAATTACTACTTTCGTCAAATTTTTATGAAAGTTTACTGTTTATTTTGTCTCGGTAGAGAAAAGAGGTAAGATAATTTAGAGGGATAAGAAATTTGTAGACCTAGTCCAGGACACGGCAAAAACACGTGCATGAGGTGAAGGTCAGCGCCTTCTGCATTTTTGGGTCAGCGCCTTCTACATTTTTGAGTGTCATAATACAGACCTTGAGGTACAACACTACTGCAACGTGTTCAACATCCCCTTTCCTAATATTTTTCTTTGTGAAGGTTCCCCGGGGAGGAGTAAATAGGATAGTAGCAACTTTAACTCCAGAGATGTTTTTTTTGCTTCTGAAGGGAGAAAAACTGTGTACCCTTAATTCCTTTAGGAGAAAATTTTTCACTATGTAATCAAACACTTATACAAGACTTCAAAACTTGGGATCAGCCAACCTAGTTGCTATCCTGTTCTAAACTCGCCTAGTCTACCGAACGTTATCTTTATCTTGTCCCCTAAGTGCTTACATGCGAAAGTTTTACAAGCCCCATCTCTAGAACTTAGCTACGACTAACTAAATTCACTCATGGACTCTTCTCGGGTTATTGCATCACCAATGACAATCTCATGGCATGCAATGCAATGTGGTTTTAGAAAAGGTTTTCAGTTCAAGCTCTAAGATTTATGATCACTAGGATGACTTAGAGCAAGAAGAACTTTGCAAGAGAAGAATCTTAAACACAGCTCAAATGAAAATATGCAAAGATGATTTTCACACACAAAAACAACCAACCAACCAAGAAGCATCTTGCTTGGTATCTATAGGCCTAGAGGTGCTCATAAGAGAGCAACACAATTGCCTATGCAATGAGAAAGTTTTAGACCTTTGTCATCGGCTAAGATCTCAATAGACAAGTAAGTTAACTAAGCCAAACAAAAAAGACAAAGTAAAAATTTCTCAAAATGGCTTACATTTCAAATAAGAGGCAAAAGGTTTTGCAAAACTTTTTTCCAAAAACACGATATTACGTTTGTTTAGCAAAACAGCTCTTCCATAGCATCAAACAACCTACTATCATAAACATATGTAAATGTATCATAAACCCAGCTAATGTAAAAGTGACCTTAGAGAATCAAGATCACGGGTTGGAGAAATCTCTTAACCCTATGATAGTTTGAGCGCCAAGACATCACGAGTTAGGCTAGCTGCTAAAATTTTAAAAGCAAAATATCTAGAAAGATAAAACTTACACCAGTAAGTTACATGCACATCTTTCAAGATCATGTTGTTGTAAACCAAGAACTACAAGAAACTCAAGATAGGAAGCACTTCTGCTTTCCTCTATGAAAAACACATGATATGCAAATGTGTTTGTACCTGTCGTAAGGTTGGGTTGGGCCTTTGTTTGACTTGGGCCTTCTGACTTCACTTGACTTGGACTTGGTGATTCAAACATGCTGTATTTTGCTCCACAGAGAATTGCAAATATTTTTATACTGTCACTATGATTTATAATCCTTTTGGTTTTGTTCATGATCTATTGGACTCGTCTGGTTTTGATTCGTGACAACTACACATTGTTCCCTAATGAAAATTAGTCGTGTAATAAAGGCTGGTATTACTTGCAATGTGTCATTATGAACTAGAATAGGAATACATGACTTGTATATTTTGTGTCATTATGATCAGTTTCTTTCCTTGCTACGCAAGTAAAAGTAAATTAGCAACTACACATAAGGTCAAACTGCAAAGAACAAAGATGTGAGCTTTTGGAGATGGCCAACTTTTCTTTGCGACTGTTGCTAACAGTTGATTACTGCAACAACAGTCTATTTTCTAGATTGATTCTAGAAGTGAAGATGATCAAATTAATAGAAAGTTTTAAATGTTGAAGATAGAAAGATGAATATGCTCACGAATAGATTGGTAGTAATGACATTTGAAATATCCTCACGAATGAAAAAGAAATGACCAAAACTATAAACACAGAGAGCTACATTTAGCAACAGGGAGTTCTCCTTACAGTTTTCAATACAGCTTCTCACTAATTAAACGTCCTATGTGTCTAACTCGACAATAGCTAATACCTTTTAACTGTTGAAGCCAAATCTTCTAATGAGGTCATTTGGCGGGCTCGATCTAGCAAGTTTTTGGTTGCAAAACCAAGGTAATAGTTACAAGAACGACCATTGACGGCGATGGTGAATACTTCATATCTCACAGGGGCTTTGAATTGTTTGCAAGAGAAGAACCATTCGTCCCGAACTTTTTTTGAAGGGAGTACCACACGAAGCAATAGATAATCACGTCTACAACGGCCCCAACCCAACCAGTAGACCCTGCTTACACGTTCCCCAAATCTGTGGCATAACATAAATGTTACATATATACATACACAACTTCTCAACTAAAGTTTCAAACAAAGGCGTAAAAGAAAAGAAAAGGAAAGATTATTGATATGTGCACATACTTACTTTCTTAGGAGGTATTCTTTTAGGTCACTTGCAGTTAAAATATCCCAATGGCTCCCCTCAATGACGACTAACATACTGTGTCCATCAAAAACCAATTCAGCATACTTTGGATCATTCAACTCATCCATCATGTTCCCTTCATATCTAACCTTATGACTCCCTTCTTTCAAGCAATAAACTAAAAGACAACCATACACAAACCAAAATAAGACTTGCATGTACATACGTATATCAAAAATAAAACCAAGTTTTGCTATACATACCTTTCAAAACTCCACCGGTATTAGGCTCCTTGATTGTTGCTGTTATCAAATGATGTTTAAGAACTTCAACGCCTTTAGATACATCCATAGTCTTATTGATCATTCTAGTAGAATAATAAGAAAGAAAAACAACATTAGCTTCTAACTACCATAATCATAATGATTCGTTTTTTCTTTTTATCTCAAACATGTAAACATACTCTTGTAACTCTGATAAAACAACAGCGGAACCACTCCCACTTCCGAAACAATCATCTTCCATAAGGAGTGGATCTTGAAAGTCATCCCCAACTCGTACAATCCGATGTATCTAATAAGTAAAAGAACAATTAGTAACTTCAACACATTGTAAGGTACCTATTTGAGAAATATACAATCATCAGAAGCATGCATGTGTACCTTTTCGTCGTCTATCCATCCACATATATCAACTTCACTCTTATGATTGACTTTCGGATTTATGGGGTTTGAGCGAAAATAGTCATTTGCTGCTGTGCATATGGTATCAAAAGATGTTGTGCTCACTACATCTGTTTTGGCTTTCTCTACGGCTTTATGGACATGAGCCACCATCGCCTTGCACCTTTCCATATCACCACACAAAGTCATGAACACCCCTTCATCAAATATCTCAAATTTGTTATCTGTTACGCTGTATAAACCTTGAAATTCCCTTGTGTTCCCTATATCATCAGCTAACATTGAAAACGGAGGTGAGAACTTCAAAGTAAGATCGAAAACAAAAGATATTAAATGATTCGTGTTTATCATGATTGGTGTACTCACGTTTCATCGTCACAATTGCCATAGAATCGACTCCAACCAATACTACATTTGCAAGGCGAATCCATAAAATTGTTGTCCCGTGCAACGAACCCGATTGTGAGCAGATCTGCAAGCTAAAGTGTACAACCGAAAATTTTATCAATTGAAAGGACAGGTTTATGCAACAAAACAAAGCTTGTATAACACCCTAGATATCCAGTAGCTAGACTTAGTATACGATGAATCTAATTAACAATAAATGAACCTCATTGCTACATAATTCGAGGGATAATATCTTTTTTGGGTTATAAATAATACAGGTGCTCCCACAGTCATCAGGGAACCTCAAGTTTTTGTCCATCTTAGATTATGAAAAAAAATGTTACTCCAAGATAAAATAAAAAATAAAAAAATTGTTGTAAGAACCAGCCGATAAACTGCAAGACTCAAGAAGATGGAAAGGCTCTATGTAATAAGAACAGAAAATATGACCATATTGTTAGGAATTCACCCTAGAATTCCTCTTGCGGAAGTGTCGAATGAGAAACAATATAGACAAACGATCGAGAAACAAAACACACAAGTTTACGAGGTTCAGCAATAGCTTACGTCCTCGGGCTGCTAGGGTTTCACTATAGAAGAAGAAGATCACAAACAAGAATACAAGATCTCACACAAGAAGTTCTCTAACTTCTCAAGACCTCACTTGTTCTCTCTTAACCTTGATACCAACTACTACTACCTATGCCTCTATTTATAGATGTCTACCTGAATCTATAAGCCATTGGTAATCCTATTCCCAATAGGCATAGTAATCTATAACCAAGTAGGATACAACCAAAGCTTCCTTACTTTGATCAGGACTAGTAATCCTAATGCTAGGTGGAATCGGATCCACAATCCTAACAATCTTCCACTTGGAGCCGATTACGCCAGTAGCCATCACGCCGTTCTTCAATACTCTTCAGACATAGCACACGAAACCCATCATCACAACCAACGTCTCCATCTTCAAGCTTGGAGACCAACTGAAGCCAAGCACAGCTTCAGCTTACCTAATGGCACAGACTTAGTTAACATATCAGCAGGATTCTCACTTCCTTTAATCTTCAACAATTGCAACACTTCATCTTCAACAAGCTCTCGTATGTAGTGATACTTCATAGGAATGTGCTTAGTCCTTGAATGAAAAGCAGGGTTCTTAGCCAAGTGAATTGCGCTTTGACTATCACTGTGCAATGCACAATTCTCCTTCTTTTTACCCAATTCCTCCAACAGACCTTTTAGCCACACCATCTCCTTACCAGCCTCCGAGACTGCCACATACTCAGCTTCCGTTGTAGACAGGCTTACTTGCCCTTGCAAATTTGAGACCCAAGATACGGCAGCACCACCCACAGTATACACATAACCAGTAGTACTCCGACAAGTATCATTATCTCCCGCCAAGTCTGCATCTACGTACCCTTGTAATTCAGCACTACCTCTCTTAAAACAAAGAGCCATATCAGTAGTACCCCGAAGATACCTCATGATCCACTTCACAGCCTCCCAATGTTGCTTCCCTGGATTACTCGAGTACCTACTCACAACTCCAACTGCATGCGCAATATCGGGTCTGGTACACACCATAGCATACATTAGGCATCCAACTGCCGATGCATAAGGCACTTTCTTCATAGCTTTCTTTTCCTCTTCGCTCTTGGGTGACTGCTTCTTTGACAACTTAAAGTGTGCCGCCAACGGTGTGCCAACCGCCTTTGATTCATCCATGTTGAATCGCTTGAGCACTTTTTCAACATACTCTGCTTGTGAAAGCTTCAGAGTACCAGCCACTTTGTCACGAATAATCTTAATCCCTAAGATTTTCTTTGCTTCACCCAAATCCTTCATTGCGAACTGATTTGACATCTCTCTCTTCAACTTCTTAATCTCGTTGAAGTCTGCCCCAACTATCAACATATCATCCACATATAGTAAGAGGATGATATAAGATTTGTCAAACCTCTTGAAGTAACAACAGTGATCCGATTGACATCTTGTGTATCCACTTTTACACATGAAAGCATCAAACTTCTTGTACCACTGTCTAGGGGCCTGTTTCAAGCCATACAGGCTCTTCTGCAGTTTGCATACCAAGTCCTCATTACCAGGTGCTATGAAACCTTGTGGTTGCTTCATGTATATGACCTCCTTCAAATCTCCATGAAGGAAAGCAGTCTTGACGTCTAGCTGCTCCAAATACAAACCTTCAGCTTCCACTAAACCAAGCACCACCCGGATTGTTGTATGTTTAACAACCGGAGAAAAGATCTCATCAAAATCGATGCCCTCCCTTTGCTGAAAACCTTTCACTACTAGCCTTGCCTTGTAACGTTTGCTCCCATCAACTTCTTGTTTAATCTTGTAAATCCACTTGTTATGCAATGCTTTCTTGCCCGCTGGCAACTCAGCTAATTCCCAAGTATTGTTGGACATGAGAGAGTCCATCTCATCTCGCATGGCAACCTCCCACTTAGCTGAATCTTTATGTTGCATTGCTTCATCATAACTTATGGGTTCACCACAATCAGTCAATAACAAATAGTTAGCACAAGGTGAGTATCTATCCGCCGGTATTCCTTTGTTACTCCTCGACGATACTCTAGGCACAAAAGAAGGTGTCGCTGGCTCATCACTAGGAACTTGTTCAGGTTGTGCGACCTCAGGAGCCTCTCCTTGTTGTCGTTCCTTCGTTACCAGGTCATGACTTTGGCTATCCGCCATAGTCCTCGGCCATCCGCCACGGCCATGACTTTGGTCATCCGCCACAGGCTTTGAACATCCGCCACGGCTTTCATCCGCCACAGGCCTCGGACATCCGCCATGCCTTTGGTCATCCGCCACAGGCTTTGAACATCCGCCATGGCTTTCATCCGCCACAAGCCTCGGACATCCGCCACGGCTTTCATCCGCCACATCTTCATTGGATATCTTTTCCAATCTCGCAAACTGCCGATCTTTTCTTACAGGACTCTCAGGCTCTGCTGCTTGCCTGTTCTTATACATCACCTCTTCATTAAAGATGACATTTCGGCTCCTTACAACTTTCTTTTTCTGCATATCCCAGAACCTATATCCAAGTTCATCACCGCCATAGCCGATGAATATGCACTTTCGAGACTTAGGATCTAACTTGCTTCTTGCACTGGACTCAATGTGAACATATGCCACGCAACCAAACACCCTCAAATGCGATAGGCCTATCACTTTTCCACTCCATTTTTCCTCAGGTAGGAGATTTTTCAATGGCGCTGACGGTCCGCGGTTAATTAAGTAAGCAGCAGTATTAACCGCATCAGCCCAAAACATGTCTGGCAATCCTGCGTGTATCCTCATGCTCCTTGCGCGCTCATTCAGAGTCCTATTCATGCGTTCAGCCACTCCATTCTGCTGTGGAGTTCCAGGAATCGTCTTCTCCATCCTAATCCCGTTCTCCGCACAATACTGTTTGAAGGTATTACTACAGTATTCACCTCCATTATCCGACCTTAGACATTTGACCTTTAATCCGGTCTCATTCTCCACGATCGCCTTCCACTTCTTGAAAGTCTCAAATACTTCCCACTTATGTTTCATGAAGTAAACCCATAACTTTCTTGTGGAGTCATCGATGAATGTTACATAGTACTCTGAGCCACCTACGGAGAGTTCAGATGCAGGTCCCCACACGTCAGTATGAACCAACTCCAGTTTTGTATCTTTTGGCGCTCTGCCACCCTTTGAGAAACTCACTACCTTTTGCTTCCCAAATATACAGTCTTCACAAAGCCCAAACTTTACTGAGTTCACACCATGTAGTTTACCCTGCGACTGAAGTACTCCCATACCTTTCTCACTGATGTGCCCAAGTCTACGATGCCATAAGTTTGCATCTTCATTCTTCTCAACGATCGTATCGCCTTCATTGTTCTCAACAACAGCGATTATATTCAAGGTCGTATAAAGTGATCCTGTTTTGAGTCCTCGAGCTAACACCATAGCTCCTCTACTCACCTTCCACGTACCTTTATCAAAGGTAGTACGACATCCTTCATCATCCAACTGACCCACAGAAATCAAATTTCTCGTTAACCGCGGTATGTGTCTAACATTGGTCAAGGTCCATATTCCACCATTCCCGAGCGAGATCTTCACATCACCCCGTCCTACAATCTCCAAGGCTCTCCCATCAGCAAGAATCACTCTTCCAAAATTACCATGCCGGTAATTCACCATGAGCTCGCCTTGTGAAGTCGAGTGAAAAGATGCTCCAGAGTCCACAATCCATGTCTCTAATGGTGTTTCCGAAACGCTCAATACAAGTGCATCCGAATCATATTCAGTTGTGTTTGCCATCTTTATTGTGTCCTTCCACTGGTTACAATCTTTCTTGAGATGTCCGGTCTTCCCACAATGCCAACACCCTTCAGACCACTTTCCTGTTTTTGACACGCTTCGACCTTTTCCTGGTACCCTAGACTTTGACCTTCCACGATTACTGCTTGAGTTCTTGTTGAACGTTCTACCTCTATTCTCCATAGATAGCGCAGAACTTGAAGGATCATCAAGGTTATTCACTCTTCGCGCCTCCTCATTTAGAAGAGTATCACGCACTTCATTAAATCCCAACTTCTTCTTAGTCCCAGCTCCGCTGCATATTGAGTTTACAGTTACATCCCAATCAGAAGGCATAGAAGTCAACAACACCAACGACTTGATGTGTTCGTCGAATTCAACATCCACCGAAGCTAGTTGCTCGATAATATCACATACTATCCCAACTTGCTGGCGAACAGATATACCCTTACCCATCTTCAGAGTGAACAGTCGCCTCATCAAGTTGAGTTGTTGAACAGCATTTGGCTTCTCATACATGTCGGATAAGGTATCCAACATTCCCTTCAACGAATTCTCCTTGATGACGAATCGCCGTACTTCATTTGAAAGCGATAGCCGAACTGCTCCAAGGGCCATCCTATCCATCTCGACAAAGTCTTCCTCATCCATGCCTTTTGGGAGCTTGCCGCTCAATGTTTTAGCAAGCTTCTTCATGTTCAAGTAATCTTCGATCTGCGACCTCCATAAGCTGTAGTCATTGCCGTCGAACTTATCGACCCTCTTCTCAACGTCTTCTATCGTTGTCCCCATTCCAGAAACCATGTGCTCTGATACCAATTGTTAGGAATTCACCCTAGAATTCCTCTTGCGGAAGTGTCGAATGAGAAACAATATAGACAAACGATCGAGAAACAAAACACACAAGTTTACGAGGTTCAGCAATAGCTTACGTCCTCGGGCTGCTAGGGTTTCACTATAGAAGAAGAAGATCACAAACAAGAATACAAGATCTCACACAAGAAGTTCTCTAACTTCTCAAGACCTCACTTGTTCTCTCTTAACCTTGATACCAACTACTACTACCTATGCCTCTATTTATAGATGTCTACCTGAATCTATAAGCCATTGGTAATCCTATTCCCAATAGGCATAGTAATCTATAACCAAGTAGGATACAACCAAAGCTTCCTTACTTTGATCAGGACTAGTAATCCTAATGCTAGGTGGAATCGGATCCACAATCCTAACACATATGAAGACTCAGATGCAACATAATGAGGCTATGGTTCGTAGACGTGCAGTGAAGTTGTTTCCAAACTCTTGGAATGTTGTATATAACGGGAAAGTTCCTAGCATATTACTTTGAATTAAACTATCACTGCACTTGAATACAAATTGGAACAAGATGAAAAAAAAAACATAATGTATTACCTGCTGGGCTTATTGTTGCCACCAGCAAGCTGCTTCTCCTCCTCAGTGAGTGCATGGCGAAAATGACAGCGATGACCGTATGGACAGACATCACCGCGCAGCACCATTCTGCAGACCTTAATCTTGTAGCGTTTTTGGCGACTCACAGGGCACAGCTCCTCACCGGCTTGAGCTAATTGGTAGTGGTCTTTATAGCGGCAGTCACCAGACTCCTGCCATTTGTGGCAGAGTTCAGTCTTGAACATTCCCTGGTTGAACACCTCTGATTCAAGTGGCACCTGCCCTTTCTTCCCTCCTTGAACATACACCTTTTGCTGCATCACACACAATTATCAGTAGCAGCTCCAATGTTTCAGGAACCTAAAGATCGAAGATGCATGTCTCTCAAAAGAATAAATGATCAAATGTCTCACTCTGGCATATTAACAAACTAGGTCATATAACATGTAAAGCCTACTTCTGTCCAATTAACTAATGGCTTTCCCAGGCATGCCTCAAGAATTCATCTACGTACTTGTCTATATCATATCAATGAGATTTCCAAAATTCTCTATCATCATCTCCAATCTCATTCCAGCAATGCTTTTACACAGTTTAAAATCTAAATGTGCTTAAACCAACTAAGGGCTCCACCCATTGCAATTAATCAAAGTTCAAGTTTCCCCCAATTTTAAACACAAAGGAGTACATGATCAAAAGTAACCAAACACGTACAGAAAGAGCAGTAAACAAAGTTAAAAATCAAATTTATGATTCAAAGCTAATGTTTGCCCAACCAAGCAATCAAACTTGAACACAGAGAAGGACTCCCTGTGCACTTTATTTCTGTATCAATTTCCTTCAACAGTAAAAGTCCCACTCTAACAGTAAGAAGAGCAAGCGCGCAAGACTAAAAAACACCAAGTAAAATCCAATCTAAAGCGTAATTGGATTCGAATTACCAAATGACAAAATGTAAAAGTAAAATAGCATCAATTTACTGAAGCACTGACCGGCTTGGCGATTCGAGGTCCGGCCGCGTTCAGAGTCGGAGCGGCGGTCACCGGAGGAAGCTTCACGTAGTCGTTGGACCTGACCGATATGCTCTCCGGCAGAAAAATCCTCCCCACATCAACATCCTCGCCCTCCTGAGTCGACGAATTGCCGTCAATTGACAAGCGGCGAATCCCGCTGACGATCCCAAATGGCGATCTCTGCACAGCCTTTGAAGAAGTTGCCTTCTCCTTATCGATGAGGTCACTAGGTTGCTTGTTCAGCGCGGCGTTGACGTCACCGAGGTGCCTGTTCTCTTGGTCGAGAAAGTCGTCTTCCTCCGCCGCCTCGTGGTGGCGGTTGACCCTCTCCTGGCGGTTTTGGACCAGCGGAGACTGGTGGAGTTTGATGCGGTAGGCCTGCGACTGTGATTGGAGCGGAGAAGGCTTTGGGCCGAAGATCGAGGAGGAGTAGACGGAGTTGTAAGCACCGCCGTAAGGTTGAGGCCGCGACGATGACATCGCGGAGGTTCCGGTGCGAGCTGAGGCGGTGGAGTAGACGATGTCGTTTTGCACTCTCGGTTTCGGTTTCACTGTACTTAACACAGATCAAACTTCCGATCATTTCAGCATCAATTTTTTTTCTCGAAATTACGAAATTGTACAATCAAGAAAATCATACGAAAAGTGAATCACAGTTTCTTTGCCAGGTTTGATTCGATTTTTCTCTAATTACTTTTTCGAATTTTACAGAGGGAGCGTTCAATCCTAAAATCCTAATCTTCCAAGCTACAGTTGTACGCCTCAAGAATGGATCAAACAAGAAGCCGATCAAGATTTAAAGATTCATGAATCGAGCAACTCAGATTTCATATACTGAGAAGTAGATTTAGGATTGAACAAACAAATTGACGAAGAATTACAGCGGAGAGTAAGGAATTGGTTACCTCCAGAAGCACTGAAGTTAAAGCGTGACATAGCAGAGTTTCTCTCTCCGATCTGAGAGAAATGGAGGTGGAGACTGGGCTTTTAGAGGTGTGAGAAGAAAGGGGGAGAAGAATTTGGAGGGAAAAAGAGGAAGAAGGAGGTCATCCAAAACTCTCCTCCAAACTGAATTCCAGCTCAGCTCTGAGGTAGCATTTTACATGGACTACCCTCGGTGCGCTAGCAGTTTGTTTAGATTGTACTTGGGCATTTCGTCATTTCGAAGCGTCGATTCCGTTAGGACAAAAATCACGTGTGTCTGTGAACCCATGGATGTCCACGTGGTGATTATCTACGGCGTATGGACCACATGACTGTGAGGAAGGTTGAGCGGCAAGAAACACATTACCGGTAATTTTAATACGTATATAAACACTATATCTTAATTCCACTTAGGGCCTTCCACTTATACTTGACAAAAAGAAAGAACATATATATGAAGAATCCTAGAATTAGAGCCAGAGCAATAAGAAGAATTTTACAAATAGTTAAACACAATCACTGAACTCAGTTACCATTTTTACAGTAGCAGTTCATTTACTAAGCTCGGTCAGAAAATATTGTAACTCAACTGAGAATCAGTAACAAGTAATGATACATACACAAGGGATCTCTTCATTTCTCACATATCCATAGTAAAAAGTCCATATATAAACGAATCGTTCCAGAACTAATGCCACTAATTAACCTTTAGAAACCGGCGTGTCCTCGATTTATTATCGCGCCGTCACCCACTCGGTCGGAGAGAGATGATGGGTTGTAAAAAATTTACACAGTAAAGAAATTCATTTACATAAAAACACACAATCAAAATCCATATCGAGTTCGAATAACAACCAAACAAATCTCAAAGTTACTTACCTTCAGAAACTTATTCCCGAAGTCAATTTCGTCGCCGCGTCGCATTGCTCCACCGGAGCCTCACTCTACGTAGGCAAGGGCCGGTGTTTTTTCCCATGAAACGAAAGGAAATGAAAGAAATTTGGGTTGCTTCGTTAGTTTATGTGCATGTGAGGGCATAAAAACTTATTTTGCATTGTTCGAAGTTCTATGACTTCTACCGTACAATTGTCTTTGCCCATATCCTTGTGATATCTATTCAAAACGACCGAAAATACTTTACTTCTAATAAATTAACAGTTCCATTCACTCTTCACTCTCACTAAATCGGAGTTATAACTCAGTTTGTCTATATATAGTACGCACACGACTAAGAGTCCCTATCATACTTGTAAGTTGTAATTAGATATCCGTTTCCACCTCGATTCAAGGATTTTAGACAGCTTATATATAGGAACTTAATTATGAGACTTTCACTTTCCTTAGATTAATTTGTCAAAGAGAACGAAAAAAAAATCGAAAAGCTGTTTTTAGAGAAGAGTTCTGAAAGCTGTATTAGGGATAGGGTTTGGAGCATAAAAGATGGAGGAGCATGAAGACGAATCGACGGGCAAACAGATCTGTCTTCCACGGGAGATGATGCATGAGATTCTATCGAGGCTACCGGTGAAGCCCTTGTGCCGTTTCAGGTGTGTATCAAAGCCATGGCTGTCCTTAATCTCGAACCCCAAGTTCATTGCCATGCATTCCAAAGCCATCGAGAATAAGGAGGCCTTCTTCCAAAGACGAAGGCTCGTATTTACTGACCGGCTACATCATCGCCTTTACTCTCTGGATCTGGACCAATTTCTCAACCAGAACTACGCAGTTCTAAACAACCGAAAGGAGAATATGGGTAATCTCGGTGTCGATGGTCCGGCAGCAGAAGCCACCGAGCTCGACTGTGTTTACAATCATTCTCCAAGAGGACAACGGCATTGGAATCCCTTTACCCTATCTTGCAATAGCTTGTTGTTGTCCCAGTCATTTTCTGGGTACCATTTGGTTGACCCTGTAATCAAGGAATCAAAGAAACTACCAAAGACACCAAGGTGGAGAGGGAAGCCTAATTTTTGGGAGTTATATGGGTTGGGATTTGATTACTCCACCAACGAATATAAGGTTGTTAACGGGCAGTACTTCGAAGATCGTGGAATTGTGTTCAGTGTCTATACATTGGAAACTGATTCTTGGCGACGGATTATGTGGCTGTTTCCCTACAAACCTAAAAGTCATGATGCGATTGTGGTGAATGGAGGTGTTCATTGGTTATTGTGGACGATCGCAGATAAATCGTTGATGATCCTATCTTTTCTTTTAGCAGAAGAAAAGATTAGAAAAGTTCCACTTCCGCCATTAATTGGTAGTTCTGGATCGATTCCGATTCAACTAGGGGTTTTTAGAGATTGGCTATGTGTAACATTTTCATCACCATTGACCGTGGTAGAAACATATAATGAGTTTTGGGTCATGAAGGAATATGGAGTGAAAGAGTCTTGGACTAAAATGCGAGTCTCTATTCCATATCACACGATGGTGCATTCTGGATTCTGCAGAGGGTTTTATGATTTGATGGTATTTGATAGATCATCATTCGTTATGTACAATTTTGATGAGCATGATCATGAGGAGTTTTGGACTATCAATCAACGATATTGGCAATGGCAGAGTCGGTAGTTTTGGTGGTTGGAATTTTGTTGGTTTTTACAGTTCGAAGCGCGCAGACGAGCTTAAATCACTGACAAACTTTTTAAAAAATTACTAACTTACTATAGGTGATAGTTAGATACTGTTAATATGATACTGACCTACAGCCTAGGGCTAGCCAAATCATATGAGGGAGGATCGGAGATCGGGTTATACGAAAGTGCATAAAGTTTTCCACCCACCTCCATCATCAGAGGAATGTACTTGGCTTGAAGCAATTGGGCATCCATCTTCCGGATTATACTGGGCTGCTGCTTGTTGGGGTCAGTTTCAAAGGCATAAACATCTCTGTACCAAGTACAGCCGGTGACCTCTGGATTGAAATGGAGGCAGGGTTTCCTGCCGGCGGCGAATACAATTTGGGAGCCCAACACACCGCAACCCACAGAAGCGGGAAGTTCATCCCCGTCCTTATAACCAATCTGCGGTACATATGAGACCGAATCTGAATCTGAATCTGATGAGAACACAAATCGGAGAATTTGTGATGTAGGAAGGATGACAGCCAACATTGAAGAACAGATTGACCGTTGCAAGTCAAAGGCCGTGCGCCAGAGACGTCATCCGCCAAGGGTGGTTCATCCGCCAGACGATATCCGCCAGACATCATCCGCCAGACGTCGTCCGCCATCAAGGTGTGAGCCTTTTTGGGCTTTCGAGTTCGTTTAAGGCCTCAAAACGGCAGTTTAATATGTTTTCAAGATTTAAGTTTTCTAGTTTGTTTTGGACTTGTTTTGTTTTAATCCTTTGGGCTTTAGGTTTTCTTGTTAGAGTTGCCCTAGGGTTTTCTTTTCAGTATTTAAGCATCCCTTTAGGATCGCATACAATCAGTTAATCAAATTTATCAAAATCCTAAGAGTTTGTCTCTTGTTTTCTGGTGGATTTCAGACCTATCCTATAGAGTACAACGTTGATTGTACTCTCCATCTATTGAGGGTTCGACGTTGATCAACCCTTCCACCCTTCTACTGCGTCAATTTGATGGAACGGACAACATAACAGACCCGCCTTTTAGGTTGGTATTCGATGTGACACAAGTAGAGAGACTTGTTAGCCTCCAAATCATTCAACTTCAACTTCTTACTTTTCTTCCTCTTCTCCTTCTCCTTCTTCTTCTGCTTCTTCCTATCAGCCTTATGCGGTCGTTCGCGGCAGCGTCGAAGCTTGTGCTTATCCGGTGGTTCACGCCAGCCTCGCAGCCGCTGACCATCGCTGTCTCTGTTTTCGGGGGACATTGAAACGAACTGGAAATATTAGGGCCTAATCCTAGTTGAATTACATTATGTTTATACATGTTTCTGCCTAAAACCTGGGGTCCGGTAGATACAGGTGAATCCTCGTGTGATCTCCTGCCAACCTGCTTACTAAGGGGAATACCGGGCGGGCCGGTCTTCTCCTCTCCGATGCCTAAGTTAGTATAGTTGTAATATATATAACTTGAGCACGTATGTAAGCGGTGAGTGAGATCAGTTACCTCTTAAGGAAGGTAGTTGGGGCCCTTATATAGGTGGTTGGGGGTGAGGGCTGGCCTCACCCTTCGATGTGGGACTGTCTCCCTTCTGTTTGTACATTCTGGTGCCCTCTTTGGCAGGCAGGCGCCCCCGGTCCCAGGGTCCCCTGGTGGTAGGGTAGAGTGCTGGACCCCGAGGCCGGGTGCTGGTGATCCGGTCCTGGGCCTTGGGTCGGGCCCTGATGCGCTTGCTGCGGGCCTGCTGTAGCCTCTCTGCGGCTACTGTCAACAATACATAACTGGAAAATTATGTTTCTTCTAATCCTAGTTGAATTACATTTACAAATTCCACACAATTGGGCAAGTACGTAGAGATTATTCCCATATACCGGAGAAAACCATCATAAATTAGCCGCAAGTATTTTTCTTATTTAACCATTAAAAAGACAAGCGTTTATAATATTTACCAAAATGTATTATGTATATTTTACTATTCATATTAAATAAAATTAAGAATTATATAAAACAATTGTTTTATAAGAAAACATATTAAATAAAATGTATTGAACATTGTGGTACATCGTTCTATTTTTGGATTGGGCTGACCAGTCTTTGAGATACGGGTTGTGCAGACCCGCACACGACTCCGTTGTTGCGTTGCTTAAACCCTAATCCTCTATGTCTTCATTCTTGACGTATCGGGAAGACGACTCCTCCAGCTCTCATCACATTGAACAGAGTGAGTGTACTTATCCAAAGTTCGAAACTTTCTCTCTTTCCCAAATTGAATTTCATGTAAAAAAGCCCTTATGGTGCTCGACGAAATTCCCCACTGAATTTCATGTAAACAAGCTTCTAACTTTCTTGTTTTAACTTTTCACCTCAGGCTTGAAAATGCTGGACGAGAGTAAATTTGACGTGCATTTGGAGTTGTGGGCGCTTCGGATTCCTCGTGAGCTCTGCAAAGTCGCCACTCGGATACTAAATGGGTACTTTCTCAAACACTCTCAACTCTCTCTCTTTGTATGGCTGCAATGCAAGTGGTTTGTGTAATCAAGTTTTAAACTTCGTGGGTGCTTTTGGTTTTGTAGATATTTGCTTGATAAGCCACGCATTAAGCCAATTACAGAGGACCCAACTAGTGATAGGAACCGTTACATGATATTATCGGAGAAGGTCCAAGATTCCGGTAAAAAAGTCTGAAACTTTGTCTTGCATTTGGTTAATGTGGATTATGGGGCCATTTTTTCAATGCTTGTATAGATGTTAGTTATCACTAATTGGAATTTTTATTTTTTGGGTGTTTGGTAGAATTATCTATTATTCCTGAGAAAGTTCTCAATGAACTGAAGGATCTATGCAAGATTGAAGTAGTTCGATATTCGTTGACGCTAGGGTACTCGTATTGGGGTGCAGGTAATGCAAGTCTTTCGTTGATGATAGCTTAGATGTGTGTGCAGTTTCATTATGTTCTTCTGAAAATTTTCAACTTTTCTGATTGGTTTTTATGATATCAGACCATATTTTGAAGCAGATTCTTCCCCCTGGAGTGGAGGTTCCTTCATCTTTTGAAACAATAGTTAAGTGCTCAACTCATGATTCTGTTTGGCTTATGAACAAGCAATAATCATGCTGAATTAATGATCTGATGTTGAACTGACATTGCTTCATTCTTATGCAGGTCACGTTGCCCATCTGAATATACACGACGAGTTAATTCCCTACAAGGATGTGATTGCCAAAGTTCTTTATGATGTATGTTTCATTCTTCTGGTCTCGAAATGGTCCCAGATTCTGTTTTTTTTTGTTTTTTTTTTCTGTATCATTTGTTTCCATACTTATGTGTTGTTGATATGTGTTTTTGTACAAGCAGAAGAATTATCCAAGAATCAAGACAATTGTCAATAAAGTCGGATCTATCTCTAATGAGTTTCGTGTGCCAAAGTTCGAAGTTTTAGCAGGAGAACAAGATATGGTTACAGAAGTAAAACAATATGGAGCGACTTTCAAGCTTGATTACAGCTTGGTCTATTGGAATTCAAGATTGGAACATGAACATATAAGGTTGGTTTCTCAGTTTCGAGCAGGGGATGTCATATGTGATATGTTCGCTGGTATTGGCCCTTTTGCTATTCCTGCCGCACAGAAAGGATGCATTGTGTATGCAAATGACTTAAATCCGGATAGCATTCGTTATCTGAAGATCAATGCAGAGATTAACAAGGTTGGTGACCATGTTCACGCATACAATCTTGATGCGAGAGAATTTGTTTCTCAATTGATGGCAGTGCCCGACTGTGGGAAAGAACTGAATTCTGATGTCTCCATGCTCAAAACTTGGGAGACATGTACCAATCAGGGAGGTCAGGAATCAGAATCAGGCAATGGAATGCTAACTGGTAAATTATGAGTGAACTTATTGTGTCCATTCAGTTCAGTTGAATAATATGCAACTTCATCTTTATTTTCCATTTCTCGCAGTTGAGGAAAAAGAGGTACCAGATAGTGTTACTTCTAATATGGACAGTCTACAAGGCTCTATTAGAAATACAGATGCTTCAGTACCTCCAGTTAAAAGACCTGCAGATGTTTGTCAATCAGGTAACAAAGGAACCACAAACAGGTGCATGAACAATTTTTACGATTCTGGTTTACTGCTTTTTGAGTTGTATTTTATGATTAACCATTATTCATTTCCCTTTGCAGAGAATGAAAGTGTTAATGGCACAAACATTCTTGTAGCTAGTACGAGCAAAGGAAGCAAGAATAAGAGAATAAGAGGCTCTGTGACCATCAATGTTAAGACTTGGGAGCATGTTGATCATGTGATAATGAATCTTCCAGCTTCTGCTCTTGAATTTCTAGGTACAGATGCCTTATGGATAACCTTAGAATTCCTATGATCATTTTTTCCTTTGGGTGAATTTTCTTGTTTGCCTGATTTTAGATATCATTGCCACATCAGTTTGCAAGAATAATTGAGAAAACTGTAAAGAACTTTTATTTCAATGATCACGTGGTAGAAATACAAATTCTAATTGCTCTTATTCTACACTTTGCATTCAGATGCATTTAGAGGGGTGATCCAGAGAAAATATTGGAGGGGAACTCTTCCTTTGATTCACTGCTATTGCTTCATCCGAGCAAGTGAAACGCAAGAATATATTATTTCAGTAAGTTTTGTCTTCATATTTTACTCTATTTCATCCTTTATTTTTTCTTTTGAGTACCTTTAACTAAAGTTTAAGGTCTTTGACCTCTACTGGTAGCATAGACTGTTAAGTTTCATATTTTACGCAAGAAGACTGTAGGTGTGTCGAGTTGAGCTTGTTCTTATTTTCCCTATGCTCAATTGGAACAGTTGTGGACTAACATAATCTGCGTTTCCAACTATATGCAGGTGGCAGAGGCTGCTCTGAAGGCCAATATAAAAGACCCGATATTTCATAGGGTTAGGGATGTTGCTCCAAACAAGGTATTATTATGAACTATGAAGCTTCTTTTATAGCTCCATATCTCCAAAAATGCATTCATGTATACGAAACTGCTTCCTAACACGATGCTTTCTGATATTTGCCTCCTCGACTTCAGGCAATGTTTTGCTTAAGCTTTAGGCTGCCAGAAGCGTGCGTTAATTAAGATGGCAGTGAAGACCATGGATAAGCACCAACGAGTTTCCTTATTTCCAATGGGCTGGAATCCCCTTCATTTAGATTTCTCTAATGGAGAAAATACACAAACTGAAGCTGGTTTTGCTTTGTCCACTGCTAATACAGAAATCTGTCCGATGTGCACCAAACAAGTTAATGAACACTTGTCCTTCAAGATCAAGGTGACCATATGGAGTTATGGGCCAACTTTGTAAAAAATGTAACAAGTAATATGTTTCAGTTCCTCGCCAAGTTTTCTTTGCTTACACCTGTACTGTGATCACTTTGGTCAAGGCATATCAGCAAATATCTGATGCCATTCCTGCATTTTAGTACAACTGTACAAGCATCATCTGTGAAAACTCCGTATCACAGTTCGACTTATCTTTTGACTATGACCGTGATTATGACAGACTGACTAGAGAAAATTTATTACCATTATCTCTCCTTTTCAAGTACCAAGAGAATCCCAAGAAATGAAGCACAAATGATTTGAGCTTTGAGCATTATGAAGCTACTCCTGACTGTAGTAAGAACAAGCATTGACCATGTGTTTCAAACAACTCACACTGCTCTTAAGCTGTAGCAGGCAACAAAATCTGAATAATTCACAGGCAAATCTTTCGCCTTTTGTATTATTATTGCCACAAGAGTACATGTCACTGCAAATCTACTTCTGTTTATGCTTCCCACTGCCAAATGAACTATCTTGACGGACTTTAATCGATCTTCTCCCGCAATGTGTGTCTGTCATTCTCCATTGAGGTGCCCGCAGGCCTTTAAAACCTATTTATGACCCTCAAAATGAGAGATACCTAAAGAATAAAAAGAAGCAAAGGCTAAAGATGTATCCTTTTTCTTTGGAAATGCACTATGAAGTTCAAGTTGCTAATCTTTTGTGACAAGAAAGTTCAATCTTTTAGAAAGCTAAACATAAAAGAAGAGCCTGCAAATTGCTTCAAAAATTAACACGTAGGTTTTGGCTGGAAAGTTTGCATTTTGAAGGATTCTCATTAAGTAATCTAACAAAAAAGAGTCAATAGTTTTTCCTCTCGAGTCTCTTTGCTCTTTGGTCTTGGATAAGTATGCCCCATTTACTTTCTTGTGCAACAAGAGAATCCTCACAAACCTCTTCTTTTCAAACCAAATGACAATGTCATCAACTAAAAAACCCGATAGTTAAGTAAAATAGATAGAAGAAAGCGAGCACTAAAAGAACTCATTGGACTTTCAAACTAATTGGCCTCTTGATAAACATCACACGAAGGAACTCTCGACCAACATCGACCTTCAAAAAGTCGAGCTAGCGTGAGCAAAAGGGCCTTACCACTTCCTTCCCTCATCTATTTTGGCATAGTTAGCTTAATGGGCATTCATTTTTGGCAAATCAACACTCTTAATTACTCTAGTGATAAGATAATAGTGCCACTAATCAGTTGGAAAAACAATTAGCATGGGTTGGCTGGCATACATGATTAAACGAATGAAGCAACGAATCTTACATTTCTTTTGTACTTTTCTCTGAAACTTTCTCATAAACTTCTCACACTCTTTTTCACCCTTATAAATACAAAACCAAGACCCAAAAGACTTCCCTTTCCCTCTCTCTCTCTCTCTCTCACTCTCTCTTTGCTTCCCCTGAACCATTGGAGCCCTCAAAGTCTTTCTTGATTCTGCTTCCTTCAACAAAAGAAACAGATTCTCAGAGACCCTTTTGGAGATTCATCAACCAAAACGAGAATGGAGCATGAAAAAGTCCCAAAGGCCAAGTCTTTCTTGGTCACAATACTGCTGGTTCTTAGTTTCATGGCCTATAAAGGTTCGAGCTTTGGAGTCAACTGGGGGACTATGGCAACGCACCATCTCCCACCTGAGAAAGTGGTTCAAATGCTTCAAGATAATGGGTTTACTAAGCTCAAGCTTTTTGAAGCTGATCATAAGATTTTGGATGCTCTTGTTGGAACTGATATTGAGGTCATGGTGGCCGTACCCAATTTCATGTTGCAGGAGATGAGTATAGACATTGTTGCTGCTATTTCTTGGGTTGATGCCAATGTCACCAGTTATTGCTTTGATGGTGGAGTCAATATCAAGTTGAGTCTCACATTTTTTTTAAATTTTTTAGCCCATTTTTGAGTCTTATAAGGAAAACCCAGTTTTGCTATGTTTGAGCACTATTTTGATATCATGACATTATGCTCATTTTGTGTGAAATTATGGTTCAGTGTTCTTTCTTTAGTCCTATGATTCTGATAGTCCTTGTTTTGCTTGATATTTTTGTGTTGTTTCATCTGTGACTGTGATTGTTGGGCTTCCCAATTATGTGCAAATGTATCAATTCTACTATTGAAATAGTCTTTTGTAGCACCTTTTTCTTCTTTGTGAGACTTGGGTTAAGTGGATTTTAGGACCCTATGAAGGATTATTTAGACTCTCGTGCGTAGACTAACCTGAAGAAATTAGTAGTCCCAGTCTTTTGATTTTAGATAATAAACTATTGAGCTTGGAGTAGCATACAAACAACTTATACTTGCTATCTTTGTTTATATGTGCATTCTGGATTAATATTGTGACCGTGGGGTTTTGCAGATATGTTGCAGTAGGCAATGAGCCCTTTCTTAAAGCATACAATGACACCTATTTAAAGACTACATTACCAGCCCTGAAGAACATTCAGGAAGCTCTCAACCGCTTCAGTCTTGGTTCACAGGTCAAAGTCACTGTGCCCTTCAATGCTGACATCTACTTCTCCCCTGACTCAGACCCAGTTCCATCCACTGGTGACTTTCTGCCTGAACTTAAGGACAATGTGATTGAGATAATCCAATACCTACACACCAATGATGCACCATTCACAGTCAATATCTACCCTTTTCTCAGCCTGTATGGAAATGCCTATTTCCCTTTTGAATTTGCTTTCTTTGATGGAACAAGCAAGCCCATTAGAGATGGTGACCTGCTCTACACCAATGTGTTTGATGCAAATTTTGACACCCTTGTTTGGTCTCTAACCAAAGCTGGGTTCCCTAAAATGAAGATCATAGTTGGAGAGGTGGGTTGGCCAACTGATGGGGTTGTAAATGCCAATATCCCAAATGCCAAAAGGTTTAATCAGGGCATACTTAAACATGCTCTGAGTGGGAATGGAACTCCAGCTAGGAAAGGCATAATTGATGTTTATCTTTTCAGCCTCATTGATGAAAATGCTAAAAGCATTGCTCCTGGCTGCTTTGAGAGGCATTGGGGGTTGTTCGAGTTTGATGGGAAGCCGAAATACGAATTGAATTTGTCGAGTTCATTGCAAAACAAGGGACTTGTAGCTGTGAAAGGTGTGGATTATATGTCCAAAAGGTGGTGTGTGCTGAATTCAGATGCTAAAGAGTAATTGAATTTTAACACGTCACATTTTGGTTTAGAGACTTGTAAAGTAGAGTAATTGGTGTAGCTAGCAGACTTTATTGTATTTGTTCTCTAATGTAGGAGGATGTAGCTTATTTAGTGCATATACATATGTTTACTTTGGAGTTGTGCTTTACATGATTCATCTCCTACAGTTTGACTCTTTCCATTTTGCATATATAACATGAACTGTCCAAAGGATCATGTTCATTAACGAATACGTACATGATTCATCTCCTAGAGTTGTATGAGTTAATTTGCAATCTCTTTATTGTGTTGTGAGCTCAATGAATATGAATTAGCTGAGTGAAAACTGTTACGGTCGAATTGAGTTTGGATGTTAATAATATGATCTGATGTTTTGTTTTGTATAAAATTAAAACAGCAACTTTAAGGTTTTGAATTTTGATACAGTCTCTGAATATATGCACAGATTATATAATGCCACGCGTCATTATATAACTGGCAGAGGAAACTTGCCTCTAGGACGAGCCAGTGATTCTAGCAGCTCGCAATCAACGTAACGGTAACGTACATCACCTCAATTCAAAACCCTAATTAAACCAATAATAGAGGGAATTTGAATTTCAAATAACCTAACGGCCCTAACCATCTCTGTTTCTCCTTTTTCAAAAAACCCAACCTCTTTTTCTTCTCTCACTCGTCTTCATCTTCTTCATCACAAATCCCAATCTCTCTCTCTCTCTCTCCAATGACGTCACCCACTCCCGGAATCCTCCTCCGGCTCCTCCAGTCCATGACCTCCGCCACCAAAGTCACCGGCGACCACCGCTCCGCCCTCCTCCAAGTCATCGGCATCGTCCCCGCCCTCGCCGCCGGCTCCGACGACCTCTGGCCCAACCAAGGCTTCTACGTCCAGCTCTCCGATTCACTCAACTCCACCTACGTCTCCCTCTCGGAGAAAGACACCGATCTCATCCTCGCCAACCGCCTCCAGCTCGGCCAGTTCGTCTACGTCGACCGCTTCGATTTCGACGCGCCGGTGCCGCGCGTCGCCGGCATTCGCCCCATCGCGGGGCGCCACCCCTTCGTCGGCAAACCGGAGCCGCTCGTGGCGCGGATCTCGCCGTCGAAGCGCGAATTCGTCATCCAGCCGGTGTCGGATTCCGACCAGTCCGCCGATTTCATGGCCATCTATCTGTCGAACAACAAGAAGCGGGAGCCGCCGGCGAAGACGGAGGTGAAGGAGGCCAAGATCGAGAAGGGGAGGTCACCGCGGCGGCAGCCGTTTGCGAATAGAGAGAATGTTACTGTGAGAGAGAATGTGAATTCCGACGAGGGTAAAAAGGCGTCAGATCGGCCGGTGGCGGCGAGATTCTCATCTCCGGCGACGGCGAAGAGGTCGGCTTCAGCGGGGAAGAAGAATGTGGCGGTAGCTCCGGCGGAGAGGGATCCATCGCCGGCCGTAAAAGGGAAGAGATCGTCGTCCCCGGCGCCGTCGAAATGCTTGGTGCCGAGCTTGATGGTGGCGCGTGAAGAGAATAGAAAAGTGGCGAAGGAGCCCTCGATTATTGTGCCGTCGAGGTACCGGCAGCCGTCGCCAATTGGGGGGCGGAGGCAGGCGTCGCCGAACCCCAGAAGGGCTTCGATATCTCCGGGGAGGAGATTGTCTGTTGGAGGAGCCAAGGACTCGGCTGCCAGGAAGAAAATGGCCTCAATAGTTGCCGGGATTTCGAAGATTTCAGATACAATTGCCGGGTCTGGTAAGAATAATCGGAAGGGATGGGACGAGTCGCCTACTGTGGAGCAGAAGGAGAAGCCTGTGTTCAAGAACAAGCCGGATGTGCAAGCCATTTTGCGAACTCAGGTAAGGAATTTGACTCATTGAATCGTTGCCCTGCTGATATTAGTTTCAAGATTTTGTTAGAAAGATTGCTGATTTTGTGATTCTGTCTTTGTAGGCTGCCCTTTCGAGACGATTGAGTGATGCGAAAACAACAAGTGATGATTGTTCGAGTGTGAAATCGAAAGCTAGCTCACATGAAGATGTCTCAGTTCTGCCAGAGAAGCCAAGCTATGCAGCTTTGGGTATCACTGTGCATGAAAAGAAATGGACTGATGGAAGTGTTCCATTAGATGGAGTCTCTTCTGACCTTGCAAGGCTTGGAAAGGTATGGAACTATGGATAAAGATTTGATCTTGTTGCTTGTTTGGGATTGGACGCAAATTGAGAAGTTATATGTAGAAATCAATAGTTTGATATCAACTCAACCATCCCCAATTGCAGGAAGCTATGCAAAGGAAAGCACTTGCTGCCGCAGCTGCAGCTGAAGCATTAGAGGAGGCCATTGCTACAGAATCTCTTGTTAGGAAATTAAGGTATTACGAATTCATGTGCACATTGATAGTTGCGTCACATACAGCCTTTTGTTCGGCATTGTTGAACTTAGTCACTGATGTGATCAAAGTTAAAAATCTAATTTTCCCTTTTCCTTTCTATCTCAGCATGTTTGCAGAACTGTCTTCCACATCAAAGGTTGGAAACCCTTTACCTGCAATTGACCGGTTCTTTTCGATTTATGATGATGTTGTTAAATCAACAACAACTCTTGAATCAATTGCAAGCAACCGCAATTCTGATGCACCTTATGATGACAGTCCAACTGAGCAATCAAAATCGGTTTCTCTTTGGGTTGAAGCTGCCTTGGCTACTGATCTTGGAGTTGTCTCTCTTCTTAGCCCCCAAGATCTTGAGTCTCCACCCACCCTGCAGAAAAGTCTGTCAAAACGACAATCTCTCAATGCAACTGCCAAAGCCAATTTGAAGATGTCTTCTTTGTCGCCACAGTCTAATGCTCGTGTTGGGGAGTGGAAGAAGGGTAATGGAATGAGAGAGACAGTTGATCTTGCAAAGAACTTGCAGTCGGAGATGCAATTGTGGTTTCTACAGTTTGTTGAGAAAGCCATGGATGCTGGTTTTCGGGTGTTTGGAGAATGTGCTGCAGATGGTGGTAAGTTACCTCTAGACTGTGGCTCCATTGCAGCTGTCCTGTCACAGTTGAAGCGAGTTAATGAGTGGTTGGATCGAGTTGTATCACAAAGGGATGGTCTACTGAATGAAAAGGTTGATCGGCTCAAGAGAAAGATCTATGGCTTTGTCATTCAACATGTTGGGACGACTTTTGACAATTCCTCACCACTTGGTTCATCTTGATCTCACATTTTAGGCTTATTTTGGTCTTTATGGATTAATCAAGATAGAGATATAAAGATATAACTTATATAAGTCTCTTCGCTATTGATTTGATTACTATTCTCCAATTGATTTATGCCTTTTCAACTCCTCTTTGAGTATGTAGAATTGAGTCGCTTCTAATTGTAAGATATGGTTCTCTAGTTATAAAATCTTGGCATTTTCATTTGAAGTATGGTACTTACTATTGTGAAGAAAGCCAATTCCATATTATCTTTTTTCACAATCCATGATCCTCATTGTCCTTCAAATTTGATAAAAGCAAATTACAATAATCAATAACCTTTACTGCAGATTAATGAAAGAACACAAGGCAGTTTCCCTAATGTGGAAAGCACCCTACCCGCCGAAGTGCGGACCTTACTAGAAGTTGCTAACCTGTAACTAAGGTCTAGACTCGGCTTATTTTTAGATGCAAGTTTTACTTAATACTAAAACCTTTCCATAAAGCAATGGAATTTGTCTACGCGGCCGGACCCTCATGCGCTACATCCACCGGCAGATGAGGAGGAAGAGGAAGGTCAGCATCAGCAATCGGCTGGAGACCAGTGTGATGATACACGTAGTTTTGAGTTGGTCGTCGAATAGTACTCCGACAGGTACATGGCACTTCCACCATCTCCCGAGCAGACACTTGATCGCTAAATGTGTAACAATCATAATGGAAATAGTGTGGGAACTGGCAGGCCACACAAAGGATCTCTTGTTCACGCAACTTGAAATGACAGATGGGGCACGATTGATTGAGAAAAAATGACATTTTTCATTCTTGTGTTTCTTTTCTTTTGTGAGTTCCTTGCAAATTTGATTCTTGAAAGAAGAACGAAGAGGTTTTGTTGTTCCCACACAAAGTTTTGGGTTTCCTTTTGTCATAAATAGAGAGGAAGAGCATAGGAAATGGATGATTATAAGAAGCATGCATGTTTTGTTATACACATGCAGAAAAGGAGGAGCATAGGAAATGGATGAGTCTAACCACCAGATATGGTTCTACAATTTACATACCTCGAGCTCATACTATAGATGAGTATAAGCACATAGCTTCCCTGTGGAGCACCCTAGTTCTCCAACGCTTGAAACACACAAGGATATTACCCTATTTCTGATGAAGAAGAAAACTGAGAGTATAAACCATGAACTTTTTCCATTATCTATTTCTACAGATTGGACGTAGTCTAAGAACAGCTAATCATGAAGAAGTGGTGGACGCATATCAGCATATGTACTAACTAATACTCTGAGCTCGATGGTGGTCGATCAGATCGCAAACAACTGCAGCACTGAGTACCATGGTGGTCAATCAGATCACAAACATCTTCCTTGTTTCTTCTTGAAGCTCTCCGCTCAAGGTCGTAGGGCCTGATCTGGTCCTGCAAGTTGGCTTCGCCATCAGGAAGATGAAGGCATTGTGAGGAGGAAATGGATCACAGGCAAAAGAAAGCAGTTCTGGACCAAAGAGACTAGCTAGCTAGGGTTTCTTTGTATACGAGGCCTTTAGAAACGAGAAGTCTCAAGTGACTGTCTTTGTAACTAAGGCAGAGTCGTTACGAGTGGTATTTTTGCAAGGAATCTCCAAGATTGTTCTTAATAATGTTTTTGGACTAGACTAATTGAAAAAGGAAAGCCTTGGCGAGAAGCGCGTAGGCTATTGGTTCACTGCAAGGAATAAAGATGATAACGAAGATTGTGCAAGACTGCATTGCTCATAATGTGCCTCCCTCCCTCCGGTGCTGCATGCCCCTCGTGTACGTGCGGAGGATTAAGAAGAAGATTCAACCAAACAAGGATGAGATCGAGGATTAAAATGACGAGGGAGTCGAGTGATGATGAGTCTTGAGTCTTTCCATAGTATCTAAGGCTTCATGACAAAATTAGTTGTGTTGTAGGAGAAATAGATTGATAAATCTCTCTGTGTTTATTCATTGATAAGGAGGCCTTTATATAGGCATTACATCAAGTATCCCTGGCGAACAGGGATTCCCTATCTAATAGAGTATCTAGACTACAAGTCTTATTAGGACAAGACACACCACGGAAGTTACGGAGTTAACCTTCCTTGAACACTCCCCCTTGTGTCGCGTCCTCAATGGTGCATGAACCGTTGCCTCGTTAAAACCTTTGCCAGCAAACAAAAACCTCTTGGGCAAAAATAAAAGCATGGTCTAAGGAAAAAGAGTACAACGCACCAACTACAAGTATGTGAGACATGCATAACTAGGCTCCCCCTGAAGTCTAGATGAGAACTCCCCCTGATAGTCAATCAGTCTTCGAGTTCGGATAAGCGACACATTCCAATGCGCTTTACATGCTTCATAAATGTAGATTTAGGTAGAGACTTGGTGAACAGATCCGCTGCATTTTCTTCTGAGCTGACTTGCTTCACCTGAATATTCAAAGTCTCTTGCTGCTGCTGATTGTAGAAGAACTTAGGCGAAATGTGTTTAGTATTGTCACCCTTAATGTATCCCAACTTCATCTGCTCGATGCATGCTGCATTATCTTCAAATATGCAAGTTGGTCCCATCGTAGTAGACTCAAGTCCACTAGACTCTCGAATGTGAGATATAACCGAGCGAAGCCAAATACATTCTTTGACTGCTTCATGTAGTGCAATAATCTCAGCATGGTTCGAGGAGGTAGCAACAAGGGTTTGCTTGGTTGATCTCCAAGATATCGCCGTATTCCCAATGGTAAAAACATAACCTGTTTGGGAACGTCCTTTGTGTGGATCTGACAAATATCCAGCATCAGCAAATCCTACCATCACATCATTTGGTGTATCTGAGTAGGAGGGGGTATCGCCAAAGCCGTATCGGGACCACGACTTAGCATCCGCGGGTCCGGATAAGTTGGCGGATATGTCTGCAAGATGGCGGATGGATGAACCAAAGCCAGTCTTGGCGGATATGGCTGGCGGATGGCAATCCGAGCCATGGTTCGTGCTGTTAGATGCAAGAGATCGACTAGGTGTCGAATCCTGATGAGTGTAACGATAGTATAAGCCCATATCAAGGGTTCCTTTAAGGTATCGGAAGATGTTCTTGATTCCAACCCAATGACGTTGTGTTGGCGCAGAGCTAAATCTAGCTAACAAGTTCACAGAGAAAGCGATGTCTGGTCTAGTACACTGAGCTAAGTATAACAAAGCTCCAATCGCACTAAGATATGGATATTCAGCTCCCAAAACCTCTTCGTCATCTTCTTTCGGACGAAAGGGATCTTTGTTGATATCCAGACTTCTAACGACCATGGGAGTGCCTGTAGGATGCATAACTTTGTCCATGTTAAATCGCCTGAGCATCTTTCGGACATATGCAGACTGGTGTATAAAAATTCCACCACTTCGGTGCTCTAGTTCTAAGCCTAGGCAAAACCGAGTCCTTCCCAGATCTTTCATCTCGAATTCGGATTTCAAATAGCTAGCGGTCTCATTGATCTCATTCAGAGTTCCAATGATGTTCATATCATCGACATAGACGGCTATAATGGCAAATCCTGAACTTGTTCTCTTTATGAACACACAAGGGCACAACTCATCATTCTTGTATCCTTTCCCAATCAAGTAATCACTTAACCGTGTGTACCACATCCTACCAGATTGTCGGAGTCCATATAGAGATCGTCTCAACCTGATAGCAAATGAACTTCGTGGTTTTTGCTCACTTGACTTGGGTAACGAAAGTCCTTCTGGCACTTTCATGTACATCTCCGTATCTAGGTCCCCATAAAGATACGCAGTTACAACATCCATAAGCTGCATATTGAGTCTCTCTGAGACTACCAAACTTATTAAGTATCGGAAGGTAATAGTATCCATGACAGGAGAATACGTCTCCTCATAATCAATTCCAGGGCGTTGAGAAAAACCTTGCGCCACGAGTCGAGCTTTATATCGCTGGACTTCGCCATTCTCATTGCGCTTTCTGACAAAGACCCATTTATGTCCAACAGGCTTCACGTTCGGCGGTGTAGGCATAACCGGTCCGAATACTTGCCTTTTCTTTAGAGAGTCTAGTTCAGCCTGGATTGCTTCTTCCCACTTCGGCCAATCCGCCCTACGTTGACATTCATCAACAGTGCGGGGTTCCATATCGTCGTCGTCAATAACTTCTTGAGCAACGGCGTAGGCGAATGCATCATCGATATACATGGAATTTCTTTCCATCAGATTGTGCATGCATAAGTAGTTTAGTGAGATTTCCTTGTTCTCCAACATCAACAGTGAGTCTGAGGCGTCCCCCAGATGATTCAGAGTTGATTCTTGGACATAGGTATAGTCGGAGACAATCTCGTGTGACGGCGTCACAGTATCAATGATGAACGGATCGCTTTGTGCCTGGACACATGCCCTCTTTCTAGGTACATTGTCTTTGGAACCGATTGGTCTCCCCCTCTTTCTAGGAGGATCCGAAGTCGACGCCGGCTCTCCACTTGGAGGTGCCGAGCCTAGGCTGCCGATGGCACCTAGGGCTGCGGGTCCGAGACCGGCGGCGCGTGCTCGCGCATGGCGAGGAATGTTAAGCCTTGCAGGTACATTCGCAGCAGGTATGGTTGATCTTGTCACTTTCGCAATATCAGTAAAGGAGTCGGGCATCGTATCCGCCACCTTTTGTAGTTCTAATATGCGTTGTATTTCAGTCTCACACTGAGACGTACGGGGATCATAATGAGACATAGTGGGAGAGAACCACGTCAATTCCTGACGTTCACTTGGGACGGATGCGGCCCCATCTCCCCCTAACGGCGGGAAGGATGTCTCATCAAAGTGACAATCTGCAAATCTTGCAGTAAACAGATCACCTGTCATAGGCTCTATATAGCGGACAATAGTTGGTGCTTCATATCCAACATAAATAGCTGATCGTCGTTGTGGACCCATCTTGGTACGCAGTGGAGGCGTGATAGGCACATATACGGCACAACCAAAAGTACGCAGATGCGAAATATTGATGCAAAAGTTGCATTTGTTGCCGAGCCATTGATGCAAAAGTTGCATTTGTTCGATAGGCTATCGATTGTTGGTTTCAAAAAAAAAACCGGATTCGGTGCTGAGCCAAGCTGGCGAATGGCCATGGCGAGTGAGGCCTAGCGAGTCGCGGCCAAGCTCTTATGGGCTTTGGCGAGCGAGGCATGGCGGATCGCAGCCAAGTTGGCGGATCGCTGATCGCGGATCGCGGATTAGTTGGCGAATAGCCATGGCGAGCGAGTCCTGGCGGATCGCGACCAAGTTGGCGGATAGCGGATCGCGGATCACGGATCGCGGATCTCGGATCGCGGATCGTGCATCGCGGCTCGCGGATGGCGTATCGCGTATCGCGGCTTGCGTATCGTGGCTCGCGGATGGCGTATCGCGGCTCGCGGATCTCTCCTTTTGTCTTTGTGATTTTTCGGATATGAGTTAACATCACCAGAATTTTTGGTGAACTCAAAATGATTATGCCATTGAGAATTGGACGCATTGAACCAATTTTGCTTTCAGGGATGTAAAAATCTCAAATCATTCGTAGAATAAGATAGATTTTATTGATGACAACTCAAAAATACATCATGGTTGTTCTAAATAGAACGACTTATCGAACAAAGTCGTGATTTATTGACTATTCTGTCAAAATAACAATCAAAATCAAACTTGAACACGTATCTCATGACCTAAGTCAAATACTTATTCATAGTCTGGAGTATCATACTCCTGAGTCCTACGTTTCTTGGTAGGTTGGAAGTCATCGATGGCGAAGTTCGTATTTTCCTCATCGTATACTTCTTCCTCAAAGTCTCCTACATAGTGTGCTTCTTGTTCTATGTATTGTTTGTGTTTCTTGTAAGCGGCTTGAATATCTCTGCTTGCTATGCAATCGCGTTGGAGATGATTCTTAGAACCACATTTGAAGCAAGGAGCCGAAGCATTGTTCGGCGGATGGCCACCACGCCTGGGACCGGAACCAAAACTGTTCCTCCCTCTGGGAGCGGCGGCTCTGCCATCATCCCTTGTCCAAGAAAGCGGTCGGCCACGGCCGACGCCTCTTCTCCCTCCTCGTCCGCCACGTATTGCTCTTGGCGTGCGTGGTGGCGGTGCTTGACATTCATGAGGTTGATGCTTCTGCTTAAAAGCTTTACCACGGGCTTGATGAGATTCCGCAATGGATTTCGGTCCTCGAGGCCTCTTATTGGTGGTAAGGATCAACTCATGGTACCTCTCCTTTCTTTGAAGGACATTCATCAAATCACTGAAGGTTTTGATAGTGCCTTTCTCGCGGAGATCGCGGTACTGATGCGACAACATGGACGCAGATTCTGGGAACGTCGTGAAAGTCTTCTCCATCATATCATCATCGGTCTTTTCGACCCCACAAAAGCTCAAATCAGATTGCAAGTTTAGCATAGTCTGATGATATTCCTGGACGGAATCAAAATCCAGTAAGCGGATTTGCTCCCAATCAGACATGAGGTCTGGGAGTTGTGCGTCATGCACATTGTCGAAGCGGTCCTTGAGGATATCCCATAGCTCTTTGGGATCAGTTTTCCTCAGGTATTGCTTCTTGAGCGTTGGATGGATATGGCGCCTGAGAAACATCAGGGCTTGTGCTTTCTGTTCAGGAGAAGCGTGTAAGCTTTCATCCTCAGGAGGGTTGATGGTGGCAGTAAATCTTTTACCAATGAAAGTGTTCTCAACATCTGAGACCCACCTCTTGTATTCCTTGCCTTGGACATCCAAGATGTCAAATTCTGGACGCTGAGTGTCAGCCATCTACAGAACACAAACAGGGAGACGTTAGTATGTTTGAATACTAATCAAGTTTGATTGTTCTTTTAGAACAGTGCCAAGATATATCATGGTCACATAAATCGATGCTTAACGTGACTTCAAGTCATAATCGATATCTTCCCTTTGTTTTCTTTCCAAAAAAGAATAATACGTTATGGTTCACAGTGACATCACAGTCACAAGCATAACGGTGGCCGGTAACATCACAGTTACCCCAATAAACGTTGGCACCGGGGTGACTAAATCCCCGTATGCCGTCCCGAGAAGCGATAGAATCGGGATGAAGAAGCAGGGACACGGAAAGGTCCCGGAAGAAAACAAAACCCAACTATTGAAATTTTCATAAGCGGGAACGTTTATAAAAATATTTACCTCTTCAAGAGAAGCTTGATCAAACGAAACTTGACTCTTGGGGAAGCTTGTTTTCTTCGATTTTTCTTGATTTCTTCTCAACCACGAATAAGGGTTCGCGGATCGCTTGCTTGGCTTGCGAGCAATTTTGATCTTCTGGTGGATGCGTGCAAAAAGTAGCACGCAAGGGAGAGCTGCTGGCGAGCGGGTTGTCTGCCTAGAGGCAGAGGAGAAGTAGTACGCGAAGGTACAAAGCGGCAGGCGAACAGTGCAGATGCTGCTGAGAAGAGGCCGATGGTGCCGAAGAGAAGAATCGGCGGCCGACGGTAGGTTAGGGTTTCGAAAAAAAATCGGAATTAGGGTTTCTAGGGCTTATTAGACGGGAGGCTAGAGCAATGTGCTGATAACGTGTTGTAGGAGAAATAGATTGATAAATCTCTCTGTGTTTATTCATTGATAAGGAGGCCTTTATATAGGCATTACATCAAGTATCCCTGGCGAACAGGGATTCCCTATCTAATAGAGTATCTAGACTACAAGTCTTATTAGGACAAGACACACCACGGAAGTTACGGAGTTAACCTTCCTTGAACAAGTTGTTAATTAAGATAGAGTCATTTTTACTTTTAATTAAGGGATATAATATATCATGAATTTTTTCTTTTATTTGTCTGATCATTACTCAGTAATTACTTGTGAATCGAACTCACAACTATTATTTATAAAGACTAATAAATGATTATGAACACATTGAAAAACAAAATCAGAAAACTAAAAATAAAAGTCAGCTGATGGATTGTGATCACCTGCACGCAAGCCAAATGCCTCTCATCTCCTACCACAATCCCACCAAATCCCAACCGTCCCCTCTCAAAACCATGGACGGCCAGATTTCACCCACATCCGAAATCACACACGCCCGTGACCACCTGGACCCGTTTATAAGCCCATCACAGATTCACACACAGCGCAGCGCTGGAAAATCTCATTACCAACACCACCGTTTTCTTCTCTCCTCATCTCTCTCTCTCTCACTCTTCAGTCCTCCCAAAACGTCACCGTTTCGCCGCCTCAGATCCTCACAATCACAACCGTACCGAAACCCTAGCATTTTCCGATTGCGGAGCCTCCACCGTGGAAATGGCGGGAGGCGGCGGGAGCAGGAAGGACGAGTCGGTGGTTCTGAACAGCACCAACGTGTTCGCGGCGCTGGGAAGCTTGAAGAAGAAAAAAAAGTCTGATAAATCAAAGAGCGGCAAGAGCAGTGGTCAGACAACCGAGCCGGAGAAGGAGGTTTATTGGGCTCCGGCGCCGCTCACGGTCAAGTCTTGGGCCGATGTCGATGACGAGGATGATGACGACTACTTTGCTACTACTGCGCCGCCGGAAATGGGCTGGGCCGGCGCTGACTCCAAGGAGGACAAGGAGACTGAGCTGGAGCCTGAGCCTGTGGAGGCCGGCGATATGGTATAATACTCTTTTGAACTTCTAATTGATTGTATCATGATCTTAATTTGATTAATAGTAGCGTAATGATGCACTGCATATATCTATGCTGTATTAGGATAGGATATTGGTTTTGGAAAATTGAGATGACACATTTGGCAAGTAAAGTACATGCACTACTTGATTTCTCGTTTTGGAGAACATGGGAGTAGTTTGATGATAATAGTCGACAGGACTTATGGAATTTATTAAACATTCGTATGTGATTCTGTTGAAATCTGGCTAGTTTTGATCATTTGGTTTAAAGGTTGGGTCGGATGAAACAAAAGCTTAACGGTTGTATAGATACGAATTAATGTTAGTAGAAACAAATCTTTGGAAGTCCAAATGTAGCATTTTCTGTATAGGGATACAATCAACTACATTTTGTCTACCACGTGGTAGATGATCGCATTGTTGATGCTATGTTTAGATTGTTTGCAGCCGTTATGGCTAAATTTGAACTTGCTTTTATTTTGACCTTGAATTTTCTTAATTGTATATCGTTATGTCATTAGAAATAGCCAGATATTTCCTGTAATCATAATAGGTATCCTGTTGACATGCGTATTGTCTTAGTAGGCAGTTGTCGATAATTGACCCGTAGTTATCTACCTGTGATGTCATTTCAATGTGCATACATCATCTTATTAAATTGGTAAAAGTGTGGCTGGGTGACACATGTTCTTCTGCCTCTTTCAAAAGAAAGAAACGATCCACTGATACAAGTACCTGCATCTCATGAACATAATTCTCCTTTTACTTGCTTCCTTTCTGTGGATGTGATTATGAATATATAGTAGGTAATAAATTTGGTGTAGGATTAATGATATTGATAGTCTGGGCATGGGGGACGACCTTACGTGTAGCTTAGTAGGTCTTTGATCTTGGAATAATTATGTTATTTCCAGTAATACACCTTAAATGTAAAGTTCAGTGCTTGAAAGCCATCAAATCGACATCCCTGTTGATAACCTTAAAAAACTGCTCTTCGTGGCAGAATAGCATCTGGAATAAGGATATGTAGACAATGGCACATAACAGAAATGGTCAAAGCTTTACTCTCAAATTGTCATGTAAAAGGGAAACATTCAAGTTCCCTTGGGTTAGGCACGAGACGGGCCAAGGCATTAAGCAATTCATGTTTGTGTTGTGCTTGTTCCTAAATTTACGTGTACTATGTTTTTGTCTTCATGCCTTAATTGTATGTTTTTTGCTGAATCTGTTGCAAATCAAACAGATTTAAGAATGCCTGAACCGGTGATGTGACAATCCTTGTTTGGCACTACTTAGTGGATGCTAGCATTGCATAACATAAATCATGCGGTGTCATGCTGATCTGTTTTAAATGTGTTATGCTTGTTAATTGGTCATGCCAGCTCAGCCATATTCCTCCCTGTTTTAGTTTTCGACTAATAGTTGAGATGGTTTAATTAGTAAGATTGAAGATAATTTTACTACCATCTTTATTAACACTGAGTAAACTTTATTGTAAAGTACAGAATGAAAATATTACCAGATATACTATCAATTTAGTATTGCTAAACATACAAGTATATATAGCTTTTAAGATTGGTTAGTTCTGTAGTTCTAATTTTTTGCCTGGATTCCAGTTAAGTGACAGTGAAGAGGAAGGTCTTGAAGAAGGTGATGATGATGTGGACGAGGATAATGAAAACGAACTTGAAGCACCAGTTGAGACCAAGACAGGTAAGAAGCTAGCTGAAGCTTCTTCAGCTCCCAAGGATGCAGAAAGGCAGCTTTCTAAGAAGGAACTGAAGAAAAAAGGGCTTGAAGAACTGGAAGCGGTTCTTGCTGAGCTCGGACTTGGCAAAAATGAGACCAGTGGCCACGATGAATCTAGAGGTATGTGGTCATGAACATTATGCTTGCTGGTTGGCTCTTGTTATGTAATTGTGGACCCGTATTCAGAAATGAGTATCTATTTTCCAGAAGATTAAGCACTACATCAGACACTACCACGCTAATTTTCTCTTGTTAAAGAAGATTATGGTTGCCTGTAATATATTGAAACTTTGGTCTATTACTAATATTTTCTCCTTTTTGTTTGAACTTTTTCCTCACGTTCTTGGAACGCACAGTTATGTTCTAGGTTCTACCTTTACATATATGATAAGTTGTCAGTTGTTAAAGTTGAAAAAAAGAATATATATTTGGTCTCTATCTACCTTGAACTTCATTTTGGGACCGTCGTCAAAGTTAATCCTTGCACTGAGTACCGTTCTTTCTCTTGCAACTTTCATTAGATTATAATATACGCTTTTGTTTTGTTCTTCAATGTTCTAAGTCTTGGCTTACTTTTACATGCAGATGTTGCCCAAGAGAAGAAAGTAGAGAACTTAAATGGTGATGTAGACAAGAAAGAAATCCCTGGGGAGAGCAAAAGCGCCAAAAAGAAGAAAAAGAAGGATAAGTCATCAAAGGAGTCTAGAGAATCCCAGGACCAGCCTGATGGCATTGGAAGTGCAGCAGCAGAAGAAACCACTGAAACCGAGAAGGTAGAAGATACATCAACTGGTGATGTTAAAGAGCGGCTGAAGAAAATGGCATCTATGAAGAAGAAGAAATCAAGCAAGGAAATGGATGCTGCTGCCCGAGCTGCCGCGAGTGAAGCTGCTGCGAGGAATGCTAGGCTAGCTTCAGCAAAGAAAAAGGAGAAGAATCACTACAATCAGCAGCCTGTGCGATAAGCTAGCTATACTGTTAGGTTTTGTTTCCTTTTTCACCTTTTCTTCTATATGAACGCTGTACTCTTGTTAGTTTGCTGCAAAAATAAATATTGGGAATTGAACTGGTTTTGCGAACTTCACTGTCAACAAGATACTTGTTTTACTTGAAAGGAAAAGGAAATATATTGTTTTATTTTCTCAATCTTTTCCCTTGCTGCTAGAACTTCACTGGCTCTTCATTCCCTTATTCCAATTGGATTTTCGATTTTATTAAATGAATTTGTCTTGTTTTCTTCTATGACATGTTCCAATCTGCTATATAATTATGTCATATCTGCTATATATTATCCCTCTAGCTAGTCCCAAGGCATGCTTCAAGACTCCCTGTAAAGTCTTGTCCTAGCTGAAATCCTTCTATGACGTGCAGACTTTAGTGTTGTCCATTACCCTCTTTTGATTGCGCCACCGTATTGCTTTCACCGGTGTACCAAATACAAGAAAGCCTCTCTTCACCTTAGTAGGCTGGTTTCATGTTTTAACTACCATACAATTCAAATGCCATATGAAGATAACCAAAGGGTATCCCAATAGACTAGCAGTACAGTACTCTTAACACCTAAACATGAATATGAGGAAGCAACACTATTCTGGAATTCTGGTAGGGTAGATCTATTTGAAGATAATCAGTGAATCACACTTGGGGTTTCAATTTTATGGAACAGTTATTAGTTTTGCTTGGGTAGTGGAAAAGGTCATCAGACAGGGACGCTAGTACATTTGTGTCTTCATGATGACTTCCTCACTTTGAAACTATTATCTTCTGACATCAGTGACTTGTTTAGAGAAACCAATTTTATTGCTTATCGACTAGCATCTCATGCTCGTGATTCCCTTTCAATAGTTGTATTATTCATAAACCGAACCAATGTAAGTTACTTGGTGTTCAAAGCAAACTAATGCATATTTGTTTTCATTTCCTTGATGTGCTTTTGTTATGCCATTTGTGGGTTGTAATCACCATAGGAAGGCCTAGATGACGGTGAAAATAAGGACTCGTTGAACTGCCCCCTTAAATCTATTGCTTTCATTTGGACAACATATCGAGATGTTTAGAAACAGACGCTAATAACACTTAAGAGAGAAAAAACCAGTTTTGGCGGTGCTAACTTTGAATGGGGAAAGTGGTCGAAATCTGAGTCGGAACCCATATCATTAGTTTTAATGCTACGTTTCCTTTTTGTTGTATGGTTCTATTTTTTGCTACCCTTTGCCCAGTTCTCAGTTTTTAAACCCAAGAAAAGAGGAGCCAACTATATATTTCCCAATGCCTTGATATATGTTGTCCTCCAACCTCATGTCTGTAGCTTTAGTTGGTTGGAACTACTGTTAATTTAACTGATGTTTATGCATTCAGAGATATTGGGACTGTGAGAACACCCAGATCAAGGCATCAAAAAAGGACTCCATGAGGGTGAAATAAGAAATTGTGTAACTACTCTGCTTTCGTTTGTACAACTGAAGTAGATAACATGATTTCTTAATATTAATTCCAAAAAGCTTTCAAACAATAGAAACAATAGATACCAGTAACACTAAATGTCACTCAAGAAAACTGCATGAAAGAACCTGTTTTGGTGACGGTAACATCCGCATTGGCAAATTCATCAAAATCAGAGTCTGAACCCATATCATTGTAATCACGCCACCCACCAGAATTCTCATCTGGTCCACTCTTCTCGAGAGGAACATGCAGCTCTGATAGGGGAACTGGAAGTGGCTCTTCATTGAAATACTTGTCCTGCAGCAGTTCCATTGCTGTAGCTCTTCTAGCTGGGTCATAGCAAACAAGTCTGCTCACCACAGAGACTTCACTAGGGGAACGATTGGGTAGACATGCCCCTATTCCAGTTGGATTTTCTACTTTATTGAATGAAACTGTCTTGTAATCTGGAAGCCTAGCACACTCAGGCCATGTCTCCTCAGTTAGGTTTCCCAGGACGCTGATGATTCTGCTGAGCTGATCGATATCAGAACTCCCTGGAAAAAGAGGTTGCAGAGTAAATAGCTCAGCGAAAATGCAACCCAACGACCATAAATCCACCTCTAAACCATAGTCTGTTGACCCGTAGAGAAGTTCAGGGGCTCTGAACCATCGAGTTCCAACACAGGATGTCATTCCAACTCTATCTCCCTCATCCTCTTGCTCGTATGAATAAGAAGCCTTGAAAATCTCATCGTCTACGTCACTTGCTGTACATGTTGCTAGACAAGATGTACCTCCATCTGGAGCGTTTGTCTCGTTATCAAGATCTTTTGCCTTGACCTCATCTAACACCCTAAAATATTCCTCTTTGCTCATACTTCCATCTCGAATGCTGTACCCTTCTTCAGGAATTGCCTCAGTTGACTGATTGGCATTCGCCTGACTTCGTGTGCCCTGCTCATATGCTTCATCAGGAGCATATCCAGGCTCAACCAGTATCCTTGCCTAAAGAGAAAGACATACTAATCAGCAAAAAACAAATACAATCCCAATGCAGTTAGACCGTAACAAAGTACAAGAAGTGTTCTAAAAAGCAGACACTAACAATTAATCAGTTTCAGTTAGGGACTCCTCATTACAATTGATACCAACCCTTCCTAGCCAATGTTTGCCTAAACAATTGATGCAGTTAACATCCAACTATTGCCTTTTCGTCTTTATTCTAATCCAACCATACAACAATTTGATCCATTTAAACACACTATGCTAAGCACTCTTTGCAAATTAAATAGATAAACTTGTCACTTCCAAAACCTTTGTATCAAACTAAACATACTCCACCATATTCACTTGAGTAAAAATAAAGTTACAGAATTTTTTACCTGACCGAAATCCGCGAATTTGAGCACACCGTCCTCCCCAATGAGCAGATTACTCGGCTTCAAATCCCGATGCACGATCATATACCGATGACACGCGTCGATCCCGGAGAGCATCTGCAGCATCCACCTCTTGACCTCGCCGCAGCGAATCCCTCCCTCCTTCTTCTTTCCGGCTCCGATCACGGTCTCGAGGTCGGAGGCGAGGAACTCGAGGACGAGCACGGCGTCCTCGTCCTCGCGCCAGAAGTACTCGAGCAAAACGACGACGTTGGGGCAGCCGCGAAGGGTTTGGAGGGCGTCGATTTCGCGGAAGGCGGAGGCGTAGTCGTGGACCTCCTTCAGTGCGACGGTGAGGTCGTCGGAGAGGCGGCGGGCGCGGTAGACGTCGGAGTAGGCGCCGGAGCCGACGCGTTCGAGGATCTGGTACTTGGCGATGATCTCGGGTCGGGTATGGATACTCCAGCTTTTTTTAGCCGGTGGAGAATCCATTTCGTAATGGATTGGGTGGATGGTTTTGTCTTAAGAAGAAGTTTGCACTGTGAATGAAACGCTGCGTTTTGGGTGGTGGGGTTTTGGGTTGAAGAGTGAGTGAGTGCAACGCGGCGTTTTGATTGGTGATTTGATCACATTTCTCAGTAATTGGTTAGAGTTTATGCTGGATTAGTGTTTGATTAGTGATCTTCACGTTTTTATGGAAATGATAAATCGTAATTTACGTAAGTTTTTGATTAATGTGTTTTGGAAGACCCATGAATTTTGTCAGAACAAATGGCATAGAACTTGTTTGCCAATACCATGGTCACTATCTTGGCTTGATTAAGGAGAAGGATCAAACTCATCCGTGATTATTTTCAGTGCATTTGTGCAACCATATGAAAAATTCTTGGTAATGTCTTGCAATGACTCACAACTTTGATTGCACTGAAAGTCCTTTTATGTTGGAAGTATGGAACTTATGTAGGAGCCTATTGAATCATCAAGTGTTTCAAACTAGGGTCCTGTCTCACTGGTCACTACTTTGCCATTGGACTTCAATAGGCAAGCATAAGTTCTGTGGGTAGATAGTAGTCAATGCAGGCTCACCTGCCTTTGTTTCTGGGTAAATAATCACACATAATAGGACCACTGCTACATTAATAGTCTGGTACCTGGTCTCTGAATAGACCAGAATAGGTGCCTCCCCCAGCCATTATGATTCATCTAATTCCTTCTGCTCTCATTCATTAGGGTCTTTCATGACAATGAAACATGAATGCATTTACATGGGTGAGTGATGAAATCAATCACCATTTCTTTGATGTGGGAAATGGGTGAGTGATGAAATGGCTTTGCCACAAAGTTCAGGAGGAGTACAAAATAAACTACTACAAGTCCATAGGATAAAAAACTTAAGCCATATGATCTAGGAAGAGGAAGTAGTAATGAAGCTTATTATAATCTAGGAATCAACCATACACAAAATACATGAGGAGAGAATGAACAATTCCCTCCACTTTCCCCACCAGTCAGCAGTTGGCAAAGTAGACCATAAAAAAATCCTGATTAATGATACTCAAACTAGAACAATACACGCATAAGAATATATTAGCTTTCAGGAATAATCCTGTAAACCCCCCAAGAGCAATTGCTGAACAAGATTCAATTCCTTGCTTCCTTGGCCTTGTCCTAAGCATCACATCCTCCAAAGACAATGCTCCTGCGATTCATAACATCAAAACCTATTAATGGGAATATAGTAGGACTATATTTGAGGTATATTTGCACATACTTATATCATTCAAGAACTGACGTAAACAATTAGTCCATTACTAACTTTTTTTGGTCTGTTCTAGGAGAGGAAAGACATCTGCAACTTACTATGAGTATGAAGTATAAACTATAAAGAACCTCTCAATGCCCTTTCTATGTCAGAAATCTGAAACTAAAGCACGTATAGATCAAGTGTCTAACAATTAGTCAACACCTAAATTAGGGAGGATTTTCATGTGTTTCAGAGATCTAGACTTCAGGATATTTAATCAATGTGACATCACTCTAACATATTTGACAAACCCTGGTAACTTGATGTCCTTCATATTGGTTCAATAGACCAGACGAGAGACTACGGCAATGAAAAGAAGCATTCAAGCATTTTGATGAATTTATTTTGCAGTTTTGAACAATGCAAGTATTTAATTGAATGAAAGATGCAGATTCTAAATTTCTAACCACTTTTGTCCTATCTTTTTGGCCATTTGTTACTTGATTGATGAAACAAATCGGTTTGGTGGGATACTTGTCAAGATATCATCCTAGAGAAAAAGACATTGGAGAAACGTATAACACCAGAGGATGCAAGAAGTACTTACACAATTGAGCAACCAGACCTTCGGTGCCTTTTCTGCTTAACCATATCCTTCCTTCTTGGAGGTTGAAGAACAGCCTTGATGGCGGTATCAAACACCGATTTGACATTCTAAGTAATCAAGAAGAGTTCATTACTCAGTACGTAGACTTAATCAGACAACAACTATACACTTTTTAATATTTTCAGATTCAGGAAAATCCTTTAAAAAAATTAGACATGAAATACCCTTGAACTAAAGCTTTAACTCTACCTGTTGGGTCTTAGAGCTGCACTCAATATAAGCTGCAGCTCCTATTTGCTTTCTTAACTCCTCCCCCTGTATACTAAGCATAATGAGCTTCTTATACATAACTAATGCTTTTATGAAAATTTAACATGAACCAATAAACACAAGTCAGTACCTGAGCAGAAGTTATGATGTTGGATCCCATATGATCAGCTTGATAACGCATGTCCTCACGAAGATCTAATACGTGGAAGATAGAAGGGATAGTATTATAAATATAAATCCTAAATGCATGAATTTGATGTGCCACAAAGTTTGCGCTCCTAAATGCATTACTATTTGGGAAAAGTTTTGCAAAAGTTAGTGTCGCGTACCAAGCTTTGTCCCAACAAGGACAATTGGAACATTAGGTGCAAATCGCCGAAGCTCTGGCATCCACTGAGAAACACATTACAATGGACTAAGTGTGGTCAGTGAAACATCAAAACTAAAACCAGAAGAACGCAATTCAATAATTCATTCAAAATTGATGCATTTCACCCATTTGAAAACTCCTAGTGTAGAGCAAAAAGTAAAGTAGTTTGAAATGAAATGGCTTTACTTTTTTTTAGAGCTTGATCCAAGATCATATAAAGTGCATTGAAAAGAAAAGAAAAGATATTGGCCATGAATTTAGTACCTTCTTAAGAACATTCTCATAGCTAGCCCTACTAATAAGCGAGAAAGCCAAAACAAATATGTCTGCACCTCTGTAACTTAGGGGCCTCAACCTGCTGTAGTCCTCCTGACCTTTAAAGTTTAAACCAAACACACATATTTAGTCAAAAAGTTAGCCAAAACCCAAATAAGCACTATAGAATCCAATCGAATACAAAGAACCACATTACCTGCAGTGTCCCATAGCCCCAAATTGACAATATTCCCATCCACAGCCACATTTGCACTGAAATTGTCAAACACTGTAGGTACATAATCCTGCCACATAACAAAGAACAGAGATTACTAAGAGTGTTAATCTCAACATTGATGTCAGACAGTGAAATTTACTTTCCACCTTGTTAGCGCTTCTTAGCTCAGTATACACTATACAGTACAACTTCAGTACACAGGACAAAGAATCAAAATAAAGACAAGAAATTTGAATTCAAGAACAGACCACTTTGGGAGTTGAAGCAAACCCAGAACAGAAATCTCATGAAATATCATAAATGCAAGAATTAAAGAAAGAAAGAGAGATTCTTAGATGAGTATTTAAGGACTCACAGTAGGAAACTTGTTGCTGGTGTAGCAAATGAGCATACAGGTCTTCCCTACAGCTCCATCCCCAACAGTAACACATTTAATGAACTTTGAAGCACTCATTCTCTCAAACCCCACAAATTCAAAACAGAAGCTCCTAAAAGCACTGGGACTTATATGATCTTCAACAAAAGTTCAATGCTTTAAAGAGAACCCAGAAGAGGCTGCAGATTCAAACTAAAGTTGAAGCAAAAGTATAGCTTGTGGAAGAAGAAGGAGAAGAAGTAGAAGAAGTAGAGCTAAGACAGACAACAGTCACTGGCTTATGTTGAGCTGTGAGGTGCTATATAGGCCAAGTTCTTCTCCAATTTCAAGAAGAAAGATTTAAAATGAAGCATATGAGATAGAGATAGAGAGAGAGAAGAGAGCTGTTGTTGTTCTCTAGTGTCTAGTCAAAGGGTACTAACTGAACCTTTGTAGTCCCTCTAAATAAATTTCAAATATCCAAAAACATAAAATATTTTTTTTGAAATTTGATAAAATGGGTCCCTTCTCAAACGGTACCTATAAGGCTGATAGGCCATTTTTGCTCCCTTTATTGCTGGCTTCCAACTTGCATCTCACATTATTTTTGGTAAAAAAGGGTAAAGTTTGAATTATATCAAAAATAATTTGCATAGATTATTTATTTTGGTTGATCTTTTGGGGTAGGTATAGTAATAATCATGAGTTTACGTCCAAGTCTAGCACTTGCATATTTTGGAGAAAGATCACTGCTGTTAGAATTTCTCCATATTTAGCTAAGAACTAGCTAAGATGATAATTATATATACTTGCTTCTATGGTCATGAGGAAAGTAGTATGTATTTTCAAGAGATTAAAAAGGTCTTAGCTTTATATTTTGGTTCTCATGTTTAAAATTTAAAACTCTAGCTGAAAATAGATTTTTGTAGTGTCAAAGGTAGAATTTTGATCAATCAAATTGTCCAAAATTTAAGTTTTCATTGTACTTACTGTTAGATTCTGATTTTGTTTTAATCTCATTCAATGTAATGCATGAAAGAGTATAATGATAATGACAAGGGCATGATGAATATACTATTATCTTCTGAGTTTTTGCTTCTACATTATTTTATACATTACATTAAACCAACTTAGAAATAAGACACTCAAAATACCATAATTAGATGGACTTCTTTCGAAAGTAAATTTCTTCGTGGGTAGTTGGTTGTAATGACAATCAAATGTCATTCTAAATTATGTTTACAAGCGAAAGACATACCTTTACTTCTAATTTGTTAGGTTCCGTGTATGATTAGTCATACTCCTCATTAACTAAAATGAAATGCTAGCGAACGTTATCTGGGTTTTTTCCAGATTTGCTACAACATGCAAGAGTTTAGCTTTTGTGATAGCTTCTGGTAGAAGGCGTACGTAATAATGCTTTGAAAGGCACAAACCAACAACAACAAACAACAATGAAATATCAATATTTTACCATATAATGTCTGTCACATAAAAACAGTACATGCGAGAGTTTAATTTTCTTTCATTTCTTGTCTTTTATCTAGATAATTTATTCAATTGATCCATGCTAATTTTACCTGTCAGATTACAGTTTTACAGAGACTTTCTGGTTTGTTAATGCTTCCAACTTTTAAGCAGATTAGGGCACTAATTGGATTTTGTGACCAAAAGAACTAGTAGTATTAAAGTACTAATAGCTTGTAGCTACCGGCTCTATTCATTCACATGCAACACCTGGAATCACAGTTTAATATTAAGAGCTTCCCACATGCTTGCTTAGTTGATTTTTCCTTTGCATAAATGTTTAATCTACAAGATTTAGCTGTATCGATCTTGTAGAAACTTGGGTTACAAGCTGAGCGATTATACAATCTAATATGAGTATATAACCCTTTCTCATATACTGATGCAAGCTCATCTCATAGACAAGACTAATTGCCCTTTTGATCGTTATAATGATTATTTAGATTCGTCCCCAGTTCCCACATTTAAATTATATGCATTGTGGTTTCTTAGGTGAACCTGCATCGAGCGTTTAAACAAATTGCATGCCATTTTCTCGACTCAAATGTTTAGCTTTACTTGGACACTTTCATGGCGTTTGAGAGTGGATCAATCTTGCTTAACCCAGTTGCTGGCATAGGTACATCTATCAAAGCTATAATGAACTTATAACATGCAAGCACCCAACCCCAAAACTCTGCCTAACCACTTAATTTGAGAATACATAAAGTCGTGTGTTTGAGAGCTCGTGTCGCAATGTTCATATCGTGTGAAGTCACAAGCACAGTTAGCTAGGAGTATATTGCAACTGTCATATCTAAGTTGCAGGTTAACACAAGAAAATGCCTTCTAAAGAAGTAACCTTATGCAAATCCAACAGCTCTTTATTTCCATTAGACCATTCTGCTAAGCCTGAGATTTAAAGATCCAGATACATAATATGCAACCAGACTATACTAGAAGACTCGAGACAACACAGAAACGGAAGGTTCAAGTTTCAAATACAGAAGGGATCAAGCAAAGTTAAAGGTGAGACACTTAAAACTCTTCAAAGAGCCTTGAGGATGTCATCAGCACTGGAGACAGTGAATTCTCCTCCAGATTCAACATTTGCAGCCTTCACCTTTAGGTCATCAACCAAGAGAGCAAACCTCCTGGAACGAGTTCCAAGTCCTTTCTCTGAGAGGTCAAGCTCAAGACCAAGGTCATGAGTGTATTTGGCTGAGCCGTCAGCAAGGAACAGGACATGCTTGTTCTCGGGGTAGGTTTTGGCCCATGCCTTCATCACAAAGGGATCATTCACTGCAAACAAGAATCAAACACTTAAGCTAATTATATCTCAATGTACAAAAAAGAAAAAAAACAGGCTATAAACTCGAACATATAACACATTGTACACCACACCATGCAAGCTTAAAAAGTTAAAATTTTCCCTTGTTTATAAGAAATTAACCAAGTTGTATATAATAATTCCTGTTCTTTATACCAATCCATTTGCTATACATGAAGAAACCATCAGAAATACATTAAGAATCAACTCCAATATTAGTGACTAGTTAAATGTACCACATGAAAAACAGCACAAGCATAAACATCACTATATATATCACATACATTATATTCTAGTGACTCATAACACGCTCTATCTATCATGCATAATGCATACTAACCGCTTGACAAGTTTTCGTCACTAACCCCAAATCTACTAATCATTTCCTTTATTCAAGTAAAGTTCTTAGACTCAAAATATAATCTCTTCAGTTCTCTATCCATCATGTATACTAACCACTTAACCAGTTTCTGCCACTAGCCCCTATCTACTAACCATTTCCTTTCTTCAAGTAAAACTCTTTGACACAAAACATAAACTCTTTATTAGCCTCATAACCGAATCCCAACATCAGTTATTTTACAAATTCACAGCTCAATCAAACTTCAAAGATTACTTCAATACCTCAACCAAATGTGACCATTTCATCACATCCTAGTTATATCATATATCTTACATTCTTACTAATCAAAACCTAAATCTACAAATATAAAAGCTAAACTCTGCACTAGCCTCATAACTAAAACACATCCTCAGTTACCTAACCAATCCAAACCTCAATCAAACATCAAAGACTATTCCTTTAACACCTCAACCAAATGTGACCATTTCACATTCTTACTCATATCATATATCTCACATTCCTACTAATCGAAACCTAAACCTAGGTAGGTATATAAAGAGTGAAGCTTGTAAATTAAAATTAACAAAATACAACATCAAAGTTAAGCTCATACCGCTGAGGCAAAGAATCTTATCAACACCCTTGGATTTAAGCTCATCTGCCTTCTCAATATATCCAGGAACATGCTTCAAACTGTAAAAACAAACCAAAATTCCAACCTCAGGAACAGTAATAAAATTTCACCACAAACTATAATTCACATCTCTAGTAAAAAAAATCAACATTGGAAACTTCAATTTCATCGCTCCACTAAACGTCGCCGTATCGGTCTCAAAACCCTGGAACCGAAGACGGAGAGCTATAGAGTTACCTGCAAGTCGGAGTGAAGGCGCCGGGGACGCCGAAGAGGATGATCTTCTTGCCGGCGGCGAGGGAGTGAATGTTGACTGTTTGCATCTGGTCTTGCTCATCGAAGTAAGACAGAGTACCGTCCGGGAGAGAATCACCGACGGCGATCGGGGCCATGGTTAAAGCTTCTGATCGACGGTGGCGGCGACTAACGGCGTTTAGAGACGGCGGAGGAGGAGCGGCAGTTATGAGTAGACGAGTGGTTTCTATAGTGTGTGGGAGTTTATATAGAAGGGTATGGACTATGGAGTGAGAGGGATTTGAAATGGGTTTGTTTAGCTGGATTGAATATATATTTTGGGGTCCGGGTTTATTAGCCTTAAAAATCATACTAATGAGAGGAAAAAGGAAATTAAAAATTAGGTGAAGGTTCGATCTTTCCAATGTCGAGAAAAGAGATGAGAAAAAAAAATTACTGAGTCGAAATGAAACAATGACGACTTTGCAACTTTGCGTGCGTTACGATGTGTTTATCAATCGATATGACTAAGCCAATAACACTCGTTACTTATACATATCATTTTTTATTGAATTTAAGATAATATGGAGTAAATCATAGTTTACGCTAGTAATTATAAAGAAATTTAGACGTTACGACACAGTGGATGGAAAGTCAACGAGGGTGTTTCTCAAACAAAATGGACGAGCCGAGTCATTGTTAGAGGAAGTATAGATTAAGGTATGGAAATAATGGACTGAATAGGAAGTTTATGGCAATCAAAAGAGAATACACATATGGAGCAATATAAAACTTGTGGTTTACCAGGAAGTAGAGCACATTTCAAAGTTCAGTCCTAAACCTAGGACTTTCACACAAGTCATCTGAAATTGCAGTAAAACTTGTGGATGAAAGGAAATATTTGAGTTAAAATTGTATGAAAAGAAATAATTGGATAGCATGCCATCGGAAATTGCTCGTTATAGCAGTTTTAGCTTGCAGAAGCATGATTACATGATAAGTTGGCACAAGCCAGAATTTGTTGAGATAAGTTACATTTTACATATATATTCTGACGTTTAAATTTTACCATATATTTGTTTATATTCCCATTTTCGGATCACCAAAACAAATAGATTCAAGAAACTATAGCAATTGCATACTCTCCTGACTTGTGCATTTCTTCCTCTTTCATGTCTTCATCATCATTACCCTCATCCCAAATCGTTTTATCCTCACAGGACCCATATGCCCAACTACCCAGTAAAAAATACAAGAAATTAACCACACTCATGATAGTAAGAACCAAATAGTAGTAATCATAGTGACCCTGGTTGAGGTTACTTGAAACCCAACTCACTCCCCATTTCTTGGTCACATCGTTCATAACAGTCACTATGAAACTCGCAACCAAACTTCCTATTCCAAACCCAAGGGTAAAAAGAGACACAGCAATGCTAGCCATGCTCTTTGGGAACTGAGAGTAGTAGAATTCTATCTGCCCTATGACATTGAACGCCTCGGCTAGTCCACTTAAGCAGTGTTGTGGCACTAACCACCTTGCAGACATAGTCACTATGCCGTGCTCATTGCTTGCAAATCCTTCTCTGATTGCAGTGCTTCTTCTATGCTTCTCCACCTCTGCTGCCACTGCAGTTGCCAAGCAAGAGAGTACTAGCCCTGCACCTATTCGTTGCTTGCGGGTCAATCCACGAGGCCTCTTTGTGTACTTTGATATCAAAGGAACTAGAAGCCGGTCGTAAATTACCACCCAAATTGTGAGAGTGAGAATTCCAAAGATAGAGAAGGAGGCTGCTGGGAGTTTTATGTAGGGGAAGATATGCCTCTCCATGGTGCCTGCTTGGACGACAGGAAATGAGTTCTGGTTCATGACCACCCCAATCATGATGCCGGTGGACCAAATGGGCAGGACGCTGATAAGTACCTTCAGCTCCTCTACTTGTCTAACGGTGCACAAACTCCATGGATCTTTGGCCAACGTCCCATCAGGGCTCAAGTCCTTCTCAGCATTTGTAATCATGCAAGCTTTGTTTAGAAACCTGGTAAAATAAACCATACAAATGCAGATCGACACCAAACTTGTGTTTAATACTAATATTATTGTATGAATCCTGCCAATCATATATATATGATTCTCAATATCTGAAGATACTCGAACTTATTTATCATGGAGAGAAATATTATAATGCATAGTTAAGTATGATCTTAATTTATAATATGAATAGAGTGATATATATATATATATACACACACACACACACAGTTATATACCTTAGTTTGTTGGTTGGGTTGACAAGCTTTGAACCTTTGAGACTATACCATCCATCAAAATTCGTTGGCTGCAAGTCCAAGTGTCTCTTTTTCCAAGCTGCAGCAATCACTTGAAGAAATCCAGCAGACAGATTCTTGTTTGGAGGCACTTTGACATAAACAGAAGAGCCAAGCAAAAAGGAGATAGTAGACACCAACATGACTCCTGCAGGAACTCCAAAACCCACAACCCAACCAGCCGAGTCTTGAATGTAAACCATGACTGTCACTGCAATCATGACTGAGAGTCCAATTGATGCATAGTACCAATTGAAGAAGAACTGCATGACGCTATAGCATTCTTCGGGTTTTCAGGATTTTTCATTTGGTCTGCACCAAAGGCCATTGAACAAGGTTTGATACCGCCGGATCCGATGGACATTAGAACAAATGAGGACAACAAAAGCAAGAGTTGAGCCGGCTTTGGCGATTCACATTTTTCTCCAGATAGCAGATCACAATGGACTGGCCTTGCTTTTGGGAATATTGCTGTACACCATAGTATAATTATTCCCTGCAATAACAAAAATTATACTTACACATAGTTTCATCATACAGTATGAACTTATTGGGAACTGTTGATTATGATTTATGAGCAATCGAATTTTGCTTACAAGTAGGCTAATAATTGTTCCCAAAGTGATCACAAGAAACCGACCTAACCAAGAATCCGAGAGAAAAGCCCCCATGATAGGCGTTAAATACGTTAGGGATGTCCACAAGAACAGAATGCTTGCTCCAGTGGCTACCTCCAAGTGATACTCATACATCAAGTAGAAGATCATATTTGCTTGAAGACCAATGCTTGCAACCTTTTCAAGTGCCTCATTTGCTGCACATATATATGATGTTCACATTACACTTCATTTCTAAAAGGAAAACAGAATTCTTGAACTTGTCATGCATTTGGGAAAGTTCTTACTTATTATGAAAGGCATGGTTCTCAGGCCACCCAGCTTCTTGCTTGTAACTTCGGCTTTGGTTTGCTCCATTATTTCTTTTACAACCATCAATTCAACTTTTCTCTCTCAGACTGAAATGTTTGTGTGCAATTAACAAACGAACGAACAGGGAGATTTAAAGCCTCATGATCACGATCATTTCACTAACATTTAAAATTAGAAGGAAAAAAAAATTAATATTAACTGTATTGCAAATTTGCAATTGCTTTCAGCCGAGGCATCTTTCATTTCTGGATCAAGGCATGCACATCATAGTTTTTAACAATGTGGATGTATGATTACATTATTCGCAGTAGTACAAATATATTTGGTGATTGGTGCTATGCTGGATATTCCTACACGACAACATTGTCATATTAGAGTAGTTCATCGTAAGCAAAGGCATCAATTTCTTCCCATTAAGTCAAGTACTCAAGTACTCAAGCCATCAAACTTCTAATTTCTTATTCGAAATAGTAGAAGCCATTCCTAAGCAATGAACACTATTATACTAAGTACCTTAAACAGGCAATCTAGCTAACATTCCTTCGACCAACTAAATGAAAAGGTCCTTAACTTAACCTAACATTCTTGGATCTAGTTCGAAATTTTATTCTAAAAATTGAAAATCAACTAAAAATCGAAAAGTTCCTTAACTTAACCTAACTCTTCTTGTTAAATTTCGATTAGGACTGTTCCTTTTTAGTATTAAGGATTTGAATGCAATATGCATTAATAATCAACTATATATCACTACCAGAAAAAATACCTTAGGTGACGAAACAAAAGTAGTTTCCTCGCCTAAGAGTTCTTAGGAGGCGAAAAAAAATTACGTCCTCTAAGCTAGAACTTTTGTCACCTAAGTTTATTCTTAGGCGACGAATAATTATTTTCGACGTCTAAGAGAACACTCTGACGACGAAAATTAATTTCGTTGTCTATGTATTTTCTTAGGTGACGAAAAAAACTTTCGTCGCCTAAGTTCTTTACTTAGGTGAAGAAAAAATTAATTTTCGCCGCCTAAGTATTTAACTTAGGCGAGGAAACGGATTTTTCGTCGCCTGAGAAAACACAAAGACGCCGATAAAAATTTGTCGTTAGAGTTATTTTCTAAGACGACGAAAAATATGTTTTCGTCGCCTACGATTTACACTTAGGCGAGAAAACTATTTTTTCGTCGCCTAAGTAAATCCATACTATATATACTGCACTCGTTCGATGCGGTCAACCTTATTTAAACTTATCTCTCTCTATGGGGAACCATAATATCGGGAGGTAAAAGATTCCAAATTTTTACATGGATAATTAGGTTTCATCTATATGAGAGTTTAATGTTTGGAAGAGTCGACCAAACAAGTTCATCTAAAGGTACGTCATAGCGTTTTCGTGTGATAAGTTTTATGAAAATATGGTTGACCATTTCGATCGAGCATCGAACGCTCATGAAACGAGTTGGTTTTTATACTCTACTCATATTTAACTATAACGATTACATCAGATGGTCAAAATTTTCATTTTGTGAATTTAGCCATTATAATGATAACATATTTACTAATGCGGTATAACTTGATTAGTAGATTATATTGAAGTGTACAACTTTTTGAAACAACTATATAAAAAAAGTCAAATTTTGAAAACAATATGAAATAGCATTTGATATACGGTGATGGTAAAAAAATCACTTAAATCCGACAAACTTAGAGCCCCGATCGATAGGGTCAACCTTATTTAAACTTATCTCTCTCTCTGGGAAGCCATAGTCTCGGGAGGTAAACGTTCGGTCACTCATACAACAGTAAACTTCCAAAGAGTTGTGTGATTTGTATTGTGTATTGACACTTTTATACTAGTACTCATTATTGTATCTTGTATGATGAACTTCCAGCTTTAAGAAAAAGATCAATACAATTATATCTTGGGCTGGGCCTTAGACTTAAATGGGCCGATATCATATATTGGTAGATGCACATTACCAACCGAACTAACCGAAAGTATTGGTATACCGAAGAGTTGGTACATGGGTTTCGGTGGTCGGTAATGGTACAAATTTTCTTATTACCAATTACAATTGGTTGGTAGATGGTAGAGACAAAAATAAATTGGTAATGTACCGAACCCAGCTCTAACGATGACGATTCTAATGATAACTTCACTGATATGATTGAAGATGCAAACGATACAGACGATGACGATTATGATGGAGAACCATGATGATTTAAATTATGTATTTTTAAATTCAATAAATTTGTTTGTGATGTATAATTACAATTATAAAATGGTGTGTACGTACGTACGTACTTACTTCGACTGTTAATATATGCCTTGAACCAGCCATTCGGGACCCACAATATCTGTTATGCTGGGTTTTAGTTTTCTGCTGGGTTTAGTGTATATATATATATATATTTGGGGTCCGAGTCGACCAAATGCACCTATAAACTCGTCGTAAAAGTTTTAACACATTAAATTAAAATTGAGCCACCAATAGATTTTTTTAAAAAATATTTTTACTTAGGCCACGAATATGTATTTTTCGTCGTCTAAGTAAAAATATTTTTATTTTTTTTAGATAATCTATTGGCGGCTTAAAATTCCGCCAATAAATTTTGCCAAAATTCGAAATTATCTTAAGAGACGAAATTTAAATTTTCGTCGTCTAGGTGATTAGCTTAGGAGACGAAAGTAATGAATTCGTTGCCTAAGTGATAAACATATATCGGGCCTAAGTAATACTCTTAGGTGACGAAATAAAATATTTCGTAGCCTATGTAAATCCACAGCCGATAAAAAAATCGTCCTCTAAGAATTTTTTTCGTCACCATTGTTCTTAGACGACGAAATTTTTTTCGTCGTCTAAGTAGTATCTTAGGTGACGAAATTCTTAGATTTTCATCGCCTACTTACTTAGACCACAAACTTTAGACGACGAAACTTAGGCGACAAAATTTTCGCCACCTAAATTCTTAGACGACAAAATTTTCGTCACCTAAATTCTTAAGCGACGAAAATCTCTCTTAGGTGACGAAAATTTTTCATCACCTAAGATTTCCAATGTCGTAGTGTATAGTTTGTTTTATAGAGTTTGACATACACCTAGCTTGCATGCGGCTTTCACTGCGTTAGGGTTTCTTAGTACCCAGTGGCCGCCGGTGTCTTTGATCTCAACGACATGGCTACCCTTGACATCGACTGTAATGGTAAGATGATAAGCCTGTGTATCATTCCTATGTATCTTTAATAATCTGACTATACTGTAATTAAGGTTTACTCAACTGTATCTAGCTAGCTGTTCACACTTCATATATATGCATATAGATGATGACTTTCTACGTGTTGTGCGATTATTGACTTGCAGGCTTGGTCTCGAGATCGATCAATCTCAAAGAAGCCTCCTGTTTCTGCACAAACCCGTAGGCCTGGTAGAGACAGATGAATCCAAGTGTGATCTCCTGTAAACCTGCTTACTAAGGGGAATACCGGGCGGGCCGGTCTTCTCCTCTCCGATGCCTAAGTTAGTACAGTTGGGATGAATAGATAACTTAAGTACGTATGATAAGCAGTAGGAAATATCAGTTACCTATTAATGAGAGTAGTTGAGGCCCTTATATAGGTGGTCGGGCGTGAGGTCTGGCCTCACTCTTCGATGTGGGACTGGCTTCCTTCTGTTTGCACACCAAAGGGTAGCTCTGGTGACCTCTTTTTCATGCTGGCGTCCCCGGTCCCCGGGCCCCTGGTCACAAGATAGACTGCTGGACCTCGGGTCCGGGTGCTGGTGATCCTGCTCCGGGCCCTAGACCGGCCCCGGGTGCACTGGCTGCGGGTCTGAGGGCCTGCTGTAGCCCCTTTGTGGCTACTGTTAACAAGTCCCCCAAGTTCCCGGTCAAGTGCAATCTTGAATGGGGACTTAATGTCTTGCTCCTGTCCCGCAGACCCGCAGGGTTACCGACCCAACGGTGCCCAGTCCCCCAAGTCCGTATTGAAGATTGGGCGTGACCGGGCGTTCGGTCAGAGGAGGCGTGGTGAGCACCATGGGATCTCGTCCGGGCGTTCTGCCATGTCGGAACGAGTCGGAGAGTGCACGGGATCTCGTCCGGGCGTTCTGCCATGTCGGAACGAGTCGGAGTGCACGGGATCTCGTCCGGGCGTTCTGCCATGTCGGAACGAGTCGGAGAGTGCACGGGATCTCGTCCGGGCGTTCTGCCATGTCGGAACGAGTCGGAGTGCATGGGATCTCGTCTGGGCGTTCTGCCATGTCGGAACGAGTCCCCCAAGTTTCCAAGGTGAGTTGCCCGGTGGTTCGGCCCAGCTTGTGCTGGAATAAGCGTGGGGTAGGATTGCTAGCGTGCGGGGAGGCCTGTTGGTGCGTGGAATAAGCCAATAGGTACCCCGGTGTTGCGGTCATGTTGAAGCACCGGTTAACACTTGCTAGTTCTTCTCAGCTTGTGTTGGAATAAGCGTGAGGTAATGTGCAGGTTTGTTAGCCTGCGGGGAGACTTGTTCTGTGTTAGAGAAACAATCTGCCCGGTGGGGTGGCGTTGAGATAACGAGTCTCGCCATGTATCCCCAAATCTATCACAGTTCAGTGTGATGCAGGGTTTTTATCCTGCTGGACAAGAGTACATGTGTTAGATGTAAACTCGCCCAGGTTTATAAAGCCCATGCGTTTGGAAGCCTTGAGTTGTTCCTGGCTCGTTCCTACCCGCAGGCGAAGGAAAGTGACTAAACCGGAGGAATGCTTTGGAGCCGGTTAAATGTCACATGACCGGTGGAATGCCATGGAACCGGTTGAATGCTACAAAACCGGTGGTGCCATGGAACCGGTTGGATTGACAGGTTGGATACTTCATAACCGGTGAGATGCTGCGGAGCCGGTTGGATACGTCATAACCGGTGAGATGCTGCGGAGCCGGTTGGATACTTCATAACCGGTGAGATGCTGCGGAGCCGGTTTGAGGTTGACTGTTGGGGAAGTGGGGGGAGTGGACGCCTCAGCTTGCGCTCCTATCTCCCCTAACTGCCGCTTGTAGGTGGGACAGGTGGCTGACATGCGATGAGGGGGAGAGCCCATCAGTCCCATCAGTTATGATGGCATGGGAGCTTTATCGATGCTAGGACACGTGTCAGCAGGGAGCTTTCTGAGATGGAGGGGATCTGCGGCTGGGGTTGCCTCTCTTTTATGCTTGCCCTAATTATCAACAAGGTGCAGTTTTGCCGCCTATAAGATGCTTCGCCGCCCCCCCCCCCCCCCCCCCCCCCCTCTTCTCCTCCTGCCGTATTTTGCTGAAGCCTGGCTCTTCGTTTGCCGTCTGTCTGTGCTGTTATCTGGTTTTATGGCATCTGGTAGATCAGCGAATCCTGTCGGTGCCGGCCGTGGGTCGATGGGAGGGCCCATGAGGTACCAGCTATTGGATGGCGACAGGGTGATTTATTGTGACGAGCCGACCAGAAGCATGTCTACTAACGAGATAAGGGATTTTCGGGCAAAGTGGGACATCGACTCCTCCGTTAAGCTCTGGGGCTTATATCCCGGGGAACTGGCCTGCAACCCGGAGGAGGGTTGGGTTGCCGTTTTTGATGATCAATTTCGGCACGGGCTATCTCTCCCGCTGCCAAAGTTTGTCCAGTATGTGCTGAGCCTGATAAATATCTCCCCCGCCCAGCTTCCTAGCAACCAGTGGAGGCAGTTTCTTGGTCTCGGGTGCTTATTCAGTCTGAGCAACATGGAGTGGCCCACGATAAATGAGTTCCGGGCGCTGTACAAGATTCTTTACTGCAAAAAGACCCAGGCCTGTGGTTGTGTTAATTTTGCCACGCGGGACTTCGAGCCTGCCGTTACTCACCTGCCGTCGTCCGTTTCGAATGTATGGAGGAGGTCGGTTGTGATGGTCGGGGGCAGGTGGCAGCTTAGCTGGAGGGGCTTTCGGGTGCCCGGGGCTTATCAAGCTATCGGGGATCAGTCGTACCGGTTGGTCGACTTGGAGAGGTAACGGTTAGCCCGACTTTTTGTTTGCTGGGACAATCTGGGCCGGAGCTCCTACAATTTCATCCGGTAGAATGTGCTGGAGATATGCGAGATGGGGAAGAAACCTGGTAAGGTACCTTGCACCGTTGTTTTGTGGGGTCGCGTTTTATTCTAACCGCTCGGTTTATTGATTTGCAGCTAATGCCCCCCGGCTCACTGTTCGGAGCGAGGAGACCGTCGAGCCGGATGACGAGCTTGTGGTCCAGAGGTTGATGGAGATGGGGGAGATGACCTCGAAAATCGTTGTAGATCCGGTCACTCTAGAGAGCACGGTGCATAATACCCCTGTGCCGCTCGTGTTTCCGGACTCCCACTACGGTAGGCGGCCGGGCGGTGAGGATAACGCCCCACTTGTTATTAGGGAAGTGAGATCGGTGGGCTCACAAGGTCCAGAACCTCTAGCGCTGCCGGTGGGGATACGGGCCCCGCGGGAGAGAGAGAGGCAGCGGAGATGACTGGGTACCGCAGAAGCGGTCTTGGCGAAGCTCCGGCGAAGAGGGCGAGGACGTTTGATGCCGGGGCGTCGAGCTTGGCTGGTGGGGGGTCAGCACTGGTTCTGGCAGAGGGAACCGGTAGCCGAAGGAGTCGGGAGCAGGAAGCCGATCGCGGTTCTGGTGGTGGTTTTGGTAGGTTTGTGGCATCTACCATTGAGGCCTTGGGGCTTGATCGGGAGGCCCCGGGGGCTGTGCGGCCGGGCGAGAGCAGGAAGAAGGCTGTGGAGTTGGGTCTTCGAGTAAGCCTGGTTGCGTACCTGTGTGGAATTGAGGTTCTTCTGTGCTGCCTCTCCCCTTTTGTGGTACGAGCTAATGTTCTTCTTTTGTGTACTTGTACTAGCTGGTTCATAGCCTTTACGCCACTGAGCCTAGTGAGGAGACTCCGGCTCTGGAGAAGCAAGTGGAGGACCTCACCATGCAGCTGTCATTGGCGGAGGCTAAGCTTGCGCAGGAGAAGGAGGAGGCCGGTCGGCTGGCAGCTGAGCTCACGCGGGAGAGAGAGAAGGCCGGTCGGCTGGCGGCCGCTCGGGAAGAGAGGAATACGGAGTTGGAGACGAAGGTTTTGGAGCTGCAGACCCAAATAACAGCTGCCGTCAAAGGAGGGGAGAAACTCGTAGAATCCCAACTTGTTGAAGCCGCTGATAAAGCTATCGACGATTTCCGGGAGTCGGTGGAGCTTGAAGAGATGCTGGAGGCCGCTAGTGCGAAGGGTATAAATGATGCCTATCTGGAGTGGAGGGAGAAAGGGTGGCTTGATGCTGAGCGGATGGAGGCTGAGGTAGCCTTGGCCGAGAAGCTGGAGAAAGAGCGGTCTCTCAAGGCTGGCGGGTCAGGGATTGGAGGCTCCGGCGGCTCTGATTAGCGGTTTTTTTTTTTTTTTTTTACATATATACCTGGCAGATGTATATACCTTGTAACCAGTTGTAGTTCATTCTAGAGGCAGTGACTGTGTATTGCAACGTTGGTACCAAATACATTACTGTCCCTCTAAGACTGATCTCATTTAGGGTAGAACCGCAGGTGCTGGATATTCCATGGGCGGGTGGAGTAGATGCCTTCGGCGTCTATGATGTGGAATGTTGTCGGACCCGTGGTTGCGGTGATTTGGTAGGGCCCTTCCCAAGTTGGCTCCAGGGCCAGTGGTTTTTTCTGAACTTTCTTCATGACCCAGTCCCCCACTTGTAATTTCCTTTCCCGGACCTTTCTGTCATAGTATCGAGCGACCTGTTACTTGTATGTTTGGTTTCACATATGCGCTTGGTCGCGCCGCTCCTCTATGAGATCCAGGTTGAGCCGTATGCCCTCGGCGTTTGTTTCGGCGTCGTAATTCTCGACTCTGCCGTTGGGCATGTTGGTCTCTACGGGGAGTACCGCTTCGCTCCCGAATGCCATGCAGAACGGGGTCTCCCCTGTTGTCTCGGCTGCTGTCGTCCGGATGGCCCATAGAACCGCAGGGAGTTCCTCAGCCCAATATCCCTTTTTGTCATCCAGCTTCTTCTTGAGGAGACTTTTGATAATCTTGTTGACCGCTTCCACCTGACCGTTGGTCTGCGGGTGCGCCACTGAGGCGAACAACATCCGGGTCCCCATGGAGGCCGTGTATTGGATAAGATCAGCATTGTTGAACTGCGTCCCGTTATCCGTGACTATAGTCTGCGGCACCCCGAACCTGCAGTAGATGTTCTTCCATAGGAATTTTTTTACCCGCTCCTCGGTGATTTTTACCAAGGGTTCCGCCTCGACCCACTTAGTCTGATAGTCAACGGCTACAATGGCGTATTTTAATTGTCCCACGGCTATTGGGAAAGGGCAGATGATGTCTAGCCCCCACTGTGCGAACGGCCATGGCGCTAACAGAACTGACAACGCGATTGTCGGGGCATGGGGTGTTGAGGCGTACATGTGGCACTTGTGGCAGCTGCCTGATATTCTTCTCGACGTTGCTGCCATGTCTGGCCAAAAGTATCCCGCCCGTAGCGACTTGTGAGACAGGGATCAGGCGCCAGAGTGATTACCGCATACTCCTTCGTGGATTTCTCTCATGATGGCTTCTCCCGCCTCCTTAGTCACACACTTTAGCTGGGGAAAGCTGTGCCCTCTTCGGTACAACATGCCGCCGAGGAGGCTGTACCTGGCACACCGGAGGTGTAGCCTCCTAGCCTCCACTATATCCTGGGGGCTGGTTTTGTCAGCCAAGTATCTAACTATCGGATCCATCCAGCTTGGTGGTGCCTCCTCTACCGCAAATATCTCGGAGATGGTCTTGCTTATGCTCGGTTTCTGGAGGGTTTCGATTTTAGCTTTTCGGTACTCTAGTGGGTAGTTTCAGGTTGCCAACCTGGCTAGGGCGTCTGCATGCCTATTTGCCTCCCGGGGTATATGCTGAATCGTGGCGCCCTGGAATGGCTCGATCAGGGCTTTGGCCAAAGCTTGGTAGGAGGCTAACTGGGGTTCCTTGACTTCGAACAGCCCGTTCATCTGGTTCACCACCAGGCTCGAGTCGCTGTATATTTCCAAGAATGGTATCCCCATTTCCTTAGCTAGCTGCAAGCCGGCTATGAGGGCCTCGTACTCAGCGGCGTTGTTGGAAGTATTGAAGAGGAACCGCAGGGCATACTCGTACGACTGTCCATCGGGCGAGGTTAGCATGACGTCGGCTCCGCTCCGCTTACCCGTTACGGAGCCGTCCACATAAAGTTTCCAACCGCTGGGGAGGCCTGGTTCAATCTTTATGGCCTGAACTGCTTCGGTGCCCACGGACCGGCCGGAGTGCGCTTCTACCGCCATCGGGGTGAGTTCGCATATGAAATCCGCAGCGGCCTGACCCTTGATAGCCGTTCGCGGGGCGTAAGTGATGTCGAACTCTCCCAATTCAACTGCCCACCGTACGAGCCTGCCGCTAGTATCCGACCTTTGCAAGATCTGCCGCAGAGGGTGATTGGTATATAGGGTGATGGAATGAGCCTGGAAATAGTGCCGGAGCTTTCTGGCGCTGACGATCAGAGCCAGAGCCAGTCTTTCAATGCCAGGGTACCGGCTTTCAGCTCCGGTAAGTCCCTTTCCTGCATAGTATACCGGGAGATCGAGCGTGCCTTCCTTCCTGAAGAGAGCCGCGGAGACGGCCGTTCCTGATGCAGCAATGTAGAGGTATAGCATCTCGCCCGGCACTGGTTTGGATAGGAGAGGCACTGCAGACAGGTATGTCTTGATGGACTGGAATGCCGCTTCGTGCTCCGCCGCCCAGTGAATTTTCTTGAACTGCTGTGCCTTGAGCAGTTTAAAGAATGGAGCGCACTTATCGGTTAGGCGGGAGATAAATCTAGCCAGGGCGGCCAGTCGGCCGGTCAGCATCTGGATCTGGTTTCTTTCCCCTGGTGTTTCCATGTCTAGGATTGCCTGGACCTTCAGCGGGTTAGCTTCTATCCCCCGCTGGCTGATAATATGGCCTAGGAACAAACCCTCTGAGATCCCAAAAATGCACTTCTTCGGGTTCAGGCGCATCCCAAACTTGAGCATCTTACCGATGACTACTGCCAAGTCTCAGACGTGGGCCCCTGCGGTCAAGCTCTTGACCAGCATGTCATCTACCTACACATCCACCGTTTTACCCATCTCCTGCTCCAACATGCGATTCACCATCCGTTGGTATGTGGCCCCAGTGTTCTTTAGACCGTATGGCATCCTCTTGTAACAGTAGGTGCCTCGGTCAGTTGTGAACAAGGTGTGCTCTTCGTCGTCCGGGCTCATCCTTATCTGATTGTATCCGGCGTAGGCATCCATGAAGCTGAGTAGTTTAAAATCGGACGTGGAGTCTATAAGCTGGTCTAGCACGCCCAGTTTAGGTTGGTGAAATCAACGCACATGAGCCACTGGTCGGTTCCCTTCTTTGGGACCATAACCACGTTGGCGAGCCATCGGGGATACTGGACTTCCCGGATGAAACCAATGCCTCTCAGCTTCTGCACTTCTTCTCTGATCGCCTCATATTTCGCCGGGCTGAAGGACCTCCTCTTTTGCCTCACCAGGGGAACGTTGGGCAACGAGTTTAGCCGGTGGACAGCTATCTCCGGGGATATGCCTGGCATGTCCTCGTAGGACCATGTGAAGACCGAACTGTTGTCTCGGAGAAAGGTGATGAGCTCTTGCCTGACAGTCGGGGCGAGCTTCGTTCCTATCACCACCTTTCGCTCCTGATGATCCTCCGAAATGGAGATTGTTTCGGTTTCTTCCACGGCTGACGGTCGTTTTAGCTTCTCGTCGTCGGAATCGGTGTCATCACGGGGGTCAATACTCGGGTCCGGCACTGGCGCTTGTTGAGTAGCCGTGAATACCTCTGTCCGCTTTCTCCCGTGGGTTAGGGCCTGTGCATAATACCTGCGAGCGATCTTCTGGTCCCCGCGTATGGTAATGACGCCGGCAGGTGAAGGCATCTTTAACATCAGCATATGGGCGGCTATAAACGTTTTCAGCTTCCACAACCCCGGCCGACCGATTATGCCATTGTATGAGGACAGGCAGTCCACGATGATGAACTCCAGGTGCTCCTTCCTCGTCCTATCTCCCTCGCCGAAGATTAGCGGTAGGAAATCCGATCCCAAAGGCTGGACCACCTCACCGGAGAAGCTTATCAGTGGCTCGTTATCCTGGGATAACTTGCTCCTTCCTCGCTGCAGCCCCTTGTATGCGTCTCTGAACATCACATTGACAGAAGCTCCGGTATCGATCAGCATGCGGCTGGTTATCCAGTGGTCTATTTGGACCGTAATAAGGAAGGGGTCATTGTGCGGTTGGATCAGATCCTCTGGCTCTTCTTCCTCATAGAACGTAACCGAGTTCCATCCGGTGTTAGCGGCCTGGCCGCTTCCTCCTCCGAAGGCATACACCTCATTTCCCTGGATCGACCTTAAACACCGCTTCTTCGAGCTCCGGGTGAGTCGATCTATATGGTCCCCACCGTGTATCATATTTATACTCCCGTGTACCTCGATCCCTCCGGGAACTCGGGTGCTTATGGTCCCTACTTGTCGGGCTCCTTGCCCGTTCCTTTGCGGGTCATCTGTCCGAACTCGGCCACCCACAACCGTTCTCTGGGGTTGTTGGTCGCTAGTCTGAAGGGCTGGGTCTTCGGGTTTTTCTGCTGGCATAATGGCCAGGGTCCGCAGTGGTCGCTCCGCTGGCGCCGCTGCCATGGTCTGTGCCGGTCGCAAAGGCGGTGGTCTTCTACCTGACCGTGAACTATTGTTGTCGTTCCGGCGGGGTCGCCAATCCTCCCATACTTCGGCTTTCTTGCTGGTCGTAGGCGTACGGTTGCGATCCTGCCGCCCCGCTTTGCTTTCACGGGAAGACGGTGGTAGTAGGTCATCCGACCTTCGCTTGGGCATCTTATCCCCATACGTCTCATGCTCCGCCTAGGCGTGCCTGACGGCCACGACCATCAACTCGTCGTACCCCAACGGCTCCTTTAGTCGCAGGGCGTACGAGAGTTCTCCGGGTCTTAACCCCTGCTTGAAGGTCATCTCTGCGATTCTTTTATCCAAGTTCCTGACCCCGGCCGTGGCGATATGCCACCAGTTAACGAAAGCGCGTAGCGGTTCGTGGTCAGTCTGCAAGCAATCGAAAAGGATCGTTGATGTTTGGGCCGCCCTGGCTCTAAGGACGAACCGGCCGACAAACTTATCAGCCAGCTGTTCGAAAGTTTCCACCGAGTTTATTGGCAGCTCGTAGAACCAACTCACGCCTTCCCCGAGAGCGTCTCTTGGAATACACTGCAGCACGTGGCGTCTGAGTAGCCCCTTGTGCCCGTTTGTGACTTAAAGCTGTCCAGGTGCTGGTATGGGCAGCTCATTCCTGAGTACGTCAGTTTCAGGGGCTTTTGGTTACTAGATCTTCCTGATTCCCTAACCCGGTGTGGAAAAGGTCCAGTGCGTTCGTGGAATCGTGCACTGTCTTGTGGTCGCCCCATCCTTTTCTCGCTGGCCTCTAGTTGGTCCTTCATGTCAGACACCGAGACGGAGAGCGTCTGGAGCGTCCTTGCGGTGGAGCTGTCCTGCTCGCTCGATGCCGGGCTCGCGCGGTATGGGGGCTCAACCGGGCCAGAATTCTTCAGAGCTTCCGGAAAGAGGGGTGTGGGCACATGCGTAGTCTTTCTCCTTCCCGTAGGCTGTCCCACTTCTAGGTGCGGGAATTCGTTGCCTTTGTTTGCGGGCCGCGACGCCGCCCGAGAAGGGCCCTGCAGGTGCCCTTTCTCCAAGGCCGCTAATAAGGCGATGTTCACCGCTTCCAACTCCTGGCACCGGGCATCCGCCCTTAGTCGGTCTCGATCGCCCTCCTCTCGCAACCGTGCGACCTCTGCCTTCATCTTTTTTACTTCCCCCCCCGGCATCGTATTGGTCAGGATTGTCTGAGCCTTGGCGATCGTGAGTTCCGTCTCGGTCGGGAGAAGGGACGAACCTCGCGCTGACCTCAGATTTAATGTTTTGGGCCCGGTCGGGGATCCGGACTCGCTCTTTCCTCCTTCCCGTGCCAGCTTTTATCTTCCTTTCCTCCATGGCCTCCGGATTGTGGATTTAACTGCCTTTCAAAGGATCGATCGGGTTCTACCCTCCGGTAGAGCAACCCTACCTTTTCTCGTGGATCAAATTTGTTCCCACAGACGGCGCCAATTGTTTCTGCACAAACCCGTAGGCCTGGTAGAGACAGATGAATCCAAGTGTGATCTCCTGTAAACCTGCTTACTAAGGGGAATACCGGGCGGGCCGGTCTTCTCCTCTCCGATGCCTAAGTTAGTACAGTTGGGATGAATAGATAACTTAAGTACGTATGATAAGCAGTAGGAAATATCAGTTACCTATTAATGAGGGTAGTTGAGGCCCTTATATAGGTGGCCGGGCGTGAGGTCTGGCCTCACTCTTCGATGTGGGACTGGCTTCCTTCTGTTTGCACACCAAAGGGTAGCTCTGGTGACCTCTTTGGCATGCTGGCGTCCCCGGTCCCCGGGCCCCTGGTCACAAGGTAGACTGCTGGACCTCGGGTCCGGGTGCTGGTGATCCTGCTCTGGGCCCTAGACCGGCCCCGGGTGCACTGGCTGCAGGTCTGAGGGTCTGCTGTATCCCCTTTGTGGCTACTGTCAACACCTCCAAAAGACCACATTGTGAAAATAATGTATCTAAAATCAGGGGAATTTGAGGCTGGAGGATACAATTGGTAATTTAATCTTCTTCTTTTTTTTATCGGAGTAATTAATCTGTTTTTGTTTTTTTTTTCTTTCTCATCGGAGTCTATTAAATCAATGTTTGTAGATGGACGTGTTTAAGTTCGTGTGCGGTATGTTAGTTTAAAGAATTTAAGAACAAGAATGAGTTCATGAGAACACAGAAGAGTTGTGGAGATTTTCTCTTGATTTCTTGATGATAAAATTACAAGTCAAAAACAAGTATATATATATAAACAGATATTTATGCTAGAGTATCTATTGAGAGAGGCAACACAGTTGTGTTGACAAAACCAAGAAGAGAAACATGGTTGTTGCTGCACAAAAGTATAAACCCAGAAAGCATAAGTCAACAACATGCTTTAGGCAATTCAAACTTAACTGAACTAAGACTAACTTGGTTAGCTTAGATATAAGCAAAGCCAACAGAGATGACTACACCACTCACGTGAAGAGCACATGAGCTTTGGCGAATGAGAGATCGCTAATGAACAAGGGTGGCGGATGAACAGAGTTGGTGGATGAACATATAACAGAGTTGGCGGATGAACATATATTCTAATTCAACACCCCCCTTCAAGTTGGGTCCAGGGGATTGCTGGAGCCAAGCTTGGACAAGAGAAACAAGAAATGATCAGTGGGTAAAACTTTGGTGAAGATGTCTGCCAACTGATCTTGACTGCGAATGTATATGGTTTCGATCACTTTAGCTTGAACTTGAGACTGGATATAGTGGCAATCTACCTCAATATGTTTCGTTCTTTCATGAAACACTGGATTAGAGGCAATGTGCATTGCTGCTTGATTGTCACAATGAAGAACCATTGATTTAGTGACTGGAAATCCCAGATCATGAAGGAGACCCTTAAGCCATATCAATTCATAAGCTGCAGAGGCCATAGCCCTGTATTCAGCTTCAGCACTGGATCGAGCAACAACAGTTTGCTTCTTACTCTTCCAAGTGACCAATTTTCCTCCAACAAGAGTGCAAAAACCAGTAGTGCTTTTCCTGTCAAGAGCATTTCCAGCCCAATCTGCATCGACATATCCAGTAATATCAGTAGTTTCATTGTTCCTGAGCAATATTCCTCTCCCAACAGACCTTTTCAAATATCTAAGAAGTCTCTTCACAATTCCTAAGTGATGAACAGTAGGAGCATGCATAAATTGACTGACTATACTCACACTGTAAAAGATGTCAGGCCTAGTGATAGTGAGATAGATTAATTTTCCCACTAATCTTTGATAAAGACTGATATTCTCAAGAGGATCACTATCTGTTTCCAGTTTAAACTTACTTGAAAGAGGGCCATGAGCTGGTTTGCAGTCTAGCATCTCAGCTTCCTTAAGGAGGTCCAGACTGTACTTTCTTTGATTCAAAAATATACCTTTTTGGGAAGAAGCCATCTCGATGCCTAGAAAGTATTTGAGCTTGCCAAGATCTTTAATTGCAAATTTCTTGTGAAGAGATTTCTTTAGAGCTTCAATTTCTTCCATATTGTCACCAGTAATAATGAGATCATCAACATAGATTAAGACTACCAACTTCCCTGATGATCCATTTCTGACAAATAATGAAGAGTCAGCATTGCTGCTTCTGAAACCAACTTCTTCAAGAACTGAACTCAACTTGGCATACCAAGCCCTAGGAGATTGCTTCAGGCCATAAATTGCCTTGTGAAGTTTGCAGACCATTCCAGGTTCATGCTCTTTATCATGTCCTGGAGGTAAATGCATAAAAACTTGTTCTTCCAAATCACCATGAAGAAAGGCATTTTTAACATCCATTTGATGAAGACTCCAAACTTTATTGATTACAACAGAAAGAAGAACTCTTACTGTGTTCATCTTGGCAACAGGAGCGAAGGTCTCTTTGTAGTCCACTCCATAGGTCTGAGTGAATCCACGTGTAACAAGCCGAGCTTTCTTTCTCTCTATTCTGCCATCAGAATGAAACTTGGTCTTAAATATCCACCTGCTTCCCACTACTTTCTTTCCAGGAGGCAGCTTGACCACTGACCAAGTTTTGTTCTCATGAAGGGCATTGAGCTCATCGGACATAGCTAGTCTCCAATCTTCATGCTCATTTGCTTCAGTAAATGACTGTGGCTCAATGACACTATCTAGACTGCTTAGGAAGACTGAATGAGAATGGGACAAGTTCTTGTAAGTGTAAGAGTCTGAAATTGGATGCTTTGAGGATAGAAGAACATAATCCTTGAATTTTGCAGGTATATTCCTGATACGACTAGGATTTCTTCTAAGAGCAGGAATAATCACTTCTGCTGGATCATTGACATGATCAATGGGATTGACATCTTCAACATCTTGATCTACCACATTCTCATCTTCATGTAAGCTATCAGGTTCAGGAGGAGGTTCAGCAGAAGATTGACTGGTAGTATTTACACAGTCATTTTCCAAGCTATCTGTTATGATAGGTATGGGAGTGAGGTCGGAATATGACTCCCTTTGTCCCTTGTCATCAAAGAAAGGGATAGCCTCCTCAAATCTTACATCGCGAGACACAATAACCTTCTTAGTGACAGGATTAAAGCATTTGTATCCCTTTTGAGTAGAAGAGTACCCAAGAAACATACACGTAGCTGCTCTGGGATCCAATTTTCCTCTTTGAGTGGACTGAATGTGAACATAACATACACAGCCAAAGGTTCTCAAGTGAGTCAGATCAATGTTTCTTCCTTTCAATTTCTCAAGAGGAGAGGGAGTCTGTTGATCAAGTATGTAGCAGCAAGAACAGCATGAGACCATAATCTTTTTGGAACATTCATCTGAAACATAAGGGCTCTAGTTTTCTCAAGAATATCTCTATTTTTTCTCTCTGCTAGACCATTCTGTTGAGGAGTTCCTACACAACTGGTATGATGTAATATTCCATAGGAACCCAAGTACTATGTTATTTTGTTAGACAAATACTCATTACCATTGTCAGATCTTAAAATTGAAATCTTTGAAGAATATTGAGTTGTAACAAGTTTGTGAAAATCTTTGAACATTTCAAACAACTCACTCTTGAATTTTAAAACATAGACCCAAGTAATCCTTGTAAAATCATCAATAAAAGTTACAAAATACTTGAAACTATCAATGGATTCCTTAACTGGTCCTCAAATGTCTGAATGGATGGTTTCAAAAGGATAACTAGCTCTAGATGATGAAACAGAAAAAGGAAGCCTGGTGGATTTAGAGAAATGATATATATCACAGCCAATGTTGTCATTACACAGATTTGGAAACAAAATAGATAAGACTTTGTCTGAAGGATGAGCAAGTCTTCTATGCCAAAGCTTAGGATCTTGCGGAGAGCTACTAAGGGCTTTAGATGCAGTGAACTCTCTTGAAACATAATAGAGTCCATCTTTGAAAAATCCTTCACCAATCATCCTCTTGGTGGTGATGTCCTGAAAAAACACCTTCTGAGGTGTGAAGATGACAAAACATTTTAATAAATTTGTGATTTGACCAACAGAAAGAAGCTGAAAAGGAAAAGAAGGTACAAACAAGGCATCAGACATTAGAGTTTTTGACAAAATCCTGATTTTTCCTTTCCCATAAACAGTAGCCCCTTTTCCATTTACAACTGAGACACTAGAGGACATGCTTTTGAAGTCATAAAAAACGGATAAATTGTTTGTCATGTGGTTTGTAGCTCCTGAATCAATTATCCAACAATCATGGTTGCTGGTCAAGTTTAAAGCTGTGGAAAATGCCTTAATGATACCTGAAATTTCTGTAAATTTGACATGGTCAGATTCGGCCAAGAATCCTGCAAACTTTCCCAAAAGCGCAGTATGACTATCATTCAAACTGCAACTACTGCCTTCATTGCTTGTTTGTCTTTGCTGCAGATAATTGACAAACTCATTGATTAGAGTCAAGGGACTAGCAGAGAAATCTGGCATAGCAAGAGATGAGGTAGTTGATGAGGAGGCAGCTGACACATTTGCCTTGAAGTTGTCATTTTGAGGTCTCCTTGAACTGTTTCTCATTTCCCTATCCTTCTTAAACTTGGCCTTGAGCTCTAGATAAAGTATCCAGCAAGTATCCACAATATGAGTTGTGGAATTACAATGACTGCATCTAACCTCAGCCTTTTTTCCTTTAAAGCTCCTTGCTTCAGATGATTTGAAGCTTGATGCACATGCACGAGCTTCAGGGATGTCAGGTTTGACCTCCAGATTCATTACCTTCCTTCTCACTTCTTCCCTTTGGATTGTAGCACATACAACAGTGAATGAGGGAAGAGCTGAGTTCATCAGAATGATGCTTCTCATATCCTCATATTCAGAACTTAAGCTAGCAAGTAGCTGAAAGATTTTATCCTCCTCAGCACGCTTGAGAAGGATGGTAGCGTCAGTAGTGTGTGGCCTGTAGAGATTCAGCTCATTCCACTTGCTAGTAAGGGCTCCAAGGTGCTTGACAAACGACTTATCATCTTGTTGAAGCTCAGATATCTCTTTCTTCAGCTGGAACACTCGAGCATCATTGTTTTGATATCCATATATCTCCTTCAGATTTGCCCATAATTCTGCAGAAGTTTCTGAGTAGCTGCAAATTTCAGCAATTGAGGACTCCATGGAGTTAAGAAGCCAGGTCATTACAAGTCTGTCCTTGCAAAGCCATTCTTCATGTCCAGCTGATAAAGGAGTAGGCATCTAAGAAGCTCCATTTACAAATCCCAGCCTTGATTTTCCGCCAAGAGCAAGTGTAACTGCTCTTGACCATGAGAGATAGTTGAATTCATTCAACAAGGTTGAATTGAGGCGCTGGCTAGTATTGCTCTCAGATTCAGTAGAAATAGCAGCGGATGAAGAGGAAACCTCCCTAGATGAAACTTCGGATTCAGCCATGATAGCACTGAATCAGATGTTTCAGCAAGGAAACTGTATAAGTAGAAGAGATAGGAATTAATCCTACTCTGATACCATAAAGAATTTAAGAACAAGAATGAGTTCAGGAGAACACAGAAGAGTTGTGGAGATTTTCTCTTGATTTCTTGATGATAAAATTACAAGTCAAAAACAAGTATATATATATATAAACAGATATTTATGCTAGAGTATCTATTGGGAGAGGCAACACAGTTGTGTTGACAAAACCAAGAAGAGAAACATGGTTGTTGCTGCACAAAAGCATAAACCCGGAAAGCATAAGTCAACAACATGCTTTAGGCAGTTCAAACTTAACTGAACTAAGACTAACTTGGTTAGCTTAGATATAAGCAAAGCCAACAGAGATGACTACACCACTCACGTGAAGAGCACATGAGCTTTGGCGAATGAGAGATGGCGAATGAACAAGGGTGGCGGATGAACAGAGTTGGCGGATGAACATATAACAGAGTTGGCGGATGAACATATATTCTAATTCAACAAGTTTATCTTCGATTCATAATTCTTAACGAATAGGCCAATGTTAATATATACCTGCGTGTTTTAATGCAGGAAATTGAGCTCTTTCCAAATGGAAATAAGAAGCGCATGCATGCAATGTGGATGACCACATTTCTCTGTACTTGGAGATGGGTGGAGAAACACCAATAAGGACTGACAAGGTTGTAACGGTTGATTACAAGTTGTTTTTGCTCAAACGGCAGAAGGAAACGAAGACCTGCCTTGTTGTTGAAGGTATATATATAATTATAAATCGATCTCTTTCATGCGCAGTTGTTCAAATTCATATAAAGAACAGAAGTTACTGGTTCAGTGGACAATTTTAGAAGGATATGTAGTTAACTATATTTCTGTAATCGTTGCTTGATCAGATGCCAATAAGAAGTAGAAAAAGTATTGCTTTTATCGGACAATTGTTGGTGGATTTGCCGGATTTGATCGCTTTATCTCTCTTGAAGAATTCAATAACGTCTCCAATGGTTACCTCGTTGATGACCAGTGCGAGTTTGGAGTGGAAGTCTTTGTTTCCGAGATGAAAAAAGGCAAAGGAGAAATGGCATCAGCGAATCTCAACATTGTTAAGTACAAGTATATTTGGAATGTTATCAACTTTTCAAAGCTAAGTGATGAGTCTTATTACTCCCCATCTTTCATTGCCGGAGATCAGAAATATTGTAGTTGGTATATATATAGCTTCTTACTGATTGATTATTCCTCATTTTATCAATCCATTAAGAAAAAAACATTCAAGTATATGTGAGTGTGGGTAGCCTCACAGGTATTAAGAATTAATATATGTTCTTATGTATGTTGGTTAATGTTGCAGGAGGCTTTGGCTCTTTCCCTAGGGAAATGGTGAAGGAATTGGTAGTCATTTTTCTGTTTTTTTGAAAGTGAATGAAACCAAAAAGCTTCCTACTGGCTCTAAGATACTTGCGGAGATTACACTACGCATTCTGGATCAGGTCCATGCCAAACATTCTACTTTTAAAGGTAGAAATAAAATCTGTGATTATCAACTACTAATGTATACTGCATACCTAGCCAGTTTTGGACGAGATAAATGCCTAATTCTCTTTTTCTTTTTTGTTTGCAGTTAAAATCTTGTTCAGTCCCCCACTTTGGAGTTGGGTTTGGAAAAAAATCATTACACAGGAAGCTATTGCAGCATCTCTTAAGAATGATATTTGCATTGTGGAAACGGAAATCACTATTTTACGTGTTACTATCCCAGGGATTTCTACTCGATCGCCAGGTTTCTTAAGAAGGATAACTGCCTCTTAGTGTCAGATATTAATGCTGAAGGAAATTGTACCCCTACTCCCAAGTGTTTAAAGGATATGTAGTTGTGTCTTGGATTCATTGAATTTCCATTTAGGTAGCTAGCTTGTGGTGTGATTTTAAGACATTTGAGTTTGTTGAAGCTATCTTGTTTAATATCACTTTAAAATCCGCTGGCATTGTGAATACTTGTGACTTATTTCATGATTTTCGTGTATTTATGGGAAAGGAGGGTTTGGAACTTGATGTGTACACAGGCCAACACTTTTCTCTTCGCATAATGTGACCAATATCACACTGCAATGACTGCATTGTTTATGGTCTTACCAAAATACAATCAATAGGTTCCAAAGCCATTTGCTATCTGGTGTTATATTGAGGCAATCAAGCAGAGAAGAACACAGAGTGCTCTCCAGACTTGGCCATCTCTTCCTCTTTCATGTCTTCATCGTCATTACCCTCATCCCAAATCGTTTTATCCTCACAGCACCCATATGTTTTGCAACACAGTAAATAGTACAAGAAATTGGCCATACTCAAGATAGTAATAACCAAATAGAAGTAATCATAGTGACCTCGGCTGAGGTTACTTGAAACCCAACTCACTCCCTCTTTCTTGGTCACAATTTGCATGACAGTCACTATGAGACTCCCAATCAAACTTCCCACACCAAACCCAAGTGACAAAAGAGCCACAGCAAAGCTAGACATGCTCTTAGGGAACTGAGTGTAGTAGAACTCTATCTGCCCTATAGCATTGAAAGCCTCAGCAAGTCCAGTTAGGCAATATTGTGGAACTAACCACCAAGCAGACATTGTCACAACACCATGCTTGTTATTTTCAAACCCTTCTCGGATTGCTGTGTATCTTCTACGCCTCTCCACCTCTGATGCCACAGCCATTGCCAAGCAGGAGATGGCTAGCCCTGTACCCATTCGTTGCTTGAGACTTAATCCACCAGGCCTCTTCGTACACTTTGATATCAACGGGACTAGAATCCGATCATATATTGCAACCCAAATTGTGAGTGTGAGAATTCCAAAGAGGGAGAAGGAGGCTGCTGGCAGTTGAAAATGGGGAAAGATGTTCCTGTCCATGGTAGTTGCTTGTACTACAGGGATTGAGTGTTGGGTGATGATCACCGCAATTATGATGCCGGTTGACCAAATAGGCAGGACACTGATCAGTACCTTCAGCTCTTCTACTTGTCTAACTGTGCACAAACTCCATTCATCTATGGCTAATCCATCAGGGCCTAAGTCCTTCTCACGACTTCTAATCATGCAAGCTTTGTTTAGATACCTGAGACATGAAATTTCTGGGTTGAAGAATAAAAGAGAAAAAACGTAGGGGTACAATTGTCTTTTTATTAACGTTTCCGACCTTTTTCCGGCGCATATCCGAGCGGTTTAGATACTTCTCCAATGGCTACTCAAGATTAATATGTCATTGAACCCTCGGATACACCCGGAAACCAGCCGGAAAAGGTCAGAAACGCGTTGGAAACGATAGGAAGCGTTCAAGTACTTGACCAAAAATGACAATTTTACCCCTGTATCGATTTAAAAGAAATGCACATCAACTTTGTACTGGACTTCAATACAGAAAGATAAAAAATGATGGTTAAGTGCCATCCCATGAATTCACTAACATAGTAACATGGTTATGATTAGTTATACACTTATACCTTAGTTTATTGGTTGGGGTAACAAGCTTTGAACCTTTGAGACTGTACCATCCATCAAAACTTTTTGGTTGCGAATCTAAGTGTCTGTTTTTTCCAAGCTGCAGCAATCACTTGCTCAAATCCAGCAGACAAGTTCTTGTTCGGAGGCACTATAACATAGAGGAAATATCCAAACAAAAAGAGAAAGGTAGACAACAACATGAGTCCTGCTGGAACTCCAAAACCCACAACCCAACCAGCTGAGTCTTGAATGTAAACAATGACTGTCACCGCAATCATAACTGAGATCCCAACTGAAGCATAGTACCAGTTAAAGAAGCTCTGCAGGATCTTTGCACTCTTTGGGTTTTCGGGTTTTTACAATTGGTCTGCACCAAAGGCTATTGAGCATGGTTTGATGCCACCGGATCCAATGGACATGAGACCAAATGCTGAGAACAGTAGCATGAGTTGAGCTGAGGTTGGTGGAACACATTTATCTCCAGATTTCTGATCACAATGGAGTGGCCTTGCATGTGGAAAAATTGTTGTTAACCATAACACCACCATTCCCTGCAACAACAAAAATGGCTAATTACATACTTCCATACAAATTTTATTGGGAAATTGATTATGAACACTAAATTTGCTTACAAGTTGGCTAATAACTGATCCTAAAGCGATCACACGAAACCGGCCTAAGTGAGAATTGGAGAGAAAAGCCCCCATGATAGGAGTAAAATTCGATGCGGCTGTCCACAAGAACAGGATGCATGTACCAGTGGCCAACTCTAAGTTATATTCAAACATCAAGTACAAGATCATATTTGCATGAAGACCATAGCTTGCAACCTTTTCAAATGTCTCATTTGCTGCACATATGATATTCACACAAAACTATGATCAATTTTCCGAAAGGAAAACTTGATTCTTAAGCATCAAACGCTCGGAAAATTCTTACATATGATGAAGGGCATGGTTTTAAGGCCACCTAGCTTCCTGCCTGAAACTTTCTCTGAAGAAACCTCCATCGTTTCTTCTGCAACCATCGAATAGGCCTGTTTTGATATAATCAAGGAATATAGTTAACAGAGATATATAAAGCTACACGAACGAGAGAAGAACAAATCCAAGCCTAATCATCATTTGTACTTAACAAGGTAAAAAAAAAGTATATTACTTGCTGCTATTGTATTTCTGCCACGGCATCTTTCATTTATGGATTACACAACGCATAAGATTGCCTTTAACAATGTTAATCTAACTAAAAGAAATTCTTAATACTCCAAAAACTCATTTAGGAATCGGTGCTTTGTGGGTAATTCCAAGACTATCACATAGAGTTTATCATCAGGAAAACATATAGAAAGGCACTATTGTGAGGACCTGGCCGGGGCTCAAGACCTTCAAAACGTGAAAGGTTTTGTAGCTTAACCATCATGCCTGCAGTTCCATATTATGAAATAGAAAATCACCTGGGAAACAATACAGCTACAACTCTGAAGAAATTTTAATTAGTTTTACTCAGATACTTCCATTTCTCTTCATTAATCAATTAGTTGTGAAAAAAACATATGCTACAAGCCTGCAACCCTTCACTAATTCTCGAGTCACTAAAAAATTAAAATATGTTACATCAAAGTAAAGAATGTGGTGGGGTCGTGAAACATTCCGATTTCCTTTCCTCAACTAGGCGCTGTCCACCATGTCATGGATGGCACAGCTGACACTTCCATCGTTGGACCTAACAGCAACTTTCATCACAACCTCCTTTGAACTACTATCAATTCCACACGACAATCGCACTAGGACATCCACATTGCCTATGTACACACCCGACAGTAGAACCATGTGTGACCTTGAGTTGCCGGCAACCACCTCAGTGCCCTCTCATGGCTGCATTCCGAGGAGGTTGATGGCGGCCGCAACCACTTCACTCAAGCTTTCCCGTTGGCCCAGGCCATATTCCTCTACCAGCTCAAAGTCCGGGCCCATAGTTTTCCATGCGTGCCTGAAATCGAGTATCTCATCACCCGTCACCATATAATCAGCAGGAACCACCTCAATGTCGTCTAGCTGGTACTCATCTTCTACACCATGACCTTCCTCTACCACTTCACCAGTGGTTGGGTCAACCTCTTTTACTGTAAACCTCAACATGTTTGAAAATTTACCTACTGCAGCAAGGACTCCTCTCGGCTTCTCAAATGCCGAAAAGGCCTGTCCAGATGTGCCACCATAGGGAAGAGACTTGATAGGTCTGTATCCCGCTTGAGTAAAGGCATCTCCTTCGTAAGCATCCACGGCGACGACAACTTTTGCCAGCAAGTGCTCGGGAATGGTGTTGGTGCAGATGTACTCGAACACTACATGCCTATCGAAAATGTGCTTGACAACACTAACTGCATATTCGGTTTCTGCCTCTGTCAACTCTACGGGTTCTGAGGATTTGAAAAGTTCCCCAAAGTTTGAGAACTCCGGAACAGAGGAAACCGAGACTGTGGTGGATGTAGCTGGCTCTCTACTGTGTCCTTCACTCTCAGTCTCAATCTCTTTAGGTACAGAAGTAATGTCAAACGGTTCTTCTGAAGCAGATGCCAAATAAGTCCTCAAACCTTTTTCAAGATTGGCAAGGGGAACATCCAGAGAGCCAAGCAGGAAGTCATTTACGTCCTCAACAAGTATAGAGCCATGATCTTCTCCAAGTATTTTGACATAGAATGCTGCCCTGTCACGAACCTCATCATCACTGTCAAAGAGGCATCTTTTTAGCAGAACGAGTACTTGTGGCTTCAGTGAATCAAGCATGGCACCAAATTTGGCTAATGTGCTCACTGCACTGGCCCGGACACTGGCATTTGCATCAAGATGCACTCGATTATTAATGTACCTTATGTATTTGCTTGGATTTGAGGTTCTTGGCCCTTCAATCCCCAAAAAGTGGAGTATCTGAGTGGTAAGGTAGGGTGAAATTGAAATTTCCGTCAATGAACTCACAAAGATGAAGCAAGCCAGATTCTTTTGCTTTTGGGACGTCCCTGATGAGAATCACAATTGAATCAACAATGGTCTTCTTGTACTCAAACTCACCGCCTTTTTCTCTGAGATTGTTGCTTAGAAACTTCATCACCTCTGTGTAGTACCGCGGCTGCTTCACACTAAATGATCTAATGGCTTCCATGACTGCGATTTTGAGTTCAACAGCAGCAATATCAGACATGAATTTAGTTATCTTCTCCACCAAACGACCACAGTTTCTTGTTCATTTGTTGTTTTGAGAAGTGTGGTGATTGCAAGTGTGGCAATGCTTCTGTTCAGCTCAGAAACCAAACTCTCCATATTACTGTTGCAGATTGTGGCCACGCCCATTGGATGTGTCATTGCTGTTGACTATTGTGCATGTTTAGAGGAATTAGGATTCCTACTGTAAAGCTGTAATTGATTTATTCTTTATTTCTTTCCTATTAGGAATCGTGTAATAGCTGTATAAGATTTATTCTTTATTCCTTTCCTATTAGGAATCGTGTAATAGTTGTATAAATACCCACTTTGGGGATGAATGAGATATACAATTGAAACCCTAAACACTTTTCTACTTGGCATCAGAGCCATCCCTGTAGACCTATCGACAAAACTCTATTTTTTGTCACCCACTACACCTTAAAATTCCGCTGCCATGACTAATGTTATTGAACGAGTTGAAGGGTTCGACTCTGCTGAGACCTCTTCTCCTCCACCTCCTCCACCTACATCTACCTCCATCCACTACCACCAAGAAACCTCCTCTTTTCCAATTGGAGTTCTCTTGGATGACTCAAACTGCTCTACATGGGCTCCGACTATGCAGATGCGCATCGGAGGCCTGAACAAGCTTGGATTTATTACTGGTACCAAGACTGCTCCGCCTTCTGGCCTGAACATGAAACTTGGGCCACTGACAACGAGAAGGTGAAGAGTTGGCTGATCGACAACATGTCTCCTGGCATCGTTCGGCGCTATCTTCGTCTCAAGACTGCTGCTGAGATCTGGAAGGCCCTCCAGTTGACCTATTATGATGATCAGGATTTTACCCGGATCTATGAGTTACATCGTCTCTGCTTTACTGCCAAACAAGCGGGACGTCCCTTGTCTGTCTACTACAATGAGATGGTTGCTTGGCTTGAAGAATTGGATCAACGAGTGACGTCTCTCAACGACAACGTCGATGCCATTATTCTGGACACCAGTTATCAGAAGATGCTTCGGGTACATATGTTCTTGGGAGGTTTAGATCCTGAATTTGAACAAATACGGGGGGAGCTTCTTCGTCGGGAGGACTTATTGAGTCTCGACAAGACATATGCTTATGTCCGTCGTGCTCACACCGACAGACTTGCCCATTCTACCGGCCCGAGTCAGACTGCAGTCATGAATACCACCATCTCTCCACCACCGGCCTCGGTTTCGGCTCCTCAGGCTGCTGTGGCTCAGCGTCGGTCTAATTCCCGTTTTGAGCGTCCTCCCAACCCGTTTGCAAACTCGGTCTGCCCTTTGTGCAAGGATAAGGGTCACTCTCCAGACAACTGTTTTGCCAAGATTGGATACCCTGACTGGTGGGGCGATCGCCCGAAGAAGACATTGCCTAAACCTACGGGCAATGCCGCTCCCGCCACCTCTGCTTCTGCTCATCTCGTCCAATCAGGTATGTCTGGTAAGGTCTCTCTTGCTACATCTTATGGGAATAATGCTTGGATAATTGATACCGGTGCATCTGACCATATGACTAATACCCCTAGTTTAGTGAAGTCCCTACACCCTCCTTCTTCACCTAGTGTATCTACCGCTAATGGTTCTCCTTCTTCTATTATTGGTGAAGGCTCTGTCACTCTCTCTCCCACCCTTACTATTGATTCGGTTTTAGTTGTCCCTGCTCTAGCCTATAACCTTTTGTCTGTTAGTCAAATTACTATGGCTCTCTCATGTTCTGTCACGTTTTATCCCAATTACTGTGTTTTTCAGGACATCCTAACACGGCAGATTCTTGGTTATGGTACTAGACGGGGGAAGCTGTACTATCTTGATTTGACAACCAATGGGGAGCAGCAGTTGAGTCAAGCCAACAGTGTTACCAGCTTAGAGAGGGTCAAGGAGGACGTTTGGTTATGGCATCGTCGTTTAGGTCATCTTTCTTTTGGTTATCTTAAGCAGTTACAACCCAATCTGTTTACGGGTGTTGATGAGTCTGTTTTTAAGTGTGATGTTTGTGAACTGGCCAAGAGCCACCGTGTTTCCTATTCTCCCAGTTTGAATAAATGCTCAGTTCCGTTTATGAAAATTCATTCTGATGTTTGGGGTCCTGCTAGAGTTTCTACACCCACTGGGGCTCGTTACTTTGTTACTTTTATTGATGAGTGTACCCGGATGACTTGGGTATCCTTGATGACCTGCAAAAGTGAAGTCTTCTCTCGCTTCACTGAATTTCACAAGATGGTGATGACACAATTCCAGCAGCCTATCCGTGTCCTTCAATCTGACAACGGAGGTGAGTATGTTAGTAGCTCCATGTCGACATATCTGGCCTCTCATGGAATCCGTCATCAAACTTCTATTGCATACACTCCTCAACAGAATGGCTTAGCTGAACGTATGAACAGGACACTGCTTGAGGTTGTTCGTGCCTCTTTGTTTGGCATGAATGTCCCTCGCTCTTATTGGGGTGCTGCTGTTACTTCTGCCGCTTACCTGATCAACCGGACTCCTTCCCGGGTTATTGATTTCCAAAGTCCACTCCAGAAGTTACAAGACTTGCTGCAAGTCCCCTCTCTTCCTAATCTTGAGCCTCGGGTGTTTGGTTGCACAGTGTATGTCCATATTAACAAGCAGTTGCGTGGCAAGCTGGATCCCTGTGCCTTGAAATGCATCTTCATTGGTTATGCTGACTTTCAGAAAGGTTATCGTTGCTATGATCCTCTTACCAAGAAGACTCATGTGTCATTAGATGTCTCTTTTCGTGAGTCTGAACCGTTTTACTCAGGGGGAGTTTCAGCGTCTTCCCTTCAGGGGGAGAGTGCTTGTGAAGGTAATACTCTTACTCTACCTGAATTTGATGACTTAGAACAGTTGGAGATGCGTTTTGGAGGTTCTGACAAAACTGGTCCGGAGCAGAATGACAGCATCGACCGGTCGAGAGATGGTCTTCGACCGGTCGAACATGTTGCATCGGATGGACAGAACGAAGTCATCGACCGGCCGAGTGATGGTCTTTGACCGGTCGAAAACCCGGTAATGGACGGACAGAATGAAATCATCGACCGGTCGATGAATGTGGCTCGACCGGTCGAAAATGCTGCTGACAGAGAGGTTGTTTCAGTTTTCCAAAATCAAGATAGTACCACAGCTACCTTCCCCTCGTCTACATCACCAGCTGAGATCGCTGTTCAGGATGCTCCACTTGAGGTACGTAAATCTAACCGGGTAACTGAAGGAGTTCCTAAACAACAATATGAACCTAGTATAGATGCAAAAGCCAAATACCCTATTGCTAACTATGTCTCCCACCATAGATTGTCTGAGTCTCATGCACTTGTTGTTAATCAATTATCTTCAGTATCTATTCCTAACAATGTACAGGATGCCTTAACAGATCCCAAGTGGAAGCAAGCCATGAATGAGGAACTCGAAGCCCTGCAGAAGAATGAGACTTGGGATATGATTCCTAGGCCCCTGGTATGAAGACTGTTGGATGCCGCTGGGTATTTACCGTAAAGCTCAAGGCTGACGGAAGCATTGATCGCTATAAAGCTCGACTGGTTGCCAAGGGTTACACCTAGAAGTATGGAATTGATTACCAAGAGACTTTTGCACCTGTTGCCAAGATTAACACTGTAAGAATTCTTATTGCTCTTGCAGCTCGTTATGATTGGCCCCTACGACAGTTTGACGTAAAGAATGCCTTCTTGAATGGTGACTTGGAAGAAGAAGTATACATGGATGCTCCACCAGGTGTCATCTGCAAACCAGGTGATGAAGGAAAAGTGTGCTACTTGAAAAAGTCCTTATATGGTCTGAAGCAATCACCTAGAGCATGGTTTGGGTGCTTCTCCAAAGCAATGAAGAAGTTTGGATATCGCCAGTGTAATTCCGATCATACCTTGTTTGTGAAACGCAACAATGGTAAGACTACTGCCTTGATAGTGTATGTTGATGACATGGTGGTTACAGGAGATGATCCGTGTGAGATGGCAAGTCTCCAAAAGCAGCTGTCTCTGGAATTTGACATGAAAGATTTGGGAGACCTGAAGTATTTTCTGGGAATCGAAGTTGCAAGATCCAAGCATGGGATTACATTGTCCCAACGAAAGTATATCTTGGATCTTCTTGCTGAGACAGGTCTGTTGGACTGCAAGCCTGCTGTCACTCCTATTGAGCAGAATCACAAGTTGGAGCTTCTTCCAGATCAAACTCCAACGAATAAGGCCAGGTATCAGCGTTTAGTTGGGAGACTTATTTACTTATCACATACTAGACCTGATATTGCATATGTTGTCAGTGTGGTGAGTCAGTTTATGCATAACCCTGGAGTAGATCATATGAGTGCAGTACTCCGTATTCTCAGATATTTAAAAGGCACACCTGGTAAGGGGCTACTATTTGCAAGAGACAACGAGTTGTGTGTCTCTGGTCTTGTCCAGGAGGTGTGTGTTTCAGGTTATAGTGACGCTGATTGGGCTGGTGATCATACCAACAGGGCGTCTACTTCAGGTTATTTTACTTTCATTGGTGGAAGTTTAGTAACCTGGCGTAGTAAGAAGCAGAATGTCATTGCTCGCTCTAGTGCAGAAGCCGAGTATCGAGGAATGGCAAATGGCGTGTGTGAATTGTTATGGATCAAAAATGTGCTTAAAGAGCTAGGTTTCAAACTCCAGAAACCTATAGATTTACATTGTGATAATATAGCTGCTATTGAGATTGCTCATAACCCCGTACAGCATGACAGAACTAAACATGTGGAGGTGGATCGACATTTCTTAAGGGATAACCTTGACAAGAAGATTATCCGGTTTCCCTTTGTGTCATCTGAAGAACAGTTAGCTGATGTTCTTACTAAAGGTCTGTCACATGATGCCTTTAGTAAATGGATTGTCAAGTTGGGCATGATTGACATCTACGCGCCAACTTGAGGGGGAGTGTTGACTATTGTGCATGTTTAGAGGAATTAGGATTCCTACTGTAAAGCTGTAATTGATTTATTCTTTATTTCTTTCCTATTAGGAATCGTGTAATAGCTGTATAAGATTTATTCTTTATTCCTTTCCTATTAGGAATCGTGTAATAGCTGTATAAATACCCACTTTGGGGATGAATGAGATATACAATTGAAACCCTAAACACTTTTCTACTATTGCCACCTCGCTCAGGGTGCGGACGGCAGAAAATCTTAACACCATCAGCTTAAAAGAGCTTAAAAATCGATTTAGAGCGATGATAGCTCCAGCCATTAGTTGGTTGATCACCATATCTGCATTTTGCCGCAGGCAACTCTCAAGATAATCGTAAAAAGGTGTACAATAATCACTGTCTAATTGTCTACTACTTCCAGCAGACTCACGCAAAACTTGACTAGCATAGCGGATCAACAAGCATGCGGCCATAGGAGAACGGCTCACAGTATTCTCCCTAGTCAAACTGGTAATCAACTTGCTTATAGCAAGAGCATCATGTTGTCGTATCTGATGCAGTAAAGCCAGGGCATGGAACTGTACAAGGGCTTCCCCTGAGTACTGCACAGCTTGCTGAACCTCATTACTCCACCTTTTGACGATCTCTGGATTAGTCTGGAAGAGATGGATGGCACTAACTAGAGCTGCACTTGAGACCACTGGATTCTTGTCAACAATAGCTTGTTTCAAGTACCTCTCAATCTGTGGAACAAGGGTTCCATCCGCAATCCTACAAAGCACACGAATGGCGTTTGCCCGGAAACACATATGCTCACTTGTTTTACTATTCATGTCCTTCATCAGGGAGCTTGTTACAATAAAAACCTCATCAGCACAAGGCAATAGCTCTTTTATCGTAAGATGAACCATTCTCCTCAAACCTTTGTCTGTTGACTGGAAAAGCTTAGTCACAGCAAAGAAAACTTCTGTAGCCTCAACCTTTGTGAACGTTTCGCCTTGGTTTAGAAGTTACAAAAGCTTTGTAATAACTAGGGAACATCTTCTTGAGTCGAGCTGAGCCTCATTGAAGAAAACCCTAGCTTCTTGAAGAACAGAACCCTTCTCAATCCCAGAAAACGTAGAGCGGTATTCTTCATAGGCACCATCTTCATCTTTCTTGTAAAGAGCCTGAGCCGCCATTGCAAACCTGAATAACTTTTGGAACTGTGTTGTACGTGGTCAATGTATGGAGAACTAATTCTGGGTTTTTCGATATTTGAAAACCTCTAATGGTCTAATTATATAGAAAAGTAACTTGGGAAAGAAGTCACATTCCTTATAGGAAAAGTTCCTGTTTCTATTAGAATTACATCTCCTGACCCAGTCTGACATCAGAACCTTAATAAAGTGTCTTATGACGATTATCATCCAATCATGTATCACATTATTAATAAAGAGAAATATATTCTGTTTTTCTTCAAAAGCTAAAAAATATTTTTTTTTAGAAAAAAAAATTATATATATTAAAAAAGGAACTTAAACAACAAGAAGCGAACCTGATATCAAAACGACATCAGAAACTCCGGCAGCTTCTTCAACCGAGGAAGATTCGGGCTCAGTTTACCACAGGAAGACCACTCAAAACAGCACTTATTTTGGTACACACTCAAGTATGCCGAGAAATCTCCTCCACATTTAACCTTCATCCTGACACTGAAGAAACTGTAGCGTTGTTGTACTCCAACTCTTGGATTTGTGCCTCCACTGTTGAACATGTTGGTCTGCCCAATAGGCAATAGGAACGAATGTAGTATTGCTGGAGCCGAGATTTTGATTGTGATTATTGGATCCGACTTGGGGAGGATGTCATCAGTCTGGTTGAGATAGACTACTTACTGTTCAGCCGTGCCTGACATATGAGAAGGCTCCTCCTTATAGAACCCAAGAAACCCTGCCTTGTGAGATGAGGGCATGAGGCACAGACGCGTTGGACCAGATGAGATGAAACATCAGAACAGGAAGAAGGTTGGCAGATTGAATGAAAGGGACTCAGAGTAGCATTCCCTGGATCTTTACATAGCATAAATCCTTTCACACTCAACTTTGGAATAAATTTCTGGCTGATTTAACAGGATCATTAGGAGGTGACATGAGCCGAGGGGGAGGAAAAAAAAAATTCTTAGAGAACCATGGTTTGAATATATGGGGATGATGAGAAAACCCGGAACAGTGGCCTTCATAGAGAGAGAGAGAGAGAGAGAGAGAGAGAGAGAGAGAGATAGATCATTTAACCTCAGAATTCAGTGTACTACTTGAAATTGAACTTGCAATCATGTCCAGGACTATGCATTGGTGTTGAACGTGTTTATATCTTATATTTGATATTAGTATCTGTACACAGCTACAATAAGCCGAATTACAATTCAATGATATACATCTCATATGGTTTGATTTTGGTTGAAACACTATATTTTCCTAAAAGGCTTTTAAGAAGAAATATAATTGCAAAGAATTTCATCTAAAAAATCATCTAGTATCTTCAGCTGTTCTTCCTCCCAATTATATTGGGTTCCAAATCTACCAAGTCGTTTTAGCTCAATCCCCATGCCTGCAAATATCCCACTCATTCTTGTTATCATCCCAATTCATCATCTCAAATAGCAAATCTAGCGTCTCATAACATTTTATGAACCACCCATATTACGTAATCAAGGTTTTGTCATGGAAAATTCTAGAAAACCAATGTCTATCTGCTTAGAATTGAGCTGATATATCAACAATTTAACACGTGCATACATGCCTACGCATTCAGAAATGAATAGTCATGACTCCTAAATACTTATGTGCTTGTATGCCCATGTTATATGCATCAGATTTCTATCTGAGAGTACAATACTTTCTAATTTTTGGTCAAAAACTCGAAACTGAAATGGAAAGGAGAACATAGTTACCTGGATTCGGCCATCAGAAGTTCCAGTGACCAAAATCTCCTCATTGGCATCAAGAGCCAAGGAAAGAACCTTACAGTTTGTGCCAGTTTGTAGTGTGTCTATTATTCTGTTCTGCTTCTCCCTATCCCAAATTTCCACACATCCTCCTTTACCTCCCAAATAGATCAGTTCCGAGCTTAATGCCATAGCCCGCACTTCTAGTGTAGTTGACAGAGACCCAACCAAACTGAAGTTTGCAGCACTCCAAATCTGAGTACATAAAAATTGAGCACTTCAGTTACCAATTTAAAAAGAAAAAATGGAAATTATATTTGAACTTTTGTATATAGTTTTTATCTCCCTTTGGAGATCTTGTTTTGTATGAAAGACACAGAAACTGTGCGTGTTATTTGATCCTGTTGGAGAGTGTACCTTCACTGCTGATCCATCCAACGAAGAACCTGCTACATATATCATTCCACTATGACACTGAATGCAATGGATAGGATTTGATTTCCCAAGTAATTTCCGGGAACCAGTTTGAATGGTACTGAGTGTTCCTGTCACCAAATCAATCTCCTGAAATTTCACACAAGTGATGACTATCAGTACAATAAGAGAAACAACTAAAGCTAGATGCAACTTGCAAGCCACCATGACTTAGAGATGTCTTACCTGAACAGTGCTATCATGGCATCCACAAAATATTTTCCCATTAACCAGAGCAAAGCACTTTACATATTTGCTCGAATTTAACATTTTGGATCCTCCATTCCATGAGTGAGCCTGGGAAGAGTAATAAACAACATATGATAATCTGTTGCATGCTTTTTCTTGCTTCTAAGGTTGAAATGATTGCATGGATACCAGAAAAAGTAAAAGAAGTAAAACAATAGTCATGTGACCTGTTATGATCTCCTTTAGTACCTTGATACCATTGCTTTGTGGAATGAAGCATGAAAAGCTATTGGTGACAGCCAGATTATGAACTTGATCCTTCATATCATGGACTTCTACACATTGGATTCCTTCATTGCTTATAGACCAGGCCCTTGTTGTTTTATCCAGTGAGCCACTGTATAGAATATCCTTTGATTGCAAAACTGCCATGCTAGTTACTGCTTTTGTATGTTCTCGCATTTGCTGGATTAGATGGAGAATGCTACCTTTACCCGTCCAGACCTTCAGAATTCAAAACCAGAATGCCAAGAAAAGAAAATTACATGGGATGAACATTTCTGGAATAGGATAATGGATAAACATAGTTTACCTTTATGGTTCCATCTGAATGGCCAGAAAATATTTTATCCTTGAAGCAAACTACTGAAAGAACCTCTCCATTCTCACTACAATCTACTTGAACTAATTCTTTATGATCCCACAGTTCCTGTGTTTACATGCGCAGACAATTTTGTCATGGGCCAATGTTTGTAGAACAGTTATATACAACAAGAGTGGGATGAAGTGATGAACTTACAGCACTAGAGTCTTGCCCTTCAGAAAAAACTTTCAGCATTTGAAATGCCAAGGGAGTGTATCTCTTAAGCTCTCTCAGGCCTTTTACTATATCCCTCCTACAAGAATTTAATTCTTGCATTCCCTCTGAAAATTTAAGAATTGTTAGCTCTTTTCCAACGATATAGTGGAAATATGATTCGAGCTTAACTAGAGCTGTCAAACTGGTCTATGCCTTACCGGGATCGTGGATGAAGCTGCCCAAAGCCAGCAAAGCAAGGGCTTTGTCTTCAGTATCCTTGGCAGACTTAAATATTGATATGAAGCGTTTAATCAACAACAAACGAGCAGCTCCTTGTATTCCTGTATCTGGAAGGTCACTGAGCATGTGTACGAGCCATGTGGCTGAGACAAAGCATGCAGAACACAATTCTGAGATTCTGCTTTTCAATCCTTCTGCCAAGGCCTCAAAAAGTAGACCAAACTCGTGGCTTGCTAAAACAAGTGCCATTTTTTTTTCCCAGTTATCAGCCGCCTTTTCTTCCTCCTTTTGATGTCATCCAGAAGAAAAACATTATCAGAATATTAATCATGTGAATTACAATTAGGTACACAGTATTAAGCAAAGCAGAAGGACGTAGCATGACTAAGTAGCTTGCTGCAAATTTTTAAAAAAAAAAAATAAGAAGAAGAAGAAGAAAAAGAAGCTCACAAGAGTGTCATCTTCTCCAGAAAAGCTGCTAAGCTGATCTATTCGCACGCGTTGTTTATAAATTTTGTCAAGGCCAGCACGTTTCAGAAGGAAAGCCCTAGCAAGAGGCTTTCCGGATGTGGTGAACCTCCCTTGCAGTGACATAATGATTTCAGCAGCAGCGATTTGGGCAGTAGGTACCTCAGTATTTCTGAGACATGAGATGAGAGTGTCCATCGCCTCCTCCCGGTACATGCTCATCTTTCTCGGCTCTGCCTACAAACCAACAAGTACTCATTAACCAACTAGCCAGTTTTGATTGTTAAATGCAATATGACTACTTGCACGTTGCAGATTCAAATTGGACAATGGAATAAAGAGAGATCCAAACCAGAAGATCAAGTTGAAGTAGTAGACCAGCCACAGCAGGACAATGGTCTTGAGCAGCAGTCTGTAGATAAATAAGGAGGGTGTGCATTGTACTGAAAGGGCCCTCATCCTTTATGATATGCAGGATTTGTTCATTGAATGTCCTTCTGTCTAACACCAAAGTTAGAATTTGTTGTGCTTGCTGAATTTCAAATGTATTAATAGATTTGAATCAACAGAAAGAAGCTTGAGGTAATTTTTACCTGTTTAGTTTTACCAACTCGGACAAAAAGAGAACTATCTCAAACCGTTCTTCATCCTTTGCGCCCGTGAAGCTATCCAGAACAGGAGCCAACTCAGCTTTATCAGCTATTGTGTTCCTGCAGTGCCCATCCTGTTGCATACATCTTAATAAGATCCCAATCGCTGCAGTCTTCTCTTCTACTGATTCAGATTCCAAACTGCTGATTATTCCTTCAAGTGCTTTTTCAGATGTCAAAGTGCTGGCAATTGATTCACTGCCATCAATAATATGCCCCAATAAAACCACAGCAGCTGATTTTGGCTTTAGACCCATATTAGGGAAATCATCATCTCTCTTTCTAATAACCAACAATAGAGAGTCCACCAGGTCCATCTCTACTAGATTAAGAATACAGTGCCTTAACAGATATATCAAGACAACAGCCTCCAACAACCCCTTTTTGAAAAGAGCCACAATACATTCCACATCAGAGTCAACCTGGGTTAGTGTCTGAATTACAGCATTGTCTCTTGAACCCAGCTCAGACAAGAGGAAAACTGTAGCTGTTAGAACTTTAGGATCGACAGAATTGAAAAGAACCTCCACAAAACCATTAATAACCGGAGGCTTTGAGAGCATATTCTGAATATCCCATTCCACATTTGCTTCCAGCCAGAAGCGCTCAATACGAAGAACAGCCATTTCAGACTCCTTGAGAATTTCTGACATACAAAGATTGGTGATGGCAATTCTTAACTCACTAACTGCACTATCAATTGCAGCTTGGCTTATGACACTGACAGGAGAAGTTGAAGGCATTATGGATTTCACCATTGGCTCAACCTGCGGGCTTGGATTTTGGGATGGACTGAAGGCTATACCAGGGTTTTGTTCTTGCCAACTTGCAATCAGACGTTTGAGGACATAGTTGGTCTTAGGCAGTTGGGTACTTTGCAAGTTCTGGCGTGTAATTGGGCAGGTTGAGTTTCCTCTATCAAGCCATTCTTGGATGGCTTTTCGCTCGTATGTCTGACCAGTCTCAAGTGTCACTGGATCATCAAAAAGGGTACTAGTTATTGGACACACAAAGTCCTTAGGAGGTGTAAATTTTCCACCACTAGATTGGGTTTCAGAATCTGCCATGAGCCGATTGGGAGATGAACTATATAGAAATGGAATCCAAATATCACCAAATGCAATAAAGAATGTAAAGCTAATGCCAAAAGCAGTGATTGGTGATTTAAGGTTTTCAATATCAGATTGAGATAGCTGTCACTTACCGACTTGATTCTGCAGAAATGGGTTGCTTTAGCTTTTGGATTGGGTTCTGTCCAGAATCAAATAATTCCATTCTTGTGTTGTTTTCCTACAAGACTCAAGATACAGCATTAGAAACCAAAAAAGTTGCATAGTTCAATCAGGCCAACTGTTAAACTTCTATCATTTCTTGTTAGTATCGATTCACTCACCTCAATTTTGGCTTCGGAATCCAAAGAAGAATCAAGTGAATGATCCTCTAATGAAGACTCTTCCAGCTCAGAATCTGAATTTACATTTGGCGTTCCTCCCAACATCCATGAGGGTGTGTGGCCAGTGATGATGTTATCAAGTGCAACTCTTTGAGGATACAATGGGGGAGACCTGGGTCTTCTTACACTGCTGCCCCTGCTGAACGATTCAACTGAATTTTCTGCTTCAGCCCAAATTGGCTGCGGGTTTTAAGAAGCAAAAAGTGAATGGGATTCAGATAAATGTCAAACTGTAGACAATGACATGTTGACACCAAAAGTCATGAATACAATGGGTACAGCACTGGTATTGGATCCCAAATATCATTCCAGTTGTTTTATTAAAGGAAAATGAAGCTTCTGATGCCAGACATTTTTTCCTGAGCTACTTTGGAAAACTCCATACCAGAGACACAAGAAGATAGACGAAATGATTTTATAGAAGCTTGTATGGTTAACTTCTATGTAAGAATTAGTCATCAACAACATCTTATATGATTTTTTAAAATCTTATAAAGTGGCCTATTTTGTACACCTAATGCATAGTATTACGGAATAGGACAATTCCAATTAGGTACAAGGCTTTATAAACACTACGGACCCGTGGGAGTTGGGTGTGTGACAAAAGCAATTAGTCCTAATAGTCATCATATCATTTGATTACTAAAGATGTCTCTTCCAATAAGACAAATCTTGTTATTGTCTTGAACCACTATTGCAACAATGTGCTTGTTGGTTTCTGAGGTCTGAAACAATGTGCAAAAATTGCCCAGTAGGTAAACTCAACAACTATTGCAGTGAAAATGAAAGGGTTAAACTCACAGTCATTTCACTCATTTGTTTTCAAATGCTTTCAATCTCAGTTATTGATCACAAATTTCATCAGTAATGTTGAAAATCACCTATGAATTGCAGATGCAAGGGATCTATTCAATGTGAGTAAAGCTTTTCATAAAAAAAGTCAAAACAATTGCAACTGTGCAACATAAAAAACCCAATCTCACAAAATGCGGGAAAGGAGCTAAAGTGGTAACACAAATCCAAACTGAAACTCAACCATAAATTCATAACCAAAACAAGTAAAAAGTAAAATCTCAAAGACAGTTGCTCCTCAGTAAACTTGAAAAGGTAGAATTATATAGAGGAGAAATGAGATATAGATAATAACTAAATTTATGAGCTTAGTAAAACCAATACCCAGTTCATATCAAGACAAAGCAAACGGCCAAAACCCAGAACAAAAGAAACATGCAAAAAAAGTTACCATCTTTGAGCTTATTCAACACAAACAAACAGTCATAATCACTAAATAAAATAAATACAAAAAATTGAAAAAGAGTAAGAATTAATTACATTGTACCGTCCGTTATCAAATCCGGCCTCATCTTCACCGGCAGTACTACTCCTCCGATCACAATACCGGAATTCCTCACTTCCCTCACTCAATTCCAACACCGCAGCCGGCGGCTCAACCACTCTACCTCCGTCTTTATTCACCAAAACCTCCCTGAAATACTCACTCAAAACCCTACAATTCTCATCCAAAACCCTCTCGTATCTTATCTCCAGCTTCTTCAGCTCCGCCGTCTGCTCCCCGCTCATCTTCGACAGCGAATTCGACCCCGAAAAAGCCACCGACATGTCGTTTATCGAAACGTCGTCGTTTTCGTAGCTGACGATCCCCGGCAGGATCTGCGATCGGCGGCGATTGTACCATTGGAGCACCGGGAGGAGGTGGACAAGGAAGAGCTCCTCGAACAGCGCCGGCGCCACCTCCGTCCGGGAGAGCGCCGGCTCGGCGGCGAAGATCTCGAGGAGGCAGACTGCGGCGTCGATCGACCGGCGGCAGAGTGCGTAGATGAGGGAGAGGAGGAGAGACGAGAACGCGGTTCTCGGCGCGGAGAGGAGGAGCTTCTGGCAGAGGCGGAGCGAGGAGGTTTTGACGGCGGCGCTGGCGGTGGCGATGGCGTTTTCTAGGGTTTCGGCGGCGAGGTTGAGCGGCTTGAGGCTCTTCTGGTTGGAATACTCGAACGGTGGCAGCCTGCGGTGGAGCGTGGAGAGGAGGTGGCGGCGGAGGTCCGGTTGCGAAAGCGTGTCGGAGACGAACGCCGCCGTGTGGATGAGAATCTGTGAAGAGCTAGTAGTAGTGGCCATGGTTGTGCTCATCACTCATGATCACTCTCGATCTCTTCAATTTTGGGGGTTAGCTGCTTTTTAACGGAAGAAAAAAAGATGGCGGGAAGAATCTTAAGACGGCGTCTAGGGGCAAAACGGTCAAATCGACATGTGAAAGTGAAAATCTCACACGGTAATGTAACTCATTTTGAGGCTGAAGAGGTCTCTGTATGGTTTTTTGATATTATAGGCCGGCCGGGGCGGCTTGACTGCTTAGTTGATTCTCATTCTGGGTCTCAATCTCAATCAGCTGAAGGGTAATATACTATTGTGATTACACTTGAAGTTCATTGATCTTGACTAGTTATTCTTGTTCTTCCATTTGGCATTGGTTGTTGTTCAATGCGGATTAGTACGTAAACTATAGGTGACAAAGATGTACGCGGCCAATCTTCAGCTACAGACTGTAGACTGCAGCGTTCGGATGGCGAAAGAAAGTTCGTAGGAAGGTGCGTCACTAGCTTTAAGATGTAATGCTGATTTGTAAGAGAGCAATGTTTATTGGTTGCATAGTTTAACAATGAAGCTCAAAGAGTAGCTGTCATGTACAAAGTTTATATCTTTGTTATTGAGATGCAGCAGATAGGTTGCGAAAGTTGTTGTCGCGAAAAGATGCTTAAACAAGTTTATTTTGGATGATATAAATATAAATTGGTTGATGAAATATGATACAGATCGATTAAAAATCAGTGGAGCTATCATGTTTTTATGAAACTAGGGAGACAACAAGGAAATGAATTTGAGCACTACAGTGACGGAATTTTGAGCTGCCAATGATGCGAAAGTAGAGGCTTCATTCGACATTGAGGACCCTCCACCAGCCAAATCTGATAGAGCCCTAATCACAATGAAGGGTGTCATTTGCTGTTTGCACACCAGAGCCACTGCAGCGCTTTCCATGTCAATTGCAGTTGCATTAAACTTGGAGTTCAAGAATTGTCTATATGCACTATTGTCAACAAACACATCGGCACTGATACCCCTTTGCACTCTTACTACTATTGGTGTTCTTGGTAAACAAGTTGTATTCACACAACCCTCTAACTTCAAATCCTGTGAATTGAATACCAATGAATTAGAAACAAATTCCATCAACATATATGTACTGTTAATCTGTTATACATAGATAAGAGAACATTGTGTCACTAAGTAATTACCAGTAGTTGTTGAGCAAGTGCAAAATAATTTTTGTTTACAGGGACCCAAAAGGCGTGCTGCCGAACTTCAGGAGTGCCATAAACTGGGAAGATCTCTTCCGGTTGGTACCACATTGTTCAGAGAATTGTCAACAGACTTCTCAGTTTCTGTTTTGTTGTTGAAATCAGAAAAATTTATGTAACCAACATCCCTAGTGTAGTCTCCAAATGACTCTAAGGATAACAAATCATCAGGACCATCCCCAAACCTCTGCATACATTTAAATCACAAAGAAATTGATGATGTCAAAGTTAGTACTGTCCTGAGTAAAGAAATATTCATACTTGCAATGGCGAGTGAGATTATGCAAAACTTACTTCATCAAAAATGTTTGTACCTGCCAATTCCAAAGGCCTGTATGAGCCCAATACTGAGGGATTGTGACATCTCCAATTTGGAGTTGAGGATCTGCATTTCCTGCAATTCCATAGTGCACAACCCCTTTCACCCTGAATAGACTTAGCAATAATTGAGTTGTTACACCTGCATTAAGCTATTCATATGTTCGCTCCAATTATTATCTTTCAACATACAATAACTGCATTGATCAAGAAACTAAACTAAACTAAACCCTAGTTAATTAAAGTTCTGCATCAACATACCATGCCCAACCCTGTCATAATTATAACAACACTTTGATTAGCCAATCTACCAAATCGAAATCTTCTTCCTGTGAAATTCAGTACAAAATCAATCGATGTAAGTCATACCAATATAAAGCTTCATGCAATAGTATACATAAAGTTTGCTGATATACCTGAGAAATCCAAAGTGGGAAGCTTCTGATCAGCAACAAAGCTTGCAGATTCAAGAAGAGGGCTGAGCTCAAAGGAATTTGGTACTATAATACCCAAGTATGGACCTTTTCTGTTCATCATATTAATCTTTTTCACGGTACTGTGATATACTGCACCATCAATTGTTATAGTGCTAATCCCCAAAACCATTACGAAGAATACCACAAACACCATCTTCAAATGGTTTTCCATCTCTCTCTAGCTATCTCTCTCCCGGCCTGTAATCATTCGAATCAATCCCCAAGAGCTGATGACCTTGCAGACTTGCATTGGCCGCTGCCACATCTATATAATAAACTGAAGACGTGAAAGCTTGAATACTCAGAGACTTGAACTTTCATAATAGAAAATTAAAGAGAGGTATCATGGTTGGAGATTCTTAACTAGCATTTCTCTACGTGAAGCATCAAATGAATCAATCTCACGGTAGTCTGTTATATAATCCCATATACATGAGAAGTCAAAACATAGGGATATCATGGCCACACAGTAGTTTTGCATTTGATACATATTATTAGGATAAGTCCTATTAGGATACGTTATCTCTGCAGAATCTTCTCCTACGTACTGATATGTAATATGTAACGTCCATAGAATATTATTCCAACAATTGAACAAACCAATCCATGCATGCGCATATACTTCTAGAACTATATATGTTTGAATGTGTTTGGGCCACAATTGGAATTTATTTCAATTGGGCTTTTACCCCGAGGCCCAGAAGGGTTTTGATCAAAGTCAAACCTTTAAGTTCATGCTTTCCCGCTTCAACCAAGGAAGTTGAGTTGGAAGGGGAACGTGAGTTGCTACCTAATCCGATTGGGGTTGTTTCGTAGCAATCCATCAGCGAAGATATCTGTTGGGATTGAGAAGCAATATAGCAATGATTTCGATACCTACGCTAGGCGATCAATCACTAACAACTGCAAACCATGCTGCACCATGCTTTAGGGAAGCTTTTAGAGGAACCGGCCATGCTGCGCAATGATGAAAGCTGAACAGTAACAGAAGCATAATAAGCAAGGTCATGACGTGTTGCTCCAAACTTCGAAGCTTCAATATCAACTATACCTCTGATAGTATCTTTGCTGATTTGATGGGAGGCAGGATAAGGGAGGACACTCCTAATGAATCTCGGGATCCGCCGGGCTGGAGTTGACAGCCCTAGGGGTCCTTGAGCCATATAAATATAACTCGGCTGGCATCTAGGAAAAGGTTCTCAACCAAACACAAACAACCACAAGTTCTAGCGCAACGCTAACTTGCCAAAGCCTCTCCGGAGCAACTCAGTCAATCCGCCTCCGCCCCACGATTGATCTAATCTTGTGCTTGTGCCGAGCGCTTTGCTGAGCCACTCACGCAACTCGCCTCCGCCCTACGACGGATCCAATCTCGTACTTGCGCCGAGCATTTGTTGAGCCTCACGCAACCCTCCTCCGCCCTCTTACGATTGATCTAATCTCGTACTTGCGCCGAGCATTTGCTGAGCCTCACGCAACCCTCCTCCGCCCTCTTAAGATTGATCCGCTCTCGTACTTGTGCCGAGCGTTTGCTGAGTTTATCGAGTCAGTCCGCTACCCTCGGTAGCAATCGAGTCTGTCAGTCCGCTACTCCGGTAGCAATCGAGTCGTCACTCCGGTGACACACCCGTGGTCTTGGAACAGCTCTGCTTTGCTTCTCCGGATCAAAGTAAGATCCTCAATCCTCGAGGGGTTGGGAAGAAAATCCTGGTAGAGAGAGTTCTATTCAGGTCTTGTTCGAGCCCTGTACGCCGGCTTAGTCAGCGCCCGCGTAACAGTCGCTTGACCAGGAAGTCAGAGTCGAATTGGGAGCAGACGAGGCGACTCGCCAGGGGGTCGCACGCAGTCGAGTGGCACCGCTCCAAGGGTGCTGGCACGCCTAAGCACAACACAGAAACCAACACACGCCAACCAGTGCTGACTGTTCGCCGGGTACTGAACCCGTCAGGAACAGAATGGTCTAACTAGCTCTCATAAATTAAATTGAAGTGAACTAGATTTTCATTTGTTGAGTCCTTAATCTATTACTAAACCTTTAAATGAAACAACCTAATTCCCAAATATTATACATAGATTGAGACTAAGCTGGCATGGAGATGACACTGGTGATCGTGAATGAGCAAGGAAATGTAGGAGACGAATACTATATTAAAATGGTTTGCTTGAAGCAAACGTCGACCTCTTTCTGTTCTCTTACATGCACATGGTGACATGGAGGAATAAGATTACGTTACGTTTCGATTCTTGGGGTTCAAATTTGCACGTTTAATCTGAGCGAAACCAGGTCAATTCTAAAACTTGCCTGAGCAAGAGCTCAAAGAATTGCAAGGTGTAGTAGTAATGGTTTGCGAATTTGGAAAAATTAAACCAAGGAAGGGCCACCCTAGACTCCGTAGCCAGCCCGATTTAATTTTGTCATGACGATTAGTAACTGCTAATGAAGTTCTAAAATGTGTTCTATGATTCTAACTGTCCAATGACTCTAGATATTGGCCCGTTACGATTACGGTTACGGTTTCTCTCAACGAGTCTTCTATTGAGTAGTAATAATTTGTGGTCCGATAAACTATAGATTCGATTTCACATACTGAAATTAAATATAGATTAGTGTTTTAATCTCATTTTTTAATACTAATTACATGATCACGTAGTTATTGATTTGAGTGATTTATACTTACAAATATTATTGAATTAATTTCAGTTTACCTACTTGAACTTTGGTTGAATCATCACTTCAGTCCCTATACTTTTGATTTCATCAACTACACCCCTATACTTTCTAAATTAATCAACTAATACTAATTTTGTAAATTCCGTACAAATGATCTATCAATACCAAAGGCTTTTTGGTATCTTTTCCCTACATTAATGCACTGTTACCATATTACGATTATAAATAAAACTAAACAAATCATATAATTAAGTTGAACAATAGAAAATAAACAAAAATAAATCATATATGGTAAAACAAAAAGAAATCACCATATATGATTTGTTTTCTATTGTTCAACTTGATTATATGAATTGTTTACCCTTGTTTATAATCGTAATATGGTAACGGTGCATTAATGTAGGGAAATGGTACTAAAAAGCCTTTGGTATTGATAGATTGTTTGAACGAAATTACAAAATTAATATCAGTTGATTAATTTAGAGAAGTACAGGGATGTAGCTGATGAAATCAAAAGTATAGGAACTGAAATAATGATTGAGCCCAAATTTAAATAGGTAAACTGAAATTAATTCAATATTATTTAGTTGGTCAAATATGTCATGCAAACAAAAGTTACGAGTCTTGTCATCGATCCATCATATATTTTGCGATGTTTCACACCACCTTTGGATGGGTGACACGACTGAAAATCATGAAGATGCCATAGAATTATTGTGGATCCAATTGACTAGGGATCACATGTGGGATAGAGCTAGATGTATGGGTTTTTTTCATTTTTATTATTATTATTATTTTTTTTTTTTTTTTTTTGAGAATGAAGGCTTATTTTCTTTTGTACCTTACACATTAAAGATTCTTAGAATAGATTGTATACCAAAATGATCATATAAGTTATATCAGTATATTCTTGAGGAATTTTTGTCATGCCTATATATTATCCTATCTCACTTTAATCATCTGGTTTTGTAATTTCAGTATGAGATAATCGAAAAGATCCTAAGAAAGAGTTATGGAAGAACATTGGATTAATTTTCTGAGTAACAAAATTCTACGAGATCGTTTTCGTAATTCACTTTTGTTGCACTAGTCTAGCAATTCTAAATATATATTTTAAGAAAAGCATGTCGATGACGGGACGTTATAGCTAATATCTATTGACAAATACTAAAAGATGATTTCAAACGATCATAGAAATCAAGAAAGGAACACAAATTGATAAAAGTTGAGTATTTAGTTCTCAACACGATTCAAATTAATCAATGCTGCTATGTGATCAGCAATATATGAATTGACCACTGCTCGCTCTACTTAATACTGAATATACATGAACAGCGCATTGAAGGAAAGAAAGAAGGTCGACGATTAAAACTTAATAATTAAGGAGTTTAACAACTTCCTAGTCCCAAATTAAAAGCAAGCTAGCTAGCACACAAGCATATATGCATAAACTTAATAGATTTTGTATAGCATCATGAGCAATCAGCCTTTGTGTTTTAGCAGAGTGACTGCTCATGATGTTATACCATTAACTTCCATGAAGCTCCATCTGTTCGATCGATCTCTAGCTTGAATATTTGTGTATACGTGCGTGTGTGCTGCTTATGCCATTTCTTCCACATTGCTTTACTGGAAACCTCCGCCGAGAGCTACCGGAGCCCAATAATCTGCTCCGTTGTCGCTCTCAACTTGCAGGGTACAAGAAACCGGAACCAAACACAAACCCCTACTCCTCAGGTCCTTCTTTGGATCTTCATAAGCATCCTAACAAAGTTCAAACCCAAAAGATAAAGGAGCTTGATTAATTGTATAAGTCCTTCGACCAATCAATGAAATGTTATAAAGCAAGGAAAATGTTGTTCAATTAATCAAGTTGCTTAGGTGCTTAATTAGCTAGATGGATTATATGTTATTTTGGCAGAGTTTATATATGTACGTATTCCAATTAGGAAAATAAGATTGATAAATTATAACAACATTATATGGAATATGCATTTACCTGCTCGGAACTAATTCCTTTCATCTTCATGCAGTTGTCATTCAGCAGCTACATATAGTCAAAACAATCATACAAAAGCATTAGCATTGATCCCATCATTATAATCATTAACAGTATCCCCATGATCGAGGGATTTTCTCTAATTTAATTAAGCCTATCGTAAGTACATACACTGGGAATAGCTGAGAAACGTATATATACCTGCCCAGGATCTTCGGGAAACATACAGTTCCTCTCCCCATGAACCTAATTAGCCAGAGAAAAATCCAATTAAGGGTTAACTAATCGAAGTCATTAATAATAATATAGACTAATGCACGTTTGAGAGAGAGAGCTATGCAGCATTGGAGTGAGAAACTAATATATTTAACTTACCACAGACTGTTGCTGCGGCTGACGCATGTTTGGTGATCCACTGCCCAAGTAAGGTAAGCTTAGGGCCTGCAAAATCAGCATCCGAAGGGGAAAAAGAGAAAGATCGAACAAACAAGATTATATTTAGAACTTCGATCATCAAAATCTAGAGAGAGAGAATATTGAAACTTGAAATTGAAAGCAACAATTAATATTTGAAATGGAACTTTAACAGTGTGTTTGTTCTACACTTCCATATATGACTACCAACTCATGGTCATGTTTTTGTTCCAGTCTTAGCTTCAAAAATAAAGGAGGGAAGAGAAAGGGAGGGAGAAAGAGACGTGACCTCAATTTGATTCTGAAGGAATCTGATATACCCAATAGCTTCTAACAAGACAGAGGCTGTGTCAGTCTGCAAAAGAGAGAAAAAAGCCACACCACGTCCCTCCAAAGTTAAACACTTTCTATGTCTGCATTCTACTTTAATTCTCAAAGGTAAAAATTAATTTAAACTGCGATTTGTATATTGAGGTTCAGGAAGTTCTTTCACTATGGATTTTTTCATGTTTTAACTACTTAGATTAATTGCTGAAGGATACTTTACCTTCCCAAATGGGGAAACAAGCTGATGAAGAGCTGTAATTCTGTCACCTAATTTCTCCTTCCTCACCTGATCATAGATCAGAAAACACAAACAAAGATATAAAATAAGATCGGTGCAGGATTCATATATATGCACGTCTTTAGCTTGCGGTTGAAATAGAGAGACTAGATAAAGAAGGGTACACATGGATGGATAAAGAATCAATATGATTGATCACAAATGGACAATCAAGAAAGACAAGTATCACCATCGTGGCTAGCTTACACAGATAGCTGCATATGGGTGTCTGTTTTCGTGTGTGATACAGAGAGAGAGAGATGCGGGAGATGGAACATCATGACTGGTAAATTAACTATACCTTGAAGGTAGGTTGGGCTGAAGAAGAAGGTTGAACCCTAGCTTTCTTAACTGCCCCACCAGTTGCACTGCTGTTACACTTCACAAGACAAGAAATCAAAAATTAATAATTTGATAGGGAGTAAGAATTGAAGAGTGATCATAAAAAATATTTAGAAACCATAGTTGGCATTATATGCTATATATAACTAGATCAATTAACATCATACTAATTGATCAAAAAGGGGGAAAAGGAATCTGATTCAATTCGTTTCAAAATCAGCATACTGATTATTAATTCCAGAAGTTGTTGTTTAAGAAGGCGTTTAACTCAAAATGAAAACAACAAATAAACCAAGAGGAAAAAAATCCACAGTACTCTTCATAGCTTGATTACAAGCTCATCAGGATCTGTTTTCAGCATTCATGCATTTTAAAACTTGAGTTACATCTAAGAAGAAGCGGAAGAAATGAATTCTCCAAACCCTAGCTGTGAAATCAAGATTCAAGAATATGTATATATGTCTCGTTTTCTCGACTCTCACAATCTCTCTTACCTCGGAGCTGGATCGGCTCGGTGGAGGATGCCTCCCCTCCGACTTGTTAGAGAAATCCAACATGTTGCTACCAAAACTCGTCACAGACGAAGACTTAGGAGATGAGGCTGAGGCAGCAGTAGCGGTTGGCATAATTTGTGACAAAGAGCACAAAGCTGCAGACTGAAAATCTTCATTATTATTCCCAGTCCCATGATGTCCGTACACAAAGCTCCCTGGTGGCGAGTTTTCTTGCTTCACCTCAACATTAACAGGAGCATTCTGATGAGCTTGACTACTCAATATTTGCTCCTCCCAATCCTCCAGTTTCTTAGCTTGATGGATTAGTTGTCTCAGACCGTTTGCCTTATCATCTTCACCGACTAGTCCACCCCTGCTTATCAATAACCGCACCCGTTAGTAAGTTTGATTTCGATCTAAAATGATGAGCCAGTGTCTAAGAATATGAAAATAATTAGGCTGCAAGAATCAGCGATGCAAAGCTCGTGTTTGAGAATATATAAAATCTCTCATATATGTGAGATCAGTGGTGCGTGCATGCCCGTGTGTGTTGTGAGAGAAAGAGCTAGCTAGAGAGGATTAAAGAGTAATTACATAATGAGTTGGCTCCAAGACTCTGGAAGCTCCTGGTTCTGGTTATGGTTATGGTTCTGGTTCTGGTTGTTGTCATTCCAAGTAGGAAAAAAGGGAAGTGAAGAAGAGGAGGAACTAGTAGACTGAAACTGAGGAAGGAAAAAACTAGGGTGATGAGGAGGAGGCAAGAAAGGAGAAGATGAAGGTTGGTTCGTTGTTGGCGCCCTCATGCTATTGATGTTCCACCAGTTAGGGTTTCCGGTCGCCATCATTTGTTGCACCGGCGAGCTCTGCAAAACATGACCTCTATTCATGCCTTGGTCTTCTGAACTTGGCTTGGCTTTTCCTTTCCCCCTTTGTGTGGTTTTCTTTTGTTGTTTTGCTGAAGCTCCCAAAACAAGTCTTTGTAGAAACTTTGAGAGAGGTACCTACACTCTGTTAAGTAGTACTAACTAACTTAGGTAGGGGAAATTCCCAGGTCCCTGTTTTTAAGAGAGAATTTGAATAATCAGGGGAAACCTCTCTCTCTCTCTCTCTCTCTCTCTCTCTCTCTCTCTCCCCTTTATTTCTTTATACTCTGATCTGCTGTTTTTTCCTTTCTCCCCTTTCTTTTGTGTTTTTCTTTTCTTTGTTGCTTTTTCATCTGCTTTTGCTTTTGCCCAAAGTGGGACAGAAAAGGTGGTAGCAATTTCAATTAATTAAGTAAACGAAAAATATATTGGATCCTACTAACGTGACTGTGAGTTCACATTGTCTCCTATCACCCCCATCTGGCATTACATATAGTACGAAAACTTACACAAGAACAACTTCGTAAGTAGTTTGAAAATTTAACGTTGGTTCGTCATTGTAGTAAAACGATAATGTCTTCCATAAATCCCTAACCCTCTTTAGACCCGCCCTCTTCTAATAATTAGTAAGGAAATATTGAACGTCTAAGAATCATACATTATATGGAAATGAGTTTAACTTATAAGTTATAGCGAAATAATTAAATAGCTTAATTGACCAACGTACTAAATTACAAGAAATGATGAGTAATTAATTAGTCAATATTGCATGTTGAGTCATTTATAATCGGGAGGTAGCCACCTTACTCTGATCGAGTCATGACTACTACAAGCTTAAGCTTCATGTTCCGTGCATGATTGTCATGCATGGTCCGATTTGTAGCTTGTTCGATCATTCTGTCCTTAATCAATTATTCTTGAATTGGATTCCCCCAGCACCATTTTAGGTTATGATGTGGATTTTGAGAACTAATACGCCCGTAACCCTAACTAGCTATCTGGTTTTATAACTTTTGATTTTTACCTAATTACTATATATCAGGAGTTGAGTTGAGTTGAGTTATATATATATATATATATATATATATATATATATATATATATATATATATATATATATTAGTGCGCTATGATAGAGGAGATATATTAATATATCGAGCTATATATATATATATATATTTGGATTGAAATTTGCAAACTACAAGTATACAGTTAATTAGTTATAATAACAAAGAATGACGATTACGAAATTGATAGTGAGGATCATCAAAATATGAAGATTGGCATTACTAGATTTGTTGCCATCTGCTCAGGCTATTAGTGGATGATCGATGTATGTGGCAACCATATCTGCTTGTAAGCTTGCTGTAACTGATCACTGTAATTGTTTAAGAAATGCAGAAGAATGTTGCAAATGTGAGGACGATGACCCGTGAGTCTATAGAATAGAAATAGGAGGTGACGGACATTGCACAGTGGTGCACTTTTCGAGCGGTCAATTTCTAGGGTTTGGAGATCCCTAATCTCAGGTCTCCAAGAGAATGATTACAGTTTCCCAGAATATACAAGACTAGTCAAGATTGGTTTCACTCCCATGTTGATAAAATGGCCACCCTATCCGTATTATTGACAACCAAATATTGTGGTTAAAACTTTGAACTTAGAAGAAAGTCGCAAACTATGGATTTTCCTTGTCTACTCTAGCTACGTACCAATCAAATGCTATACTTCGAATGGACATAATTGTTTTAGTCCAAAGTCCTCTTATGATTGTTTTTATTGATAAAGTGATATGAAACTAAAGTGAATTTTTTTTTTAAACAACTTAGTATTTCATTAATATTTTGAAAATGTCCATGATAAGTGGATGTCATGTACATTGAAACAAATTTGAGACGTAGAATTTGACATACGTACATATACCGACAACCACATATTTAAGAATGTTACAAAAATAAAATAAATCGAGAACCGTTGGTACTATTTATGCACGTATATCGCTAAAATTTTTATTTCATCTATAATTTTATTTTCAAACACGATTAGAGGCGGATGCACTCCTATAACTAATATTTGTAATGAAAACTTAGGCTTAGCTTTATTCTTTTCTTTTGACAAAACTTCAAACCCTAGCTAGCTACATGTTGGAAACTCATTACATCTATCTCTAACTCTAGGGTTGGGGAAGTGGCCACTCATCGAAACCCCAAGGCCAACGCCTACTCCTTCCGTTTGATATTCCTCTATAACATTCTCAATATCGATCAAATCAAGCGAGAACGAGCTAGCAAGCATAAACAAGTATTAAAATTATTCTCCCCACCTATTATTCCCACGACATACATTCCCTTAAACCGCATTCTAATGCAAGAACCAAACAAAGAAACAAATACCCCTTAAATCTCGAGCTCAATTGCCTTGCCTTAGGAACATAACCCTTGTTGTTTTTGGGCATGTTGAAGGGTTACTAAAACTCACTGGTAGCTATGGCGTTGTGTGGTCCGTACTGCCAAAATCATTGTCGGGGGCGCATCTCTTTTCCGGCCAGCATTCCCCCTACTTTTATCCTTCCCCATTTTAATTTTCTTCTTCTTTGGCTCTCTCCCATGTCCAATGCTAAAACCAACAAGGACCAACACGCCTCCCTTTTGTCCTCACCTTCCCTCCCATATATTCTTCTCGATTTCTCTAACACAACGCTTTTGGGTTTTTCCATATAGCTAATTGTTTATATATACATTTTTTTTTCTATGCAAATTTTAAGCAGAAACTTCAACGTCTTGGCTCGTTGAAGAGTCCTCGATCATTTAAAGCCTCAAATTTTTCTGGGTGGAAAACTCAATTTGTGGCACAAAATATTTGCATTATGATCCTATCTACATGATTGATGTATGAACAACTTGTATATTAGTTGGTCATCATCAGCACCATGATTACTACAGGTTAGGTGAACTTGAGTGCAACGTTCATTTGTACACCAAAATGCATGTAATTAAAATGAGAACGGATTTAGCGCACTAATGTGTACTTACATTAATAGTGTATAAGTCATTTATCTTGTCATTTTTTTCAATTTCGTTAGTGTCCCTTAACGCCTAAATGACTGAGTATTGTGGATACCGTTTTTTATGAATTTTTTATTGCGATTTTTATTGTTGTTATTCATGCTAACATAGTGGCTCGTCTCCTATTTGGTTTAGTTATAGTATTTTACAATTTCATCTCCACTCACCCCTCGATTAAACAAATGGTTGAAATTACATATTTGAGTATCTATTCACACATAAGTGCGTTGAATAATTTTGTTTCCAATCAAAAGTCAGTCTTGGTATTGTACGTAGGCTGCTCATTTTATCACGCGAGACTAATAATTAACGTTCGTAGTGAGGCTAACTGCAAAGTTCCTCTTGATGCAAAGTTCCTCTATGGTACTAATTAGTACATCGATCTACTTCAAATTGGCAAACACAATTACATAGGACAATATTTATCCATTACGGCAAACACTTGCTAGCTTCTGTGTGTTCGCGTCGGTTTTTACACCTGTCGAACTATCAACACGTGGGGGTGGCGGACGTAGGTTTCAGTCCTGGTGCGTTGTGCGTGAGCGTGCCAGTACCTTTGGGTTAGGTACAACCTTGGTGCGGACGACCTCTGGCGAGCGAATCACCCTTGGCGAGCGGATGACTCTGGCGAGCGAATCACCCTTGGCGAGCGGATGACTCTGGCGAGCGTGTTCGTCTGCTCCCTGCTACCTGACTTCTCGATCAAGCGACTGTACGCGGGCGTTGACAAACCGGCGTAAGGGCTCGAACAAGACCTAAGTAAACAATTACTAGGATTTTTCCTCAACCTTTCGGTAGATTGAGATATCTTACTTCGATCCTGAGATGCAAAGCAGAGCTATATATCAAGACCGCGGATGGCGTTCGTCCAACCTTTTAGCAGATTGGGAAAGACTGTTACCGGGGTAACGACTCGATTTGTCACAAGGTGTGACGACTGGACTCGATTTGTCTCAGCGACGCTTCGACACGAACGCAAGTCACTTTCGACAACAACGGCAGATTTACGGCGACCAGATGTGGTGGGCGTAGGTTTGCGGCTAGGTTGGAAGAGTGTCGATTGCAGTTGGTGGAAGGCTGTTCGCAAGAGAGAGTGCTCCGGAGAGGCTTGCAAGATTTGCAGGGCAAAAGCTTGTAGTTGTATGGTGTTGAACCCTTTTTACGTTGTCCTAGAGCTCTTTATATAGTGATCTCAAAACCCCAAATACGTATGCAACAGGTATATAGATTCTGATATCAAATAGAATTGTATTTGTTAAATCAACTCCAAGTCAGACTTGAAGAAGGACTTCGAATCCTTTCTCTAACCGGAAATTGACTAAATACAATTAGATTATCCGTTAATGGACAACCCTACGGGCTTCGGCCCAATGTATCGGTTGAATGTTAATTTAGGCCCAAACATTGCCCCCCAGCCTTCAAGATTAAAAGCCCATTGAAATCGAAGAAGGTTGAAAAAGCCCACGCGGATTTGTTTAAAAATCTGACGAACACGTCGTTCCCTCTAACTGATGCAACTTTACCAAATTGAGCTCAAGCGACTGTTCAATAAACCCTAAATCGCTTCAAATCGTACCGATTCAGAAATCCAGAAACCCCTTTTCAGATTCTATAAAGCCACAACCTGAGAATCGTGAGAACCCATCCGAAACCCCAAACCAATCGTCATGGCATTAGAGATCAAACACACCGAAGCGATTCGCGGCAAGGAAAGAATTCAAAGGGCCGTCTTCGAAATCGGAAGTCCCTGCTGCACCTCCTTAATTTCTCGAGACGATTACAACCGTGCCGGACTGGGCCCAAAGCAACGAGAAGTCACTACCGAAGGCATTTCTTCGATTATGGATTACTGCCGTCCGCCTCCAATAGCCTTCCGCGAACAGGACATCACCCTTCAGAAATGTTCGAACCACTTCGAAACCCCCATCACCACTGGTTGCTGGCCACTACCAACCTCAGAGATGATCAGGTGGTACAAAGCCAGGCAACACCTAGATGCCCTGAGATGGAACCGCGCTGGGATCACAGAAATTCTGGAGCTCTGTTTCAGCTTAAATCAGAAAGGTGGAAATCGATGCGTTTTCTTGCCCCTAGTAAGCTTCTGGAACTCATCCTCCAACACTTTTGACTTTCGCTTTGGTCAAGCTAGCATTACTCTCCTAGACTTATATGCTGGGCTAGGATTTCCTCTGAGTAATAAGCCCTTCGACGCGGATAATTATCCCCAAGACCAGTTCCCATCCTCCGTTATGTACATCACTGGCTCCTACAGCTATCAAGCTTGGATGACTGAATTCAGTCATAGGAATGATGACATCGGAGGAATTTGCTTCCTTGATTTTTGGCTGAACAAGTTCATCTTCTGCTCAACCGCCGCCAAGATGTCAAGAATCTACAGAAGGATGGCAGAGATTATTTACGCCCATCAAGAGATAGGCCTTGGGCAGATAGTTCTAGCCCACCTATATCGGGGACTGCACACCCTCACCATGAATCCCTTCAACTTCACTGTGCCCGGCCCACTTTGGATTTTAGACATCTGGGCGAATATGTATTTTCCGGGACTCGCCGCAGAACCAAGAGACATTGGAGAGAACAGAATCGCAGGCGCAGCATACGTTGGTCAAGAACCAATGTATGGGCAAGGCTACGCTGCGTGCTTCGATATCATCTTCCAGACAGATGCACCCGGCTTCTATTCCGAAGCTCAGATGCTGCTCACTCGCAAGCACCCTCATGCTTTGAAGACCGGCTTCCTCCCCTCAGCGGACCAAAGCAAGGCAGGGAAAGACCTCTTCCTCCAATGCATATCAATGGCAGACCTTCCGCTTCTGACCTCAAACAGAGGTAGTGAAGGCTCAGAGGTGTACGCCCCACATCTGTTTGCTCGCCAATTCGGCTTTACGCAACATGCCCCCTATCCGCCAATCCAAAGCTGTAACATCTTCTCAGCCTGGCGACCAAGCAAGAGTACTCCTGCGACCCCCAACATTCCATGTTCCTCCTGCCTTCGAACGGCCACCTTTCCAACTCCAGACGAATGCATAGAGCTGGTGATCTCCCAAGCAGCCACTGCTGAATATGACAATTGGTGGCACCGGCTTTGTGGGAAGGACTTCCAGATAAAGGAAGGATCAGTCTACTACTTCGGCAAGGTATTCAGAAGACACCGCGATTGTCTTACTGACAATGACAAGGTGGCGCTCGATGGTGGTCCTTTGCACCCTGAATTGCCGACTGAAGAAACTCAGGTAACTACTCGCTACGTTACAACTTACCCTGATTTTGGATAAGTATTAGGAAAACCACTAACTGATTTTTATGTTGCAGATTGTTTCAAAGAAAGTGCTTCCTGATGACAGGAAAAGGAAAGCCCTTGCGACTCCTCCAACAGCAACCAGGAGCAAGAAAAGAGTGAAATCGCCTCCTCCTGTGGTCGAAGAAGAAGATGACGATAATATGCCAGTAAGTCTTTAATAAATTGCCTGAATATCTGTCATCCGCCAACTCTATTTTAGATCAGATTATAACCCTAACGCAGTTGGCGAATTTTCTTCCACAGGGGCTTAGATTGAGACGGAGGGGAGGCGCAACTTCTAGCACCACTCCCACCATGCCGAAACCGATCGAGATCTCTTCTGGTGAGTCCTCCAGCTCCACTAGTTCACCTTCGGGTAGTCCTGAGCCTGGAATAAGAGTTCCAGAGACTTGGGACGAAGTTTCATCCGCCTGGCGAGAATATACAATCCGCCTTGATTACTATAGACGAAAACTCCCTATTGATGCAACTCCGCTAAACTGGCTTCCTGCTGAAACAGGTACAATCTGCACTCCCCTGGCCGCTGCTCCACTCTCAACTTCCCATACTCCACTGACCAGTTCAGTCCTTTCCTCAGAGAAAGTCATGGAGGGAACCTCATCCGCCAGCGCCTCAACTGCACTAACAACTGTGGCAAGCATGTCAAGGATGACACCCCCAAACCCATTCCCTGGACCAGAAGATATCGGGGGACCTGTAGAGGAATATCTGGAAGAAAACCCGGATGTAGTGATAGACGCCAGCCGCTACCAAGACATGCCCCCAGCCTCACCTCAAGGCGAACCTGTTGAGGCCAACAATCCCATAACTGGGGTCACGGCCGATACCTCTTCTGAATTAGAGGTACCTTTCTAACAACCTTTAATCCATTCATTTTTAGATTGTTATTATGTTAATTCTTCTTACACCTGCATTCTTTTACAGGCAACAGAAACTCCGATCCAGCCTGAGAGTATTGGCGAGCAGAGCATGGTCCTGTTCTGCCCCCAGCCGGATGTCCAAGAAAAAGGGTCTTCTGCCCCCCTTTCTCCTCAAGCCAACACTACTGGTACCCAGATCATTCCACCGCTGAGTGATGATCCGCTACTGCAGCCACCAATCCTCCAACAAGATGGAGCTGAACTGCAAGAAGCCTGGGACCTTTTCAGCCGGCTCTACCAAGAAGATCTCACAAATGCAGGAGTTCGTGAGAAGATCCACATTGCGCTGCAGACCGTGGAGAGTCAACTTCAGTCCTTGCCTGCCGAGGCTCAAAGTAAGATAAGGGAAGTTCTGGACGTCTTCCCTGGCCTCCTCGCGACCTTCCAAGACAAGGCGAATGAGATTCCCAAGCAGGAAGCTGCTGCCAAGGAAAGAAATTTGCTCCTGTCTCAGGCCGTAGATTCCTACTCCTCGCTGATACATTCCGTGGAACAAGAGGACGAAGTAGAACTCAAGCGCTTGAGACAAGAAAGGGAACACATTGACCGGAAGATAGCTCTGGTAAAGGAGAGACAGCAAAGTCGTCTGGATGCAGCATCCGAACGAAGGACTCAGCTCGCCAAGCTTAAGAACGAATCAGAGCAAGGTCAGAAAAACACCCTGAAATCCAAGTCTGACCTCCAACGCATGAAGGCTAAGCTCGCTAGACTAGGCCTTAAGATATTTGAATTCTCTTCTATGCCCCCCGAGTAACTTGGGCTTTGTTTTGTATCCATTTTTGATAATATTGGATAAGTGTTTAACAAACACAACCCATATGCGAGGCCCAAACCTGACTGGCTCGTTTATCACAGCCTTAATTAGTCTTTATCTGCAACTGTCAATTTCCAAGATACGGTCAACAGTCAAACTGACATTCAAAGCTTGTAATTCCCCGTGCTCGCGAGCGGTTGAAAATCATAAACTTCTTCATTATTTCGACGTGAGTGATGATGTGAAACCCTAATTAATCCCAGCCGTTAGATTTCACTTGCTACTCGCTATAAAATGAAGCCCTTAGCATCAAAACCAAAACTCATCTTCTGCTTACCATTCAACATGTCTATCTTAGTCTTTAGTTTCTCTACTAAGCCTCTATGGCTTCCTGAGTCTTTTCCTCCAGATCATATGGAGATGTTTGTCAAAACACCTTAAGTCGCATAGTCTGGTATTATGCCCCTTAAAGAACATGGAATATGGATAGAATCTCCAAAAGAAGGAGCTCTTCTATTGTTCTTCAGGGTATAATAGCTGCTGGTGACTTAGAACCCCTTCGCCATCATGGCTGTCACTCTCCTTCTGCGATCTTTCAGACTCCTGTTAGTGATCAGAGGTGACCGTCGGTTGGCATCCACATCCTCATCCCTTAGCTCTTCTTTCAATCCCCAAGGCCTTCCCTTTGAGGTAAGGTTCCAAATAAAGGTATTGGTGGATGAAGAAACTTACGGGACGGTGAAAGCGATGAGGATCGGAGCAGGAGATCGGAGGAGGAACGATACACGTCCACCCCCAAAAGAATCTGTGAAACAGATCCTCTTCTCTCTTTCGTTCAAGAAGTTTAAAAGTATAGGATTTCACATAATTTTGTACTTGTAAAGCTCTTGACCGCAAAGTCATTCTTGAAATAGGATCAATAAATTTAGATCTTATTGACCTTGTTGATAATGAACAAAAAATTTGCTGTTTTCCATGTTGAATGAACAAGAAATTGTTGAAGCCGAAAATTGTTGACAACCATAAGCATTGATTCTCAATTCGACTAAGTAAACAAACCCTAAACAGATTCATAACAAAAGAAAGCAAACTACGAAACTAATGAACCTTGAACAGATTCATAGTCTAAAGAAAGCAAACTACGAAACTAATGAACCTTGAACGGATTCATAGTCTAAAGAAAGCAAACTACGAAACTAATGAACCTTGAACAGATTCATAGCCTATATTGCTGTTCATATTATTGGTGATAGCGAACCACTAACAGACTTCATCGCCAAATCATCTATGACCAGTATCCCTTGTATTGCCCCCCCTAGTAACCTTAGGCTGAGGCGAAGTAAACCGCCAAAGCCAAGGGGACTAAGGTAAAGTGTTAGTGTCTCCAAAGAAGGTTTTTAAGTTGAAGGTTGCCCCCCGGCCTCGACCGTAGCGAGTGGCTCTTCATATTCCCAAACGCTAGGGAAGTACTTCTTGAGGTGGCGTCCATTAATGGGGCTACGATGGACCTCGCCCTCCAAATCTCTGAGTTGATAAGCACCTTTGCCAATAATTCGATCAATGACAAAGGGGCCCTCCCATTTAGGAGACCATTTGCCACGTCCAGTGTCTCGTTCGCCAAAGGGAAGCATGGCCTTCCAGACCAAATCGCCTTCACCAAAAGATTTACCCTTGGTACGCTTGTCGTAAGCTCTGGCGATCTTTTTCTTTTCCAATACGATGTTCTGTAAAGCATCTAAGCGCTGTTCATCGAGGTTCTCATGCTCCTGAAACATTGCCTGAACGTAGTCATCTCCGATTAATTGATGCTGCTCGCGAACTCGGAGGGAACGGACAGTGATTTCCAAAGGAAGAACAGCATCATGGCCAAACATCAAGGCATACGGAGTAGTGCCTGTAGGAGTGCGTTTGGACGTACGATATGCCCAAAGAGTATTGTCCAACTCCGTGTGCCAAGACCGAGGATTGTCCTCCAGCATCCTTTTGATGATAGAAATAATCACCTTATTGCTAGCCTCAGCTTGACCATTCGACTGAGCGTAGTACGGCGAAGAGTGTAAAAACTGAATGCCATACTCTCGAATGAATGTCTGCGTACTCTCCGCCATGAACGCTGCCCCCCTGTCCGCCACAATACATTCAGGAATGCCATAACGGCAAATAATGTTCTGAAATATAAAGCGAATGACTGTCGCTGCGTCACAATTTCGGACAGGGATGGCTTCCACCCATTTGGTGAAGAAATCTGTGCCAACCAGTAAGTACTTATGTTGGAGAGACGAGTTCGGATGGATTTCCCCAACAAAATCAAGTGCCCAACCCCTGGCTGGCCAAGGTTTGATGATAGGCTGCATTGGGATATTAGGAATCCGTTGGACCGGTCCATGAATCTGGCAATCAACACAGCCTTTGGCAAAGCTGATGCAGTCTTTAAGGATAGATGGCCAAAAATAACCATAACGGCGGATTAGCCACCTCATCTTTGATCCGCTTTGGTGCGAACCACAAACTCCCAAATGGACTTCGCGCATTAACCTTTTGGCTTCTACGCCAAAGACACATCGGAGGTCTACGCCTTCCGCACCTCGTCGAAGCAACTCATCACCCTTAAGTAGGTAATTTGTAGCTAAATACCTGGTTCGCCTTTCGGATGGGGCAGACGGATCTTGTAAATATGTAATGATCGGTTGTCGCCAATCAACATCAATAGTATCAAGGCTAGCAACCAACCAGTCGCCTCGCTGCTCCCTTCGTGCAGCGAAAGATGGTAACGTCCTCCGTTCAACTTTCAAGATGCGTTCCTGGACTCCGTTAGCTAGGGTAATGCCAGTGGCGAGCTGTGCTAACTCGTTTGCTGCAAAGTTCTTTTCACGAGGTACGTAGTCAAGCACCACATCAGAAAATTGATCCAACAACTCTGATGCTCGCTCCCAATAATGTACTAGGTGGAAAGAAACACATTTGTAATCCCCTAACAGCTGTTTGATGATTAATAGAGAATCACCATATACTTCGATTTCTTTGGCGTCCATATCCAGTAAGAGTTCCAGACCAATAATAAGGGCTTCATATTCAGCCTGGTTGTTTGTACAGGTCCATTCCAACTGAAAGGAATAAGAATGGCTTACCCCTGATGGACTTTGGATGCAAATTCCTGCGCCCGCCAAAGAGTGTGTGCTACTGCCATCAAAGTACAGGATCCATGGTACCGTGCCAACCATGCTGACGAAAGGGATAGGCTCCTCAACCGATTCATCTAAAGGATGATGAAGTAGGAAATCGGTGACCGCTTGACCCGTCATTGCCTTGAGCGGTGTATATTGTAAAGAAAATTCAGAAAGAGCCAAGACCCACTTACCAATCCTACCCCTCAAGATAGGGCGAGTAAGCATGTATTTGACCAAGTCCGTTTGAGCTACCACTATGGTGGTAAAGGAAAGCATGTAGTGGCGGAGCTTGGTCGCTGCAAAGTACAACGCTAAACAGAGACGCTCGATGGGAGAGTACCTTGTTTCTGCATCTAAAAGGGTTCTACTGAGATAAGATACCGCATATTCGACTTTCTTACCCTCCGTAGTAGTTTCGTCCTGAGCCAACAGTCCAGCAACAGAACTAATAGATGCAGAGATGTATAACTTGAGTGGGATGCCTGGCTTTGGCGGCCGTAAAACTGGCGGACTGGCCAAATATTGTTTGATTCTATCGAACGCCGCTTGATGGTCAGGTCCCCAAACGAACTGCTCGTCCTTCTTGAGTTTCAACAAGGGCGAGAGAGGAGCGATCTTGCCCGCTGAGTTAGATATGAAGCGTCGTAGAAAATTGATTTTGCCCAACAAGCTTTGAAGCTCCTTCTTGTTCCGAGGCGCCGGGGCGTTTAAAACAGCTTGTGCCTTGTCTCCCGCTACCTCAATACCCCTGTCATGTACTACGAAGCCAAGGAAATCACCAGCACGAACCCCAAAAATGCACTTTGCTGGATTCATTTTAAGCTGATGTTTCCTCATCCGCGTAAAGACAGCGCGCAGATGACCAATATGGTCTACCTTGGATTTAGATTTAACCACTACGTCGTCAATGTAAACTTCTAGGATGACGCCGAGAATGTCATGAAAGATTAAGTTCATAGCGCGTTGATACGTAGCTCCTGCATTGGTTAGGCCAAATGGCATGCTAAGATATTCAAAGGCTCCAGCAAAGCCTGGGCAACGAAACGCAGTCTTATGAATGTCCGGCTCATAAATTGGTATTTGATGGTAACCGGCTGTACCATCCATGAAAGATAACATTTCATGCCCTGCAACTGCATCCACCAAAAGATCCGCAATAGGCATTGGGTATATGTCCTTTGGTGAAGCAGCATTTAGATCTCTGTAATCAACACAGACCCTGATTTTGCCGTTCTTTTTCTTAACAGGAACCACATTCGCCAGCCATTGTGTATATTGGGCCGGACGAATGATTCCTGCATCTATCATGCTCTGAACTTCCCTCTTGACCGCCATAGCGGTTTCGGCGTTCATTCGCCTTTGTTCTTGTCGAATAGGGCGGGCGCCATCCCTAATGGGCAATCGATGGCATACTAGATCTTTGGACAGTCCAGGCATATCTTGATACTTTTCCGCAAAGCAATCCTTGAATTCTTGCAACAAATTGATTAATTGCAATCTCAGGTCCGGATCCAGCTGCTGACTAATCCCAACTTCTAAAGGTTCCTCAGGTGTACCGAGATTAACCTTCTCTACTGGGTCTCGTACCTTGGGCGGAGTATCGTCTAAGGCAGCTGGTGCTGGTGGAATGGGCTCGACGTCTTCCGTAGTTATGACGTCGTCTTCATCGATACACTCAACAAGAGCGACCGTGTCTGAAGCTAGTTGCTCTGCCCTAAACATTGCCAGGCGCTGGAATAAAGAGAGTACAGCCTCTGACTCCGCCACTGTAAAACTGTCAATCATGCTGACAATTGGTTGAAAATCGATGGAAACAGGCCGAGAACCGTCCGCCTGAGCCTGTGCTAATCCCCACCGTGTTAAGTCAGTGGAAGTTACCCCTAGCGGACGACCCTTACTATCCACCCCATCAATCACGAGAGGACGCATAGTGCTGTAGTAATAATCCGACTCCAAAGTATTAGTTGCTATAGAAAAGGGACGCTCATCCGCCTTGATTAGAACAGGTTTATCAGAAACTGGATCCCACATTAGCATCTCTTGATGTAGCGAGGATGGGACTGAGGATGTTTTATGTATCCAATCGCGTCCCAAAATCATGGAATATGGGACTGTAGTCTCCGTCACGAAAAGACCCTGACAAGCATTGGAAGGTCCAAGGTTAATTCGGAGTACGAGGAAACCAGCCGTTTGAGCCACAGCGCCCGCGAACCCTCTAACTTTAATAGAGGAGTTCTGGATCTTGGCCGCGGGGATCTGAAGTCGTTCCACCGTGCTGAGCGTAATCACACTCACCGCCGCACCATTATCGATGAGGATTCGGTTGACCTGGACACCCTCCACCTCTGCCGTAACGTAGAGAGGTTTGAGATGTTGGGTCATTGTAAATGTGGGCTTAGTGAAAGTCATGTGCGAACTATTCAGATCAGCGACCCGGTCCTGGTCGCTAAGAGTTAGTAAAGAATTCAAATGCTCGTTGGCAGGAAGATCATCCTCGCCTGGCGCTGGAATGAGACAAACCGGCTTGTCCGCCGCCTCCTCTTGTATAAAATACGCCGTAGGAATTGGTTTAGACAAAGCATATCTAGAGGATAACATGAAAACCATATTACAGTCCAGAATCGGTTCATCTCCATCTGTAAATCCTTCTTCGTCGTCCAGCATCTCATCATCCGCGTCCGGCATGTCTCTATCCACCCCTGATGAACTCGTAGGAGCTTCAGTCTGAGACGTTATAAGAGCTGCCTCTGCTTGCTTCACAGCGAAATCAGTCTTCAATTGCTGAGCTACGAACTGAGGGAAGGGCTGATCACCTTGTTGACTGACAGCCTTCTGACCCGTGAGAAGTTGAGTCGTCTTAGCCGATGACCTGCGAAGGACTGGAGTAGATCCTTGAGTTTCTAATTGTATGTCAAGGACCTTGGTAGGTGTTGATGTAGAAACTGCCGTCATCCCCTTAGGCTGCCATTTCAGAATAACAGAATCTGTCTTCTCTATCTTATCAGCGGTTGTTTTGACAGATTTAGGTGGTGGAACCTCGGCGGCTGAACGCAGAGGCAGCCTTTCTGGAGATAATGCTAGCTTCCTACGAGGAGTTTTCTGAGGTGCACCATCTACTGCTGTAGAATGCATAATTCTTTCGTGAACATTCTTCCTTTGAGTTGGCGGTTTTTCCTCCTTTCGTATCCTACGAGTATCAATATAGGTTTTAGACTTATAACGCTTGTAGGTGTCACGTACGTGCTCCACAGGCATGGAGAGTTCGTTAGGAGTCACCCTTCCTTTGTTCAAAGCCTCTAAAGTCCTTCTCGCTTTACCATACCGCTTTTGAACATTCCTGGTTGGAGGGGCTGGTTCCTCTATGATTGGCTTTGTCCCTGAAGGTCCAGGATCTGGCCAAGACCTCGCTGGGCTATCGAATGCCGTCGTCTCTTGGTGATGGTATTTTGTCCGTTTGAGGTCATCAAACCGAGAGCGAACCGGCCAAGGAGGATTCCTCTTGGCCGTTGCAAGAGCCTTTGCCGTTGCCTCTTCTAGCGCCCTCATCAGCTCTTCATGGGTAAGAGGTATTCGGCAATTTATCTTACAATCAAGGCATAGCTGAGCCCTAGGTATGGTTATCAGTTCTTCCGTGACTGGCGGATTAGCTTGCTTGTCCTTTCGCGAGGTATCATTGGGTTTGCCCTGATCGATTGCATTTACCCAAAAGTGCTGGAAGGGTAATAACGCGCCGTTATCAAACTGGAGGAAACCCTTATTCAACAAGTCCTGAATATGATCCTTCAAACCAATGCATGTAGACGTACTATGATCGTTTGAACGGTGAAAAGCACAACGTGAGCCGCCTGACCTATCCTGCTGATGTTGCGCCAACAGGAAGGCAGGAACAGCCATCCCCTTTTGACTCAATTCTTGCCAAATTTCTAACGCCTTATTCGCGTTGTAGGTATAGGTCTGAAATTTAGAACCCTGTTGACCAGGTTCCAGTTCCCCACCTTGATAAGGAATCAGAGAAACCATATTTACGTCTGGAAAGGGTTTAATCTCTGTCCATGTAGGCTCCTTAGGAACGTCCATCGCCATGAGTTTATCGTTAATCCATGTCTGAATTTGGTCTTTGAGCTTCACACAATCCTTAGTATAGTGATTAGTCATATTGTGAAAACTGCAGTACTTCTTACCCGCCATGTAGTCTGGCTTGGGTATGAAACCACCTTCGTGCTGGAGTCGTCCTTGTTTAAACAGCTCGTTGAGTATCTCCGGTGCTTGATGAGCGTTATAGGTATACTTCTCAAAAGCAGACCTCAGAGGTAAGGAGGCCATAATCTTAATAGGATCCTTAGCGAACCGTACGCTTTTCGGTTGTAGAGGCTGGCGACCCACTACTTCCACAACCGCTACATCCTCTTCATCCTTGGTATCATCAACCCAAGTGACTATGGGTGCTGAATCAGCATCTATAGTCGCCACCGTTTTAGTAACAGGAGGGATAGGTGTCTTAGGTTTCAGAGTTCCGGGATAATATGACACTGGAATGCTCTGCCTCTTACTGTTCTGAGCCCTCGTTTGGTCGAGGAAGTGTTGATGTCTGGCTAACCTATTGGTTAAGTCTGCCATATTCGTCACATATACTTGCTGGAAGTGCGCCTGGATTTCCGGTTCGAGTCCCGCAATCGCTAGCTCGACCGTGGTCTCCTCTGTTAGCCTATCCTTGCATTTAGCTCGAAGGAGCTTGAAACGCCTCAGATAATCGATGGCGGACTCGTCAGACTCCTGGTTAGTATCCGCCAGAAACTTAATGGTTACCTTAGCTTCTACTACCCCGAACATAGTCCTAAAGAGACCCTCCATGGATTGCCAATCTGGAATAGAACCTGGCGCTAGGTCTCTATACCAAGCCAAAGCTGATCCTGTGAGAGAAGTTCCGAACAACTTCAGCTTAAGAACGGGATCTTGGGCGTAAGGACCACACTCGTTATGGAAACGAGTGATGTGGGTCTCGGCATCTTCAGAATGTTCGCCCGAAAAAGGGGTAAACCTTATATGCCTGAAATTTGCGGGCCATGGCGTCATATTTACCGCCAGGGCAAGTGGATTGGTATAGGTCATACCGGGATCCGGCAAACCTTGCATGACCCTCAACTGTTCCTGAAACAGTTGTTGTATCTCGTTGCGAGTCATGCCACCCTCAACATCCTCCTCTTGAGCTTCGCCTTCATTGTCAGGTGGTGGGTTCACGTTTCGACCACCTCTCCTCTGCTGTCTATTCGGATTGACAGTTTCAAATCCCCTGTTATTAGGCTTAGTATTTTTGTTGGGGCCTCTCTCTGTTACCTTCGCAAATTTTAGTAGAGGGACCTGTTCGTTCGGCTCAGCTGCCTCAGTCTCGAAACCCATCTGCACCAATCGTTCGACAGTGGCATTGGTCTTGTCCAATTGTTCTTGCTGCTGCATCATATAGTTTCTGAACTCCTCCTGCTGTTGCTGGAGTTGCTCGCTGAAATTATCCTGATGCCCCCTCACCAATCTGTCAAGATTTTTAGAGAGAGAGCTAATATTATCTGTATTCCTATGAGCGTGATCCGCCAGAGCATTAATGTTAGTCATATGACCAATCTGTTCAGTCTTCAACTCCTTCAACGTAGCTTCTATCTTTTCTAAGATGACATCAGTATCCTGAGACTTAGATATTAGAATGCTGAAAGACTCCATTATTTCTTCAGTAGAGGGTGTCCGAGGCAGACACACTCCGTCCCCTTCATGGGCTTCAGTATCCAATGAAGCCACGGCGGCATTTGAGATGTCAGCCTCTCGATGGCGATTAGTGACATCTTCCAAGGTTTCGGGTCCTTGATTAATTCCTTCGAGGCCCTCAGTTAGGTCCTCAATTTCAGGTCTGTCATCTCCAAACTTGGCTTGTAGTTGGGATTCAGATAGACCCCTACATGCAGCTGAGTTATGCTGTTTCAACAACCGATGTTCTGGTTTCTTACAGAACGTCATTGGTCGTTTATAGATATTGGTTTGCGCAATCCTGACACTGGTCCCACTGGGCGTGCCAAAAATGTTCGCGTCGGTTTTTACACCTGTCGAACTATCAACACGTGGGGGTGGCGGACGTAGGTTTCAGTCCTGGTGCGTTGTGCGTGAGCGTGCCAGTACCTTTGGGTTAGGTACAACCTTGGTGCGGACGACCTCTGGCGAGCGAATCACCCTTGGCGAGCGGATGACTCTGGCGAGCGAATCACCCTTGGCGAGCGGATGACTCTGGCGAGCGTGTTCGTCTGCTCCCTGCTACCTGACTTCTCGATCAAGCGACTGTACGCGGGCGTTGACAAACCGGCGTAAGGGCTCGAACAAGACCTAAGTAAACAATTACTAGGATTTTTCCTCAACCTTTCGGTAGATTGAGATATCTTACTTCGATCCTGAGATGCAAAGCAGAGCTATATATCAAGACCGCGGATGGCGTTCGTCCAACCTTTTAGCAGATTGGGAAAGACTGTTACCGGGGTAACGACTCGATTTGTCACAAGGTGTGACGACTGGACTCGATTTGTCTCAGCGACGCTTCGACACGAACGCAAGTCACTTTCGACAACAACGGCAGATTTACGGCGACCAGATGTGGTGGGCGTAGGTTTGCGGCTAGGTTGGAAGAGTGTCGATTGCAGTTGGTGGAAGGCTGTTCGCAAGAGAGAGTGCTCCGGAGAGGCTTGCAAGATTTGCAGGGCAAAAGCTTGTAGTTGTATGGTGTTGAACCCTTTTTACGTTGTCCTAGAGCTCTTTATATAGTGATCTCAAAACCCCAAATACGTATGCAACAGGTATATAGATTCTGATATCAAATAGAATTGTATTTGTTAAATCAACTCCAAGTCAGACTTGAAGAAGGACTTCGAATCCTTTCTCTAACCGGAAATTGACTAAATACAATTAGATTATCCGTTAATGGACAACCCTACGGGCTTCGGCCCAATGTATCGGTTGAATGTTAATTTAGGCCCAAACACTGTGTACACCCATCATCATCATGAGTTCATGACCTCTGATCGAGTTCTTTTGTCTTGTATTTTTGGCATATACATGTACGTAGACAATATAACTGATGATCGAATAGATGGTGCATGCATGTTTTTCGATATCATAATCAAGATCAACTAATTTGTTAATTAAATTTAACATTTGCTCAAGATAATCATCTATCGACATTTTTGAAACTCGGCATGTCGTTTCCTAGAGCTTCGAATATTACCTCGTGAAAGGGTGTGTTCTTTTGTTTCATCTTGTTCATGCTTGATCATCGGATTCCTCATATCACATGCTATATCTAATTAACCTCCTTAAAATCTATCCATTATTCCTGTTTAAGATCCCTAGCAAGCCTAAATAATGATCTTATATGATAAGCTTTTTGTGGTGTAGGCCATAACTCAAATAATCCTGGTTTAGTTCTACTTTAATCGCCAACTTTAGCCAGTTTCTCAAAAACAAAAACAAAAATCACCAACTTTAGCCAGTTTCTCAAAAACAAAACAAAAATCGCCAACTTTAGCCAAAAGGGAATGCTATTAAGTACGCGGAACCCCCACCCCCGTCCATGACAAATGAGGACAAGCAAATAGAAATGACAGAAATTTCTCATGCTCTTCGCATCTACTAGCATTGCTAATTCTCCTGTGCATCTAATAATTTTCTGTAATACTAATCTTAGATTCTTACCTTCTAAAACTATTAGAAAACAGAAACTAAGGTCGCATTATTATCGATCAATCTATTTTATTTATTATTTTATAATTTATTATATCGTGAACTTGAAATATAAATAATTAACTAAAGCGATCTCGATCTAAAAAGTAAAAATAATAAAAAAATCATAATAACTTAGAACCGGTAACTTTTTATAAAAGGTAGAATTCAACTTCTACTATGCTATTATTAGGTTTTTCAGTCCAAATTAGAGGACATATATAGTAATTGATTCATGTGTGCATACTTGCATGGATAAATACCGATGATGCAACTTTATTACTAGCTAGTAAACTATATATATGTAGTTCGAAGTCGCTTTCGAAAAGAAGTGTGTATGAGTAAGTAGCAAATTTAATAATCATGTAAAGGAATAATCTTGGCAGACAAGTATCTCAGTAGATTATAAACAAGTCCTCAATCATTCTCATTAGGAGATATAAATACTCAGATTTCATCCTGCCCTTGTTAATATACTATAGAACTGATCCCAATAATCTTCATACCGCTAGCTAGCTAGCTCCTTTTCCAATTCAATATCAATATACTCGTCTCTCTAAATATATTGAATAATGCCCACTTTCTAGGTTTTTTTGCCCCACTCTAATATGTTTAATGATTTTTGATTTGTTAATTGATTTAGGGAGAATTATTTCAAGGATAGCTTTTGCTAGTTTCTATGCTTGTGTCAAAGCCGATGTGCTTATTGCTTAAAGAGAATAATATGTCAACTGAGAGAGGACTAGAAAAAAGATTAACTTGCTTTAGTTTGTTATAACCAGTCTTTTCTTTGAAGCCAAGACAATGATGGAAGGCCAAAGTCTATTACAGATATTTTAATTATCAGCAGTGATCGATCGACTTGATACGTACAAATTAGAGTACCAAGTCGATCACTGAAAGAGGGTTCGAGTTCAAAGAAATGACAAAATGGACTAATTAGGCATTCCCTTTATTTCCCTGCAAACAAAAACTAAGGGACAAGCTGTCGAACTTTGAAGGACTTGTTAATTAGCTATCATTATCTAATGCTAGCTTAATTTAATTCATATATACATGCAGGAGTGTACTATACAATTAAGCTTTTGCATTTTCATTAACTGGAAATTGTTTTTCTTCAAGTTCGGACCGGGGTTTCAAAGTCATTTCCGGGAAGAAAAAACAGAGGAAAAAGTATGATCGATCGAGATGGACATGAATCGTCACTTCGTCACTTCGTCAGCCTGACGTCTGCCCTAGATCAGTAAACATGTAGATACGGAAGAAGGTCACGTGTTTTGATCACGTGATTGACTGCAACCAGCCGCGCCGGAGCGAAACCAGTATTCCCATGATGCAGTGATCCGCAGCAGAAGGAGCCAAACTGAGAAGGGAAGAGGTTATGCAGACATTTCATAACCCGATTGATCAGGCAATCACATGGCAACTAGGAATCCATGAGCATCTTTATGTTTGGACTGGACAACCCAATCATTTTTGTATATTTGTGAGTTATCTACAAGTGATCGAAGAAGTAAGAGATAAATTTTCATGTTTTTGTTTTTGTTCTTCTTCACTTTTTTGTTTGAGACGATGTTTTTAGTTTAATTCAAGTGATACAGTGCCATAATTAAGTTATATAATTTAACGATTGAATTTGATGTCATGTTAATATGAGTATTAAAACTCCAAACTCATGTATGTAATTTTACTTATAACTATATGATTGAGTAATGATTCAACAACATATCAAGTATAACAAACATTCTTTTCTACGGTAAAATTAATTTGGAGTAAATACTTATTACTCTCTAAATTTTTTACCTAAAAGCATTTGTATCTCTCTGTTTTCAAATTAAGTTAGTAGATCTTTAATCTCTCATATTTTAACAATTTAGTCAATTCTGTTACATGACCGTCAAAATATTCCGTTAAATTTCTAAAATGACGAAAATACCCCCATTCAAAATCAACTTTTTTTTTCTTTTTTGTTTTTGTTCATCAACTCTTTTTTATTTGATATTATTGTTATACTTTTGGTTTATATATATAATTGTATAATTATATATAGAGAGGTACTTAATTTGACCCCAAAAAAAATTAAAAGAGAATAGAAAAAATAAAAAAGATTTTCAACAGGGGTATTTTGGTCATTTTAATACTTAAAGTTTGCTAATAATAGATTTATTTAACGGAATATACTAAATTATTAAAATATGAGAGATCAAGAATCTATTAGTTTAATTTGAAAACAAATAGACAAAACTATTTTTAGATAAAGAATTTATTGAGTAACAAATAAATTATTTAATTAATTTTATCTCATATGACAATCTCTTACTCTCTAGTAAGTAATAAGCTAGACAAGACGTACATGATCAATCGTCTAAAATTTCAAAGAACAAATGTAAAGTTTAAATCCCTTATAATTAGTCTTTCAAAAAGAAATTTTGTAGGAGATTAATCTCCTTCAAATATTTTTTTTTCCTAATCTTTTTAATATATAGTTGGTCGACCGTCCGTAGGAGTTGTATAGAAGCAGCATTCTTCCTCTTCGGCCGTTTTATCTTTGAAAGAGACTTAAAGTTTTGGACCGTATTGCTGCTAGTGGAGAGGGCCCAACAAAAGGCCCACAACGAGCAGTTTGTCCCCTTTCCCATAATGCCAAAACTGTCCCGGGATGCCGACCATCAACAACAACTCCCTCTTCCCTTTCATTTTTTAATGTCACAACCAACAACATAAAACCGACCTGGCCCTCAACCGATAATGGAAATTTTCTTTTCAATTTTTCTATTTTAGGCTAAATTCTAAAATGTATCAATTAGGGAAATGTGATTCCTCAAAAAAAAAAAAAAAGAAGGAGAAATGTGACTCCTGTACATGCATCCTACCATCTACCCATTTTCAGAAAAATTAAATAAGCATTTTTGTTACTCAAGAAGTATTTAACTTTTTTTTTAGTTAAGTATGTACATCGGTATAATATATAATAGATAGAGAATTATGAAGACCAAAGACATTTAGACAGGCATCACCATGAATATCAAGTCTAAAAAAAATCAAGAGTAGTAACAACCGCTAAAAATTTCACCAACAAGAATAACTTCATGATCGAGGTTTGATATCCGTCTGACAAGTAAAGAGTCATCGTTGGACCCTGATTTCGATGTAAGTATGGATATTCACATGTTTGAGCACTGCGTCCTCTTCAGATCCTCTTTGAGGATAAATATACTTTACAATAATTGTAAATGAAAATTTGGAAATATCTTAACCTTTAATTAAATATCTTAATTATGACGCCAATTTTGTTGGTACATATATTTATTCTTGTAAGAGAAAAAGGTTTGGATGTTGTACATTAATGTGGAGCATTTTAATTATGACGCCACATATACGTCAACTGTGACATCCTATATGAAGAGCAGATCGCATTGTTTGACGCATGTTGACTCCAGTGGGCCATGATGCCATCAGGTTTTCTCGCGGCGGGCCATGAGTTTGGTGGTGGAGTCAAGCTTATAATTATGGATTATTTGCTGGTATTATGTACACCAATCATCAGTGCTTCAAAAAGTGGGTTTAGATAAAAGAGCACTAGGCTATTTCAACATATATTTTCATTTTCCTCTTATCCCATGTCTTTTATTTTTTGCATTAACAGAGGTCCTCATTCTGGGAGCAAAAGTAGGTATGTGTAGTTTTCACTCTTTCCATTTTGGAGGCTGAAGATTTGCTCGATGACATTTTTAATAGTCATGTAACCATCACTAAAATAGATTATACAAAATTACAGCGGTCAAATAGATATCTGTTCAAGGAAGGTTAATTCCGTAACTTCCGTTGTGTGTCTTGACCTAATTAGACTAGAATAGTAGTTACCTTAGTAGATAGGGAATCCCTGATTACTTGGGATACTTGATGTAATGCCTATATAAAGGCCTCCTTATCTATCAATAAAGTAACGCTTTGCATCTATATTGTTTCTCCTACAACACGTTATCAGCACGTAGTTTCTAACCCTGTGCTTGATAGCAAAAACCCTAGCTTTTTGCCGAAAAATTTTTTTTTCAGCAACCCTAGCTTTTCTGCCGGCAACTGCTTGTCGGCAAAGAAGGCCCTCCCCAGAAATCACTTTCTGCCGGCAACCCCTTCGTCGGAAGAAAGAAAACAATCCCAGGGCACCAGGTTCTACCGACAACTCTTTGTCGGAAAAGCTAAGAAGCCCCCAGGAACCTTTTGCCGACAACCAATTCGTCGGTACATCATATACTATTGAACTGCCGACGACATCTTTGTCGGCAGAGGCTGAAGAAGCTCAGGGCACCCAGTAATTTGCTCTGGGCACCCTCCGATGGTTCGACGGCGTTCTCTCTCATCGCCTCCCCGCCGCGATGCAATCCAGAGACGACGCCTGCTCGGTCGACGCCTCAGCCCGAAGCCGCTCCAATCCGGCGGCCCACCTCGATGCTTCGACGAAGCCCTAGCGCGCTCCAACCTAGTCGTCGCAGCCTCTGACGTCGCCGCCTCTGTCGACGCAGCCCAAACGACGTCGATGCCCGGATTTGCACGCCTGCACGCAGCTTAGCGCCGCCGACCCAGTCCTGCTGCCCCGATTCGTCACCGTTTCAGTCAGATCCGGATCTCCAGATCTCGACCCGGACCCTTGGGCCTGACCCGACCCGTGTCCAACCCGACCCGATTCGGCTGTTAAACGAATTCTACTGTGCAAGGGGCAAAACGGTAATTGTACTTACCTCGGTTAAAAAGTTTTTACCATAAAGGTTAAAAACAGTTACTACAGTAATTCTTTTTATTAGTTTTAATGCTCCATATATGGTGAATATGACTAACTATATGTTTTTCTTTTCCATGAAACTTATTGCACGACGCATCGCGATGTAATTGCGAGGATTATTTCGTTGCACGTACATGGAAGAGCATCTTAATTTGCACAAGGATCAGAACCGAGTCCTTCAGCGCAATTTTTAAACGCAGTTCATTTGGCGAACTAGCATGTATGATTTAATAAAAGTTCCCGTTCTTTCGCAATTTCAATTACTTGAACTTGTGTATATGTGTTGGAACTTGTGTGTTTTTCAGGACGATACAAAGGGGCCCCACCCACCCCTGCGTATCACAGTATTTATGGGGTAACTGTGATGTTACCGTCCAAAGTTGTGCTTGTGGCTGTGATGTCACTGTGAACCACAACTCTTCGTGAATATTTAATCACGATTCCGACATAATATTGTCGATGCTTGTGACGATCCTAAGGGAGTCACAAAGGGGACAAACTCATGATGTGTGACGGAAATTGTCACTGTAACATCGATATGTGACGGAAATTGTCACAACAAATTGAATTGAGTAACCAGAATCTTGGTCTCGACCATTCAATTCCTTCCCTCTTGTTCTTTTGATATAAAGAAACAATTGACCATAAAATGCGCCTAGAGAATGGCCATTGAAACAAAGAGAGAATCATGTCATTGATATGGTTCTATCGGTTCACTAATTGCAAAATTGCAATCATATGGTCAATGTACACAAGAGATACATGGAAGAAGATGAGAGTATATCCTCATGATTACGGATTTCAACAGCAAAAGATAATTTGCGATAAATATGAAGCATATGACTTCAATTTCATAGTCAAAGTGACTACAAATCCGTTGATTTTGTGCAGGCATAGACCTCACATGTGTGACTAATGCTACTTAGTCGATACACTCTTTATGGTCAAGATCTCGATATAACCGTTGGCATTTTGATGCATATATGGTTCGATTCCCTAAAAAGCTATATGTGAATGCAATGAATCGCATTACACATTTACATGGCATGTTGATTGAGTTCACCAACCTAATTGGTGATGTTAACTCGAAAAATCACAAGAGACAAAATGAGTGACTCGCGAGAAACTGCGATCCGCCAAACTCTGCGATCCGCCAGGCCTCGCTCGCCATGGCCATCCGCCAACTTGGCCGCGATCCGCCAGGCCTCGCTCGCCATGGCCATCCGCCAACTTGGCCGCGATCCGCCAGGCCTCGCTCGCCATGGCCATCCGCCAACTTGGCCGCGATCCGCCAGGCCTCGCTCGCCATGGCCATCCGCCAACTTGGCCGCGATCCGCCAGGCCTCGCTCGCCATGGCCATCCGCCAACTTGGCCGCGATTCGCCAGGCCTCGCTCGCCATGGCCACTCGCCAACTTGGCCGCGATCCGCCAGGCCTCGCTCGCCATGGCCATCCGCCAACTTGGCCGCGATCCGCCAGGCCTCGCTCGCCATGGCCATCCGCCAACTTGGCCGCGATCCGCCAGGCCTCGCTCGCCATGGCCATCCGCCAACTTGGCCGCGATCCGCCAGGCCTCGCTCGCCATGGCCATCCGCCAACTTGGCCGCGATTCGCCAGGCCTCGCTCGCCATGGCCACTCGCCAACTTGGCTGCGATTCGCCAGGCCTCACTCGCCATGGCCACTCGCCAGCTTGGCTGCGATTCGCCATGCCTCACTCGTCAAGAAACAAATTGACATGCTTGCGTACATAAGCGGATGCATGCGCATTGCCCGGCCTCGGCCTCGGCACTCTTGCGCCCACCAAAGCCCGCCTTGCCTAGCCTCGGTTTCGGCCTTGGCTTAGCTTGCGCGTTGCTTGGACTACAGCTCCGCCACAACCACATGCTGCCGCCCCCTCGGTCTCCGGACCTTGGCACGCACACGGCCCGCCTAGCAGCGCCCCGGCCTCGGCCTCGGCGTTGGCCTGAACACGGCCCGGCCAGCAGCCATCTCGGCCTTATAAGCCCATGCACTCACTCCGGCACGTCTTGGCTTCGGCCTCGGCATGCCTTTGGCTCTTTAGCATGGCATCGGCCTCGTCAGGTCCTTGTTTTATGCCTCGGTAAGCCTTCGCTTCGGCCTAGGCTGTCCATCGGCAACTCGCATGACCTTGACTCCAACATCAAGCCTCGGCCCCAAAAGCCTTTGCTTTTGCCTCGACACGCCTTGGTTTCGGCCTTGGCATGCCTTGACATTTGCTCGGCCTCGGCCTGCCCGTGCACCACCTCGGCTTCGGCCTTGGCTAGCCTAGCACGCGCCTATGCTTGACCATGGCCCTTCCTTGCCTTGTTTCGGCTTGGCTCCCATTCTAGCTTGGCTTCGGCCTCGGATAGCTAGCTCATGGCCTCGGTCCTGGATACTTGGTTTAGACATTTATGTCTCTATAGTATCGATGTTGGCTCATTCTGGTTGTTTTCCGGCTCTATTTTTGAGCGTTAACGGATGTGTCTAGTACGCCTTTAAGCATGCCTATGTTTTATCTTGTGATACTACACGCCATGTTGCACACTCTATAGGAATTGAGTATATATTCCGGTTTATATGTCTTGGCATAAAACCCTTGTCTCTACACTCTTATGAATGTATCATAGAGACATTAAGTGTGTAGCTAATCTTCATCGAACCTTGATCACCACTTCAAGATATTGGTGCCAACGTTTATCACCTTGAAACTCATTGTGAAAATTGAATTGATTTCTTGTGTATCGCTTCTAATAAATGCGCACAACTTATGAGTCAATATTGTGAATGTATTTCACGTATACTATGATTCGGATTCTTTGAATCGGCGACTCATGTAGACTCTTCCATACATAGTCCGGAATTTTGGACATGTTTTGATGATCCATATATGCAAGAAAGCTATGGACATCGTTTCTTTTGAGCAAAGAAGCTATTGGGATCAAAGATTACCAAAAGAATTTGGTAGCGTCATGAGCAATGCTCAAGGCTCAAAGATGACATTAACGTCACCCAAGTCTTCCTCCAAGTCAATGGAAGCACCATCTATGCATTTAAACGTGCATATGATCCCCCTTTTATGATCCTTCATTAGCTATGCTCAACATATGGAAGCTTAATCTTTAGCAAAGTTTTGGAGTAACGCCCTCCTACGCTAAAGGCAATGATACATAAGATGATGGCTTTGATGCCTTCTCATAGTTCAATTTGAGATACAATGATACTATGGTGATATACCTCATGGTTAAACTCAAGCCATAACACTTAGATGTTATGAAGCACCTTCACAATGATTGAAAAGTAGCAAAAAAAAAAAAAAAAACCTAAAATTTCTGGTTTTTCAGCTCGCGGACTCGTCATTGTGAGGACCGGTTTACCTACTTTTAGGCCGGTTCTTGAGGTGAAATTTGGTCCACCGATTCCTAACATCCATGGCTACCTGCTCATAAAATTTCAGAGCCATTGGACACCTGGAAGGTGCTGAACCATTCGACACAAACGTTCACTGACCTCCGGCGACTATTCCGACCGGTTCGGTATGTTTCCGACCGGTTCCGGCAATGAGCCCGGCGGCGTTGGAATCCTAACACACGTGCCTACCTACTATTAAAATTTGGTGGCCGGCATTTGGTGTTCCGGAACATAGTGAAACGTTTCAGGAAGCATACATGCATGTTACATTTTGTAACGGAATGCATCTTGTTAACGTATAAGTGTTAACGATCAATACCCTATACCGTCCACATACTTTATGTGCCATATTGCGCTACCACAAGCGCTCAATGATGGGTTATTTGATTATGAATAACGTCTTTGAATAAGACGTCAGCTTCCACCTATAGTCCGCTATATATAAACCTTAACAGGCGATCTCGTTTATGTCACTTTTTGATGAGCCAGTCTCCCCGTCGTTAGGGGGAGAGAAGAACAAGTTTGTTCAAGTAGAACGACTTGGCATTGCCGTGGTTTGTCCCCACTGTGCCTCATCATGTTCCCAAAGTCCCATAAATCAAAGTGACGAGATTTGATATACATGCTGCAAAGAGTAAACTATTGGTCTTTCAAGGAAAAGATCGGAATAGTACTCTTGTATCAACATGCCTGTAAGGATTGATGTCCAAATCAATGGACATATTGTCATTCATAAATGGTGACATGGTGACTCCACAAAAGTGGTAGATGGTGTCACTAGGCCGTGACTCTCACAAGAAGTGTAGAGAGGGCACTTTGTTCGATATACACTCGCCGAATGCGAGTATGGCACAACTTGATCCTTGGATCAATGACAACTCATTCGTCTCATGGATTTTCTGGATTAAGGTCATTATTGGGGGACGCCTCAATGAGAAGCCAATCCATATAGAGATCTCTACAAATGCGAATTACACTAGTGTACATGAGTACGTGGTCTATGAGTTAGATATCGAATACACTCACTTCGTTGAAGCAAATACCAACGTTGTGAATTGGCCTACACGGAAAGATATGCGATCCAGTTTATACAAAGAGATAGGTCCTTGGTCAGGTGATGCCGACACCGCAAGTGTAAACCCTATCGATAATCTTTGATTGAAAGCGTAGTGAGAAAAAGAGCCTAGACTCACCTTGAGGCGCAAGGTCTCTCACAAACGCCCTGGAATCGACTACGATGACATATGCTCTCGTAATGGAGTCATATCACACTCCACTACCTTGTCAGTTAGGTAGTTCCGAAAAACTGAACATGCAGCTTATGAATCATCTCTATTGGGACTAAGTAAAGAGATGTACATAAATATCATGAATGGATCAGTTTTCACCCAAGTCAAGTAAGCAAAAACCTCGAAGTGCGTATGCTATCAGATTAGGATGTTCTCTATATGGGTTCAAATCTTCTGGTTGGATATTGTATAACGCGGTTGAGCAACTACTTGATTGGAGATGAAATGTAATGAATCATGCCTATTTGCGTGTAAACTACGGATGAATTGTGATTGAAGTATCACTAATCCAACGTTAAGAATGAAAAGATCTTGGGAATACTTGGTCTCAAATGTGAGAACCGTTAGTGATGAACTTGTTCATCTATCGGCTTATGGCAAACTAATGGACGATAAACCAAAGCCTATATGTATCCCATGATTAGTCGATGTCTTGAGAAGACTCGTTTCGTCTATGTGACGAGAAGTCTTGGGAGATGAAACTCTCTATCTAAGTATCATGTGCGCAATCATGTACTTGTCATAATATGCTCGACTCGACATCTCATTCGCTATAAACTTATAAAGCCAAAGTGATGGCTAGACGCGCCCACGCAATGCCATGGTATATGGCGGTACTTTCTTTTAAGAGAGAAAAGTTTAGGCTCATTCGATCCCATCATGAAAGACACATCAATAGGCAATTCCAGATTCTGCCTAGTTCTGTACGTCAACTTCCCCGTGACCTACATGACAGCTCACTCATCGGAAAATGGTAAACTTAGTACCGTTGGAAAGCTCTATGTGTCTACTTTCCAGGGACACCAACCATTTGATTATAGCTATCATATTGAGTGAGTTATGGCTGTTTTAGAAAAGTAGGACGAATCTGTCCGGTAATTTGCAGATCAGTCACCTTCGACAGAGCTTTGTGATCAGCTCAGAACGAACCACGTTGTGTACTTTATACCACTGGAAAGATATGGGTGTCTAGTTTCCAGAACATTTTACGGTTCATTCATACCTACTGTATCGAAGGAGTTATGACTATTTAAGTACACGAAGGTCATGCTGCGCGTGAATCTGATTTTCAACGCGAACTCTAGTTTTGAGTTGTTAAGCGACCTTCTTCCTTAAGACCAAGTAAAGCTAAGTGTAGCTGGTCTAATACAAGGATAATGTGGCCGTATTCAATGACTCGATCATTGGCCACACCTACTTTTGAAGCTTGTGAGGAGCGTTTGTATACGCCATTAATCTGAACTCCAAGATTGAGTTACCAATCAGGGGGAGTTATCTTGTAGACATCAGGGGGAGTCTACCTCACATGTAATCTTCAATTGTAGTTGGTGCGTTGTGCTCTTTTCCCTTCGACCAAGCTTTTTATTTTTACCCAAGAGGTTTTGTTTTGCTTGGCAAGGTTTTAGCGAGGCAACATGTTATGCACCGTGTCACATTAGGTATGCGACACAAGGGGGAGTGTTCAAGGAAGGTTAATTCCGTAACTTCCGTTGTGTGTCTTGACCTAATTAGACTAGAATAGTAGTTACCTTAGTAGATAGGGAATCCCTGATTACTTGGGATACTTGATGTAATGCCTATATAAAGGCCTCCTTATCTATCAATAAAGTAACGCTTTGCATCTATATTGTTTCTCCTACAACAATATCTTAATTTTTCTAAAATTAGAATTTTTCTTCTATCGTTGAAAAATAAAACACACCCAACACAATCGTCTTATTTCTTAAGATTAGCTAACCATTCCTTTACTCCATGTTAGACCCCCTACCTCAATGTAAGCACAAGATATCACTACTTTCTTTACTCCATGTTAGACCCCCTACCTCAATGTAAGCACAAGATATCACTACTTTCTTTTGTAGTAGTCGGTTCGAGTCACATTTTGACTCTAATACGAATCGAATCTACCTATATTTTTACGGTTAAATCTCAATCTATCAGTAACGTAAATCTAGCTTCACACTCCAATAGTCCAATTCTACATCAATAGTGTGTGGAAATTTGCAAAGTAGCTAAAACCTTGAGTCAAGTTAAACAACTATAAAACTTAGATTAGTGTGATTGATTGGGCACCTCCATATCCTTTTTCAATACCCGAGCCGACCCGGCCCATGTCCCAGCCCTACTTTTCCATTCACTGAGAGCTGAACAGTAGCGACTAGCTCAAACACAACTGGCGTCGATCAATTTCATCTTCTTCGAAAAGAAATGGCGGTTTCTCGAGCGATGACGTGGTTCTCTAGAACCTTCTCAACCGCCGCTTCTCAACCTCTCCGCGTCTGCGTCGTCGGAAGCGGACCCGCCGGCTTCTACACGGCGGAGAAGGTAAAGCTTCGTCTTGCTTCTGCTTCTTTTTTCGCGATTGAAGTGTTTTTGGTTTCTGAAAATTGAATGAAGATTTGGAATCTGATGGATGCAATTGGCTGTGTGTGATTTGAATTGAACTGAAATAGATGCTGAAGGCGCACCAGGAAGCTGAGGTTGACATCATTGACCGATTGCCCACGCCGTTCGGATTAGTCCGCTCCGGCGTAGCACCGGACCATCCTGAAACCAAGGTGGTCATATCGTTCCCCAATGCCATTGCTATTTCGGAAATTTCTAGAGTTTTTATTTGAGCTGAGTGAGTGGAATTTGAAGTTTTGTGAGTTCATATTTATAATGTAATTGAGCAAACTATGCCTTCGAAATTTTTGAATGTTTGTTTGTGGAGGATTTAGGATTTTAGAGTTTCGGCTTGCGAAAATGAACCTCTTATCTTTGAGCTTATTGTTATCAGAAAACTTGCAACAGATTGTGGTGAACCAGTTTACGAGAGTTGAGCAACACGAGCGGTGCTCATTCTTTGGAAATGTGACTCTTGGATCCTCTGTCACTCTTTCCGAGCTCCGCGAGCTGTATGATGTGGTGAGGTTATAGCTTCATTAGGTGTTAAAATGTAGGCAGCATTACTCTGGCTATGGTTTTCTTTTTGTTTGACTGACATTTTTGTGCTATTGAGCAGGTTGTGCTTGCATATGGTGCTGAAAGTGATAGAGTTCTTGGCATCCCAGGAGAGGTATGTATGGCCTGTTTTGCTTTTATTTTCTGCTTCTCTTTGTTCAATAGACTGGACAATGTCAATGCCGAATGAATGTGGGGACTACACTTAGAGGGTATCAAATGGTAATATCTCTTATTGTACAGGAGGGCTGAGATAAAATTAAGCCTTCATTATGGATCAGAAAGTTTTGGGATTTTTCTCTTTTAGGGTGGGGTGGGTTTGATAGTTCTAAATCATTATTGATGATTATCCTTTCTAAATTGACTTCTACTGTATATCTGTCTCATTGAATATTTTGCTTGTGTATCTTTCTAGGATTTGAGTGGCATATATGCAGCTAGAGAATTTGTGTGGTGGTATAATGGGCATCCAAATTCCAGACACCTTAATCCTGACTTGACAAGTTCAGATACAGCTGTAATTCTTGGCCAGGTATCCCCATACTTTATTTAGGAAATGAGGTCAGTAATAGAATCAATTCTGTAATTAGTTACTGACATGAGTAGGATGGTTACTGCAAACCCTTTACAATTCTAACGACACCACATGCAACTATCTGAAGCTCATTCGAGACTTGCTACTTCTTCCTATCAGTGGGCGTACTATATGATTTTTTCTCAAACATTGTTTTGAAGATTAATACCCCGAAAGATATGTAGATGTTATACTGTAGTTTCTGGTGTTCTTCTATGTTTGTGTGGTTTTTATGAATTCTCTTATAAAGACATTACTTAGTCGAACAACAAACAACAGATAGCTAGATATTGTAATTAGAGCTTGGTGCTGATTATGGGTATTAAAGAACAGGGGAGGAGAGCCATGAACGGTGTAACTAACTAGATGACTTAGTTTGAGGACGTGAGCCTGCTATGTCACCAAAAACAAATGATGGTTCTCTATAAACTGGAATCATGTAGTTAGAAACAAAATTGAACCAAGACTTAAAGTGAACAGGAATCTACACAAGGATAGTTTGGGTAGTATGAAGAAAATGTTGGGGGTACTCAGGAAATGTGAATTAATTATTCTTCAGAGGACGTTCTGAAACATATAGCTTTTTACTACAGAGTGTTACACCTATTAAACAATTCCTTTTGCTTCCAGGGAAATGTAGCTCTTGATGTCGCACGCATTCTTTTACAACCAACAACAGAGTTGGCCACGACTGATATTGCTAGTCATGCTTTATCAGCTCTTGAGAAGAGCTCTATAAGGTTTACTATCCCATACTTTCAAAATATCAGTGAGGCTATATTGATTTATCTGGGTTTTGCGTTTAATGATATGAATTTCATGTCAGGAAAGTATATTTGGTTGGAAGGCGGGGTCCTGCCCAAGCAGCTTGTACTGCTAAAGAGCTGCGTGAAATTCTTGGTGATTGTTAAACTTCTTATCATTCTATTGCTAGTGCAGTTAATGATTTGAAATTTAGTCATAGACTGATTTCTGTTGGATGTGATATATATTGATATATATTGAGTAACATGTGTTTGCTTTGTTTCTCAGGTATAAAAGATCTGCATGTTCACATTAAGGAAGCTGATTTACTGAAAACCCCTGCAGATGAAGTATACCTCTCTCTCTCTCTCTCTATGGTTCATTAGTTCCCTTTTACCTTTAGTAATACCCCCATCCATCTGTGTTTTGTGGCTTGCTGCTGTCATTCTATAAGGAAGAGATGAAGAATAATCGAATTCGAAAAAGGGTTTATGAGTTGCTGTCTAAGGCTGCTACATCTAGATCTTTGCACCCCAGTTCAAATCCACATGAACTTTGCTTTGTTTTTTTTCGGAAGCCAGATAAGTTTTTAGAATCCGATGAGAGAACTGGACATGTTTCTGGTGTCAGGTTTGAGAAAACAAAGCTCATAGGTAATCTATCCTATGAAATAAACACAGCACTAAGACACTGGACCATAGATTCATTTTGTACCTCGTAAAACAGAAGAGGTCAAAACATCAAGCTACTGTGAAAGCTGTTAAAAACACGAGTAAATGATCTTTATGATATGTCGTCCAAGTGACAATGATAAATTTGCTTCCTTTAATTTAAACTGTAGGTGCGAACCCTGGAGAACAAATGGCTGCGGGTACTGGAGAATTTGAAGATCTTGGATGCGGGTATAATTTCTAAAATTCAAGCTTTGTCTATTTCCTTCCAGTCACATATTTGTGCGATGTGTGTTAATTGCATATGATGAAGCCCTAAAGTTAGGTGTATATCCTTCTGTCTGCCAAGAATAGTGATGTGATACTGACAACTATATATTTCTTCTCTGCGTAGAATCGTTCTAAAGAGCATTGGTTACAAATCAGTACCAGTTGATGGCTTACCCTTTGATCATCGAAAAGGTAAGCATCGGATATATCTGATCTGGATCTTAGGTGTCCTTTACAGCTGCACTTTAGACATTTATATTCAAGACATGTTCAAGCGTCAATTTCATAACAATATACAAAATTTGAGCAAGATTATTACACTGACATGTATCATGACAAAATCAATTTATTTGAATGTTTAGAGGCCTGAAAGAACCTGTTCCTTCGAAGTTTTGAATCTCAATAGAACTAATTTCCTGAAATACATGAGAATTTATTGGTCGGATCCCATATACATGCACAAGACAAAGCAAATCTGATCTGCTGGCCCTTTTTTGCAGGTGTGGTTCCAAATGTTAGAGGGCGAGTTCTTAGTGATACATCCGGAGATCATACACGACTGGAGAAGGGTTTGTATGTATGTGGATGGTTAAAGAGAGGACCAACTGGGATCATTGCGACAAACCTCTATTGTGCAGAAGAAACTGTAGGTGGTCTTGTACAGTACATGAATGGAAAAATAGCCCTGTGTAGGATTTGATTTCATTAGGGTGATTACTGTGCAGCTTTCCTCACTTGAGATTTCTGGTCGACGTGGCAGGTTGCAAGTATATCTGAAGATCTTAAGCAAGGCGTAGTGACATCATCGTCTAGCTCAGGCAGGGAGGGTCTCCTCCAATTGCTGGACAACCGAAATGTAAGAATTGTACCATTTAGTAGATGGGAAAAGATCGACTCACGAGAAAGAGAGCTTGGGAATTTGAAAGATGAGCCCAGGGAAAAATTAGCCACATGGGAGGACCTCGAGAAAGCATACGAGGAGAGCTTAATATAAAAGTTGTATCTTACAGGTTTTTAAGAGTAGATTGTTTAACAGCATAGTGTAGCCAACGATTCAATCAGAAGGAGAGCTTTTATTTGCATTGCTAATATTTGAACTTCAGGTTTATCGATTTTCCTTATGAAATATAGGACCACGCACCACGCAAATTGCGCTATTTAGTCTCTTCAATTAACGTCGTTCCTTTTTAAAAATAGGACCATAGCGCAAACTGGAAAAATATTCAACATTCTGTTTGGACTCCATACGAGACACTCCCCTTAACATAAATCCCAACAAAGTAGTCATCATCTTGTGCAGATAACTTCTCGAGTCATGATAAACAAAAATAAAAAACAACAACCAATAAACACGCAAGTTGCACAAAACACAATCACCAACAGAACAACAAGGGAACAAATTCTACAAAGAAGAATCTTATTCACAAACAAGTAGTAGTGCTGATTTCTATCAAGATTCAAAGATGTCAGCTGTACACCAGATAGAAGTTTCACTGTTTCTTAAGATAAGAACTTTCTCATCACAATGTAATGTGTGCAAACAGCTTATGCTGACCAAAGGCAGAGACAACTAATACCAATTATGTAGTTTTCAGTCTTTTCACAATCCTACTTTGAACTCAGAAGCTAGCTACAAGCTAGCAACAACAAATGTGTCTGAGAATGACACATTTGTGGTGGCTAACTAAAGCTAAAACAAAACAAAAACAAAAAAAACTCATCATAAAGCAAAAAGCAACAGATTTCACTTCTCTTCTGAATCTTCTCCTCCTCGATCTGCACTCAGTCTTGTTCTGGACTGATCAACCAAATTGTACACTTGAATAGAGCATTCATTTACGAGAAGAACTATTCTATTTGGGTCACCAATCAGGTACGAGATAAGCTGCAGTTTTCCTTGAACTCCCTCCCAAACAGCTAGAGTCTCAAAAGCCGTAGAACCTGCTTAAGAATTGCAGATCAGAGTCTACCTGGAAAGCTCTACGGATTGCTATATAACAGAGTTAAAAACAATTACTACATTGTGAAGTTGGTGCAAAGAATAGTTGAAGATGCATATGAATATCAGACTGATGCTTTCATATATTCTCTCCGAAAAGGCTCGTGGAGAACAAAAAGACTTACAAATTTCAAACTCGTTCTGTCCAAGTCTGAATGAGAAATTGTATTTTTGTGATTTAAAGAATGATTAAAAGAATATTGTGATATTTAACCACATCATGAAGGAGTTTAGGCTTATTCCTTTGCCACTGGAACTGAGGGGACAAGACCAAGACCTTATATTTGGAGTTCCAAGGGAAAAGCCCAAAAGCCTGTGGCGGCAAGAAGATGTCCATCACTTGCTCTTGCCGCCACAGACTTTTGAGCTTTTCCCTTGCAAATCCAAATATAAGGTCTTGTCCCCTCAGTTCCAGTGGCAAAGGAATAAACCTAAACTCCTTCATGCTGTGGTTGAATATCACAATATTCTTTAAATCACAGAAATACAATTTCCCATTTAGAGTACTCACAGACTTGGACAGAACGAGTTTGAAATTTGTAAGTCTTTTTGTTCTCCACGAGCCTCTTCGGAGAGAATATATGAAAGCATCAAACTCGTTCTGGAAAGAATATCTGAAGATGCATATCAATATCTGAAGTTGGTGCAAAGAATATCTGAAGATGCATATCAATATCTGAAGTTGCATATCAATATCTGAAGATGCATATCAATATCGGAAGATGCATCTTCAGTTCTCCACGAGTCTTTTTGTCTGATATTGATATGCATCTTCAGATATTCTTTGCACCAACTTCACAATGCAGTAATTGTTTTTAACTCCGTTATATACCAATCCTTAGAGCTTTCCAGGTCGACTCTCATATCTAATTCTTAAGCAGGTTCTACGGCTTGGATTGACAAAGAATAGAAAGATGTGTTACTCATTACCAAACAACACCTTGTCATGCACAGAACCCAAAATGCAAGGAGCATCAACTGGTAAGGTAGGGCAGCCACATATGGTAGGGGAGCCACATATGGTAGGGGAGCCATATTATATTCCTCATCAATCTTCAAGATCACTACATTACCTGGGGAGGACATATCATGCATACAGACCTTCGCCTTTGTTGCATGGTGTAATTTAAATTCCGCAACAAACTGCTTATCTAGGATCCTGTTGTTCCAGTCTCGACATACGAGTATGCTTGCATGGAGATCAGGGATGGGGAGGCGGATTAGGATTTCATCAAAAACAGAGGAAGGAACATCTGCAATTCTAGATTCCTTCTACAAAAAACAAAGGAGCAGGCAAGAGTAAACACACTAATCCACAGACATCTCATATGAACTATGTATTGGAATATCAGAAACCAAACAATTCAGGTACTTCTGAAAATTTCCTACTCGTACAAAGCTTGGATCAAACAGAGTTAGCAGCAAAGATTCAATAATTAAGATTCATCGAAAAATACAATTTAGATAAGTCATATTCTCAAAAAAAAAAAAAAAGTGTAAGATGGTATCTTTAGTTCTTATCTCTTCCAATATTTCCTGAGCAGATTAAGTGGGAGACGATCAACACAATAAACAAAAAGGCATCTTTTTCCGGAAGAATCTCTTCCTATTGGAAAGTAATAACTTCCCACTTACTGTGATTCAGCCTCTTAAAAATCGAGGCACAATCAGAGAAAAACCCAATCTTTACACCAAAATTACAGAGAAAGAACCCAAAACCCAGAACCCCAATCTGAAAAACCCATGTGAAATTGGGTCACCGAAAAGCAATTGAATCATAATTCATACATACCAAAGTCCCCAGATTACTATACGCAACCAATTGATGACCCAAGAAAGACAAATCCAAGAACATTAATACAAGATTGAGTTGAATGGTTACGAACCTGAGGAGCGAAAGTTGAAGTGGTTTTTTCCATACTGGCAATCTTGAGATGAGTGAGCAAGAAGGAGGGTTTCTTTGAGATGATGAGTCCAATGCGGTCAAAACCAACGGTACAGAGAAAGAAGGGAATGAAGTTTAAATAGAGAATTACTTAGTAGTAGCTCACCACATTTGAATTAACTAAAAACTCACTTTCCATATTTCGTATACAAATTAGGACATAAGTCCAAGTCTAAAAAATAAATGAACCAAAATTGATTAAGTAATTAATGTAAAAATATCTAAAATACCCTTATTTTCGTGAAAATTACCAACTGCCACCCAGATCTAACAAGTTTCTCTTTCCTCATTTTTTAAGTTTTTTTCAAGCAAATTTAAATTTTCCGGCTAAACCACCAGTAATTTGGAGGTGAGCCAATATATAAAGTTGTTCCTTATGTCATGGGCTTTCATTTAAGTACCATATTGCATATGTTTTGAGAAATTTTGAAATTTCGAATTTTGCTCACCAAAAACCACAGTAGCAGTCACTACCGGATCCGAATGCATAGCCGACGAAAAAAATTTCGTCGGCTATAGTCTCTGCCGACGAAATTTTCGTCGGCTATACTTCGTCGGAACAACCCCGTCGGTAATACAATGGCCGACGAAAAAAACGAATTCGTCGGCTATAGTAGAGTATGGCCGACGAACTTACCGACGAAAATATTTTTCGTCGGCCAAACCTGGGAGAAATTGCCGACGAATTTCGTCGGGCATTTTCGAGTATGGCCGACGAAATCCAGTAAGTATAGCCAACGAAAATTTATTAATTCGTCGGTTATTGGTTGTTGACAATAGCCGACGAATTAATAAATTTTCGTCGGCTATTTGTTGAAAACAATAGCCGACGATTTTGTAAATTTTCGTCGGCTATTGCCTCGAAATATATTAATATTTAATAGGCATTAATTAGTTATAGCCGACGAAATAATGTAATTTTCGTCGGCTATAACGGTTATAGCCGACGAAAATTGGTAAAATTCGTCGGCTATAGTTTTTATAGGCGACGAAATAATGCCAAAATCGTCGGCTATTCTTACATTTGGGAAAAAAAAAATTAAATTATTTTCTAAATTACCATTCCAAGCAACCTGCAAATCACAAAAACAGTCCATGCATTTGCACCAACAAGAAACACGTCTAAATACCATTTTTATTAAATTCGTTCTAATATATATACATAAACCCTAAACCCTAATCATCACCTAAGCCACTAAAGTCCAGCAGGTCATCCCCAACATCCTGCTCTCCATCAGGGTCGTCATCCTGGTGACCGAACTCGGGAGGTTGAGGCATTGGAGGTTCCGCTAACCGCTGAAACGGGGTCGGGGGGTGGAAGGCCTTGGTTTTGTGCCGCGAACATCTCATACCACCAGGTTTGTTGGCCGTCGTAGTTGTGTTGCCGAATTCTTTCGCATTCGGCATGCCAACCGGCCATATCCAACTGATACTGCTGTGATCTGCGGCGCATCTCCTCCTGATACTGCTGTGTTCTGCGGCGCATCTCCTCCTGATACTGCTGTGTGCTGCGGCGCAGCTCCTGTACTGTCTGGGACGAGGTCGCCAATTCTGCGGCCAATCGCTGCACTTCCCCCCTCATAGGCTGGCTCTCCCCGCCTCCCTTCTTTTGACCTCCCTTAGTGGTCTTCAGAAGCCCTACTCCAGAACTTCCCAAACCCCGGCAGTAGAAGTTGTTTTTCCGGTTTGGGAAGGCTGCGTCGAACATCCTCCCTGCCGTTTGGACACTGGAGCGGTCGACATGGCGCATGGCTTCTTCCAGATCTGCCTCGGAAATGTTCGGTTGTGTCTCCCGAACTACTTGCTGGAATACCTCTTCTTCGGCCCGGTTGACCTTCTCCTAAGTGGACGGGAAAAAAAAATTAATATTATAACAAATATATAATTAAGTAAAATTAATAATTAAAATTTTAAAATTGTAATGAACGACTTACGAGCTGTTCTGTCGCTTGTGGATAAGCGATCTTGAACGTCTCCACGTACGGGTTGCTATCAGGATGATCTCTGAGCGCCTCCTCCTGATATTGTGCAAACGGCCGTGAACCAGCATGATGGGGGGTTGTGTTCCGGCGGCGGTTCTCAGAGTTTATCCGAGAACGTTGCTTCAAACAAATAATAAAATGTTAGAAAAATGCATAAAAAAATATTAGTGTAATAATTATAAAATAATTAAACTAATAATTAAAATTTTAACAAAATAAACATTTTTACTGAAATTTAGTATTTACCTGCATAATTGGGTTGTTGAAGTCTACTGTCTTCAACCAACGCCACTCGTACTCCCGGAACATGAACTCCCTGGGAGTACCCATACGACCAAGGTAGTCGTATTCGTTATAGTGGGAACGCAGCTCGTTCTTCCACTCTTTGAACCTACGAAAAAAACAAAAGTACATTAGAAATATTATTAATATCATAAAATATTAATAATTATAAGATAATTATAATATCATAAAAACAAACGTACCTCGAGTTCTGCTGGGTGTCCGCCCAATCCCGCCTGTGGTCGGCAATCTCGAAGAATGTCTGAAAAATAAAAGTTTTATTAGTTTTACAATTGTAATAATACCGAAAATTATTAAATATTACGATAAATAAATTAAATTTTTTAAATTACTCACCGACGCGGCGTTGTTCACCTCCCTCTTGATCTCCTGGGGCACATCAGCCCACCGGGTCCACAACATAGGGACTCTGTCCCTAATCAGTGACCCCACGCAACCCGAGTAGTCGCGTTTTTTCTTTCCCGGAACCTCCTGATTAGGAGGTTCGTTGATCTGAATCCTGCCTCTGCGCTCAACAGTTTTCCTGAGCGTGTCAAAACAGATGACACCTCTCGTATTCCTCCGTGAACTGCTAGCGGCTGTCCCTATCACAAAAACGACGATTGGTTAATAAAATTAAATATTAGTGCGTTAATTTTAATAAAACATTTAATTAATAAAATCAAATGTTACCTGAAGTGGATGACTCGTCTGTCGACTTCCCTTTTCTCCTCGCCGAAATAAGGTGGTCAGGGTCCTCAAATGGCTGCTGCTGGTATGCCTCCGCAGCACTAACGTACTGAGGCACATCTGGCCATAAGGGCACACCCTGATAGTCGACCTCCGGTATCGCCGGAATGTTGTACGGGAGGAATAGCTGGTTTGGGAGAGTAGGAGCCTCAGTCGAGTCAGCAGCAGACTGAGTCGGACTCGGCATCGGCTCCCGATGAACCTCAGGCATACGAACCTGAGGAACGTCGGTAGCTATCTCCTAGTGAAACAGCTGGCGACTAAACCTCGGAGCCACAGAGGGACCGGCAGGCGGAAGTGAAGTACTCGACGGCCGCCCCGCCTGGAGAAGGGTCTGGTGCCGAGCACTCACACTCCGTTGCAGCTGGTCTACATCCACAGTCCTCTGCGGCTGGGATGAATCTATACTCCTCCGCGGCTGGCTAGTGGTCCTCTCAGGCTGGCTAGCCGTCCTCTCGGAGTCTGCGGAACCGCCGGAATTTCTAGAACCTCTAGATCTGCTGCCACGACGGCCTCCGAATAGGTTTCTTAATGCATCGGCCATCTAAAGCCCGAGGCATTAATACATTAATTGATATTAAATTATATTATATTAAATAACAAATTCTAATTAATATAATAACCAATAATACTAACATATTTTAATATAACAATTTATATACTAACATATTAAATTATATTATATTAAATAACAAATTCTAATTAAATATAATTAAGCTATATATATAATTAAGCTAAATTATACAATTAAGTTATCAATTTATATAATTAAAAAACCAATTTATACGTATAAATTATACAATTACACCTACATTATACAATTAAAATAAATTTGAAAACAATTACCTAAATTAACATAAATACCTAAAATTTATCTAAATTAACATAAATACCTAAAATATACCTAAATTAACATAAATACCTAAATTATATCTAAATTAACATAAATACCTAAATTATATCTAAATTAACATAAATACCTAAATTATACCTAAATTAACATAAATACCTAAATTATATCTAAATTAACATTAATTAACATAAATGAAAAAAAAAAAAAAAAAAAACTTACTGCCGATCGAATTGAAAATGGAAGGGAGGAGGAGGAAGAGGGAGGCTGCCGGATTGGAGGAGGGCCGGCCGGATTGGAGGAGGAAGAGGGAGGCTGCCGGATTGGAGGAGCAAGAGGGAGGAGGGGGTTGCCCGATTCGAGGAGGAAGAGGGAGGAGGACGACGAGGCGAGCGGCGCTGGATCGGATGGAGAATTTGGAAAAATGCAGCAAATGGAGGCTAGGGTTCGGCTGCAACAAACTTATACCCGACGAATTAAAAATATTTCGTCGGCTATACTTAAGAATAGCCGACGAAATACTGTACTTCGTCGGCTATTCTTTGAATGTCGTCGGCTATACTTTAGGCGCTCAGCAACCGTCCGATCTCCCACATCCAACTGCGGACAATGAGAAGGCGCGGATCGCAAGAGTTTAGCCAACGAAATATTTAATTTCGTCGGCTAAACTTTGGAAAATCACAGCCGTTTGATCTTAGCCATCCAACGGCGGACAATAAGCGGATCGCAAGAGTTTAGCCGACGAAATATTTGATGTCGTCGGCTAAACCTTTGGTCAAACTATAAAGTCAAACCTCTAAACCCTATAAATTAAAACGGAAATTGGCCCGTCTAAATGACATTTTTTGGCCTGATCTTCAACAGAGAATAGTTTCAGATCGATGAGACGCAACTAATCGTATAAAATTTTTCCTCAAAATATTTACCGACCGTCATGCTACACATAGGAAACCGGAAGTAAAAAACAGCTAACCGCAACATTCGACACACAGAGTTTGTCGGAATCTGCTCATTTTTCAACCGTAGCCGTATTTCAATATTTCGGTCATGTCTTATTTCACGTAGCATTTGCATTTGAATAGTCTACGTATAGTAACTATTTGAAACTATACATTCACTTAAACACTTAGTAAACAAGTTAAGGAACATTAGTGCATATGTTCCGATTTTGAATGTAAAAGTTTGGAAAATCTATTCCAACCGTCAGATATCACCGTTAAGATGAAATACATGTATGAAAAAAATTCCAACTACATCTGACAACGTTAAAGGCTCGATCGGGACGGTCAAACTGCAAAGTCAAACCTCTAAACGCTTTAAAACGGAAATTGGCCCGTCTAAATGACGTTTTTTGGCCTGATCTTCAACAGAGAATAGTTTCAGATCGATGAGCCGCAACTAATCGTATAAAAATTTTCCTCAAAATATTTACCGACCGTCAGGCTACCCATAAGAAAACGGCAGTAAAAAACAGCTAACCGCAACATTCGGCACACAGATTTTGTCAGAATCTTCTCATTTTTCAACCCTAGACGTTTTTCAATATTTCAGTCATATCTTATTTCACGACACATTTGCATTTGAAGAGTCTACGTATAGTAACTATTTGAAACTATACATTCACTTAAACACTTAGTAAACAAGTTAAGGAACATTAGTACATATGTTCCGATTTTGAATGTAAAAGTTTGGAAAATCTATTCTAACCGTCAGATATCACCGTTAAGAGGAAATACATGTATGAAAAAAATTACAACTACATCTGACAACGTTAAAGGCTCGATCGGGACGGTCAAACTGCAAAGTCAAACCTCTAAACGCTTTAAAACGGAAATTGGCCCGTCTAAATGACGTTTTTTGGCCTGATCTTCAACAGAGAATAGTTTCAGATCGATGAGCCACAACTAATCGTATAAAAATTTTCCTCAAAATATTTACCGACCGTCAGGCTACCCATAGGAAAACGGCTAACCGCAACATTCGGCACACAGATTTTGTCAGAATCTTCTCATTTTTCAACCCTAGACGTTTTTCAATATTTCAGTCATATCTTATTTCACGACACATTTGCATTTGAATGATGAAGCAATGGTTTGTCGATAGTGATAGAAAATGGAAGCTGAATTTTTTTTTTAATCATAGCCGACGAAATCAAACCTAGTACTCGTCGGCTATTCTTTTGTCATTTTCGGTCAAAAATAAAATATTTATTTTTTAAAAAACAAATGGCCGACGAAATAATGAATTTTTCGTCGGCCATTTTTCGTATAGCCGACGAAAAATTCATTATTCGTCGGCCATTATTGTAAATATATATTTTTAAAAAAACAATAATGGCCGACGAAATAATGAATTTTTCGTCGGCTATACGCAAAATGGCCGACGAAAAATTCATTATTCGTCGGCCATTATTGTAATGGCCGACGAAATAAGGAATTTTTCGTCGGCTATTCTCTGACAAAAAAACCAAAAATATCAGTGGTTTAACACCTCTCCTATTCCGATGTCCTGTTCACATATAACCAAACTTGAACATAAAAAACCAGCAACCCAACAGTCAACATATTTCAAATTTTTGTTTAAGGGGTTTGGAACCCAGCCTAGCTGGGAGGCTCATCCCCACGCCCGTTCATTAGAAATGAGTTGATTACAAATGAAAGGATTACATCATTTAAATTACTTAATCCGTCGGATTGTAATCGGAATCATCGGATGAGTCTTCTTCGGTTTCTGAATTGCTCGATAGGGGTAATCTATGTCTTTCCTCACCACTAGAGTCCTCGTTAGTTTCTTCAGTTGGATCAACATCAACAAGCAGTGGCTCTTCACGTCGAATTCGCACCGGCGTGTCTAGGCGAATAAAAGAGGAGTCAGGAATACCGTTTGAGTTGGGCTCTTGATACGCGGTGCCCCCTTCCTCGTTCTCTTCAGCCACTCCAAGTGTAGACGCCCGGTAAATGTTGCGATGGTGGATAGTGTTGACTACTTTCCACGGGTCACCCTTGGCGAGATCATCAAGATAAAACACTTGTTTCCCCATGTGGCTAAAACGAACGGGTCGTCCTCATACCATGATGTACTAGTGTTCACAGAACTTATGCCGTATTGATCGGTTTTCATGCTCTGCGGTCGTGTGTCAAACCATCTACACTTGAAAAGGTGCACTTTCATGCCTTCCCCGTAATGCAGTTCCACAACTGAATGGAGAACACCGTAATAGTCAACTCCACTATCCCCACCATGTGCCATAACCCCTGAATTTTGTGTTTTCAGTCTGAGGTCTCTGTCTTCACATCGAAATAACACACCATTCACCTTGCACGTCGCATAAACTTTTGAATAGACCGGCCTCCTCGCTAAAAGTCTGAGTTCGTGCGACCAATTTGGGTGATTATCATTTTCAATAAGGTCCATCTGCAACCATCAGAATCAACTATAAATATGAATAAATATACACAATAATATATGAACACGTATAAAATAGTGTTAAAGGTACGTACCCAGCGGCCGAAATACTCTGCGAATGTCTGGTTGTGGTAATCGACATCACCTGCTACTCCTTCACAGCGTAGATGTAGGTCCTTCCAAAACTGAACTTCTGGACAGTTGATTAGTACCCACCAATGTGCAATGGCTACCTCATAATCTTTCAACTTGTATGAAACTGGCATGTTTCCACCGAGTACAACATCGTCGGAGAGTATGGAAAGATTGAACTGTGACGGTACATCTTCCTGTATGCTTTCCTGTAACGCTCCGAAATACAGCTTCATGTAGGTGACGCACTCGTGCGCAATATATGCTTCAGTTATACATCCTTCAGGTGCGGATCTGTTTTGGACAAAACCACCGTATTGTCCAAGTTGCCTATAAATCAAGTTTTTAAAGTGTTATGATAATACATTAACACTATATCACATATATTGATGAGGAAATTAACATAAGGTGTAAAATACGTACCTTTCCATCGGATACATCCAAGTGAAGTGCACAGGACCGGTAAGCAACAACTGCCGAGGAAGATGGATCATGAGGTGAGGCATGATGTCGAAAAAATTTGGAGGAAATATCATCTCAAATTTACACATGATATGAACGATGTCTTCTAGCATTTCCCGGAGGTCAGATTTTCTCACTTCCCGTGTGCATACCTTCTGGAAAAATCTTGCCAACGCTACTAACGGCTCCACAACGTGACGGGGAAGGAACGGTCGAATGAAAACAGGGAAGAGACGTTGTAGCAGGATATGATTGTCATGACTTTTCAACCCGTACAGATTGTTGAATTGTCTATTGACACACTTGGCTATATTTCCAGCAAAGCCTGAAGGATACTTGGCCCGACTTATCCAATGGAAAATTTCTTATTTATGCTCAGGCTTGACGGTGTAAGGAGCTTGAGGCATTTTTCTCTTCCCTTGTTTCAACCATAGAGGTTTTCTGATATTCATGTTTTGCAGATCAGTGCGAGCCTTAGGACCGTCTTTCGTCTTCCCCTCCAAGTTCAGCGTTGTGCCCACCACACTTTCAGAAACATTTTTTTCTATGTGCATAACGTCTAGGAAGTGACGGATCAGCAACTCACACCAGTATGGGAGTTCCCACAATATGCTCCTATGTGTCCAGAATTTGTACTCCTCAGGCCTTTCAGGTATTTCCGCTACAATATCGGGATGATTGCTGAGGGGCCCAAAATCGTACTCATTAAGTCTTGCTAAAATTTCTCTTCCAGTCCATCTTCTGGGAGGACGGCCGTGTTCTTCGGTTCCATCAAATGCGGCGGAGTCGTAACGCCAGTGGTGATCCGCCGGAAGGAACACACGATGACCCATTCGGCATATCTTGTTGCAATGAGGGGTGCTCCCATAATCGCTGAGGCACTCTGGACAAGCCTTGTATCCCCTAACAACGCTGGCTGACAACATCCCATTAGCAGGAAAATCACTTATGGTACCAATAACCATGACATGCATCTGGAACGTCTCCTGCTTGTACTTGTCAAAAGTGGGATGACCAACGTCCCACAATACCTTAAGCTCTTCAATCAATGGTCTCATATACACATCGAGACATTTCCCTGGGTAACCAGGCCCCGGAATCAACAACGTCAACATATTATATTCCTTCTTCATGCACATCCACGGAGGAAGGTTGTAAGGTACCAAAACCACCGGCCATATACTGTATGAAAGACTCATGGTGCCGAAAGGGTTGAACCCGTCGGTTGAGAGCCCGAGCCTGACGTTTCTGACATCTGACGCAAAATAAGGAAACTCATTGTTTATATGCTTCCAAGCCGCTCCGTCAGAGATGTGTGTCATGATATCTGCGTCTCCCGCGTCCCGCTCACCGTGCCATTTCATAGCTTTTGCTGTGGTTTCTGACATGTACAACCGCTCAAGCCTATCTCTCAACGGAAAATACCGAAGCACTTTCACAGGTTTCCTATTGCCTGCTCCCGTCAACTTATATCGGTCAGACTGACATATCGGACATGCGTCAAGGCTAGCAAGGTCATTCCCTTCTGCATCTTTACCCCAGAAGAGAACGCAGTCAAATGCGCATGCATGGATCTTAATGTAGGAAAGCCCTAGATCTTTGAGGATACTTCGGACCTGACGGTGATTGGTAGGATTACGATGACCCTCCTCCAACAACGAAGAAGTGTACTGTAGATATTCATCCACTTGCCTGATGCTCCCTTTTGTCTCGACTTTAATCCTCATTACCTCCATCACACTTTGAAGAACTGTCTTCTCAGAACTTGAAGACACAGGGGTCTGTTGCAATGCAATCAGTTTGTTGTACTTGTCAAAGGCAGCAGTGTTGACAACTTGTGAGAAGGGCTGCACCGGGTCCTGCATATATTGTTCCCCACGTACACCGCTTTCAAAAGGAAACACGTCGTTGACGAATGCCATTGTTGGATCGTTGGATGTACTACTACTGCCCGCCTCAAAATACTGCCCATGATCATGCGATCCATCTAATGATGGCTCACCGTGATATATCCAACGTGTGTACTTCGGCCAAAACCCATTACTCTTTAGGTGCTCCCATACTGTCCTAATCGGAAATCGACACATATCACTGCGACACTTACATTTCTTGCACGGGCAATAATGGTAATTCCCCTTTGCATTTTCCTCGACGAACTGCATAAAATCCACAACTCCTGTAGTGTATCGTCGGTCATGCCTTGGAAGCGAAATCCAACTCTTATCTCGATCCATATATAGCCTGATAATAATATATATGTATAACTTTAATTAATAAGAAATTAATTAACACATATATATATTACAATATATATTATTATCAACATCAACTCATATATATATATACCATTAATTAACAACCATTATTTAAGTTCATTACACTATCAACAACCATTAATTAACATATTTATATATATTTTAACACTAATTAAAATAACATTATTAAATTAAAACACATAATTATACTCTAACTGAAAATCAACTCAACTACAACTCAAAATCAACATATATACATATACATTCTAACACTAAAACAACAACAAAACAAAAAATCACTTACTATATCAAAATCACTAAAACTCAAAATCAACTCAACTAAAACTCAAAATCAACATATATACACATATACATACCTATATATAGCTCCACAATATAAGAGAGGACGGATTTCAACAATACCCACATATTTTTCACTCTTTCTCCCGTTTTTTTTTTCAAATGAGCAGCTTCTGTCCAGATCTGAAAATATAAAGACTTATAGCCGACGAAATTGTCAACTTCGTCGGCCATTCTTCCAAAATTTGTATAGCCGACGAAAACTTTAATTCGTCGGCCATTATAGAGGTATAGCCGACGAAACATTTTTTTTACCGACGAAATAAAAAATCGTCGGCCATTTTTGTAGAATAGCCGACGATTTTTAATTTTTAGCGACTAAATTTTTTTTTTGCGACGACAAAAATTTTCGTCGTCCATTCTTGGGAATAGCCGACGAAAAAAGTGTTTCGTCGGCCGTTTTTTTTTTCGTCGGCAAAGCCCTTTTTTCTTGTAGTGAGTTAGTATCTCAGTCGACAGTAGCAGCTAGATTTATAGTCAATAGTAGCAAGTGCCTTCCCACAGTAGCAGTTAAATACATAATCGACAGTAGCAGGGACCTTCCCAGCCAACAGTAACACCTTTCAAATCGACAGTAGCAGCTACTTTCATGCTCGACAGTAGCAGGTACATTCCAAGTCGACAGTAGCAGTTAGTTTCCTAGTCGACAGTAGCAGCTAGTTTTGCAATAGACAGTAGCAGCTAGATTTGTAATAGACAGTAGCAGCTAGTTTTGTAATAGACAGTAGCAGCAATTAGGACTAAATACATGCTTGTAAATATTAAGGACAAAAGAGTAAATTAGTTAATAACATGTGGCAGCTTGTTATGCACATGGTATTTATTTGTAAATTTTTGTCCTAATTTGTTCAATTAAATATGTATGTGATTTATTTGTTAAACAAATTATTGTCATGCACTTTTTTGTAGTTTGTTATTCCCAATTCTACCACAAAAATCAAAAAAGGTTTCGGACTCTCTTTCCTCTGTCTTTGAATTGAAATTTCGTTTAACGGCTACATTTTCATGCACACGTGGCACGTAATGCAGCGCCTAAAATGAGAAAGCTGCAAAAACAACAAACCAATTCCCACCCATTTTAAACTTTAACAAACTACAAAAAAGTGCATGACAATAATTTGTTTAACAAATAAATCACATACATATTTAATTGAACAAATTAGGACAAAAATTTACAAATAAATACCATGTGCATAACAAGCTGCCACATGTTATTAACTAATTTACTCTTTTGTCCTTAATATTTACAAGCATGTATTTAGTCCTAATTGCTGCTACTGTCTATTACAAAACTAGCTGCTACTGTCTATTACAAATCTAGCTGCTACTGTCTATTGCAAAACTAACTGCTACTGTCGACTAGGAAACTAACTGCTACTGTCGACTTGGAAGACACCTGCTACTGTCGACTTGGAATGTACCTGCTACTGTCGAGCATGAAAGTAGCTGCTACTGTCGATTTGAAAGGTGCTACTGTTGGCTGGAAAGGTCCCTGCTACTGTCGATTATGTATCTAACTGCTACTGTGGGAAGACACTTGCTACTATTGACTATAAATCTAACTGCTACTGTCGAGCATGAAAGTAGCTGCTACTGTCGATTTGAAAGGTGCTACTGTTGGCTGGGAAGGTCCATGCTACTGTCGATTATGTATCTAACTGCTACTGTGGGAAGGCACTTGTTACTATTGACTATAAATCTAGCTGCTACTGTCGACTGAGATACTAACTGCTACTGTGGTTTTTGGTGAGCAAAATTCGAAATTTCAAAATTTCTCAAAGCATATGCAATATGGTACTTAAATGAAAGCCCATGACATAAGGAACAACTTTATATATTGGCTCACCTCCAAATTGCTGGTGGTTTAGCCGGAAAATTTAAATTTGCTTGAAAAAAACTTAAAAAATGAGGAGAGAGAAACTTGTTAGATCTGGGTGGCAGTTGGTAATTTTCACGAAAATAAGGGTATTTTAGATATTTTTACATTAATTACTTAATCAATTTTGGTCCACTTATTTTTTGGGCTTGGACTTATGTCCTAATTTGTATAAGAAATATGGAAAGTGAGTTTTTAGTTAATTCAAATGTGGTCAGGTACTACTAAGTAATTCTCTAAATTGGGAAACATATTGAGTTCCTACTCAAACTAGGAAAAGCCAAATATAGAAGTCCACGAGCAATGGATCGGAACATAAATGCAGAAATACCCATAGTTGAAGAAATAATTGAGAACCCGTATAAAAAATTGACACAAAATTCCAACATAATGGTAGCGAACACCCATATGGACATTAATACAAACTCAAAACATAGCATTGACAAACAACTAATATGTATACAAGATCATAATTATCTAACAATCTATAACGATGACAATGATCTGAACTACGAGTCTAAAGGTAAATTTAATGATGGTTAGATCCAAAATGGCATATTCATAATGTTCCAGTTCCAGTTATCTATAGATTCAGAGTCAATGAGTGTTGTCTTGGTCCCGTCCCCTAAATTGAAGATACCCATTGTTGTGCCAATAGACACCAAGAAAGACACACACAGTAGCAAAGTTTCACAAACACACGTAGAGTATTCAATCTCAATCCACTCAGTACTAAGTAAACATAAGTGTAAAAGAGACCAGAAAACAAGAACACAACAAGTTTTTACCCAGTTCAGCAATAGCCTACGTCTGGGGAGCAGATGGAACCACTCAATTCCACTAACAAAGAGATGAATAGTTTACAATTGCTCACTAACAAAATACACAACAGGGAACACACATATTTCCAAACTCCCTAACCCTATTAATGCCCACAAAACAAACTGCTGTAGTTATATACTTTTGCTCTATTACAGAGCAGTTATCACCCCAAATAATCTCTTCTTCTAATTATTACATCTGTCCATTTAAAGACAGTTGCTAGGAGCATAAAATACGACGTTCTTAATATGATATGCCCTCGTTTATACTTTGTTTTATCCCTTAATATCTTAGAATCGAGTCATATAATCAAAATATAAGACTTTGGTAGAGTTTTAATGAAATCGTACTAAGTTTAGATAAAAATGTGTAAAAAGGTTATTAGCCGATTTCTGAGTACTTGTGATAAATCTTTGGTTCTGTAAAACCTCGACTTCACTTTTGATGGATTTTTCTTCTCTAATATGAAGTAGGCATGCCAAGGATTGAGTATGAAAAGAGTTAATAAAATTGGAGCAAAGGAAGGTGCCAGGAACCACATGCCAAAATCGGATCCAGTAAGTTTCAGGATTTTTCTGGGCACATCACTCAACTTGTAAAAATTCTCCAGGGCGAAGCACAAGGAACTAGAAGGCGTGCCATATATTCACGGAAAGCTATACGAGTCTAGTTTCTACAGAACTTAGAATCACATTAAAATCTTTTCTGAGAAGAAAGTTATGCCAGTTGCAAGACAGCAAAGTCACTGCCCTGCCGAGAAAACCAACTTACTGCATGTTTTCACTCTTTTGTGTTTTTGGTTGTCATTTTGGCATCCACTTGCACCATTGAAGATTTTCCAAGCTTAATGAAGGATATATGAGTCAACCAAACCAAAAAGAAGTGAAAAAACATGAAGAGAGAAGCATTCCTAGCTCAGCTAGGAGAAAGCTGCCGATAAGCAGTAATTGCCGGTTTGTGTATCAAGGCCGATTGGGGCATTTTTCGTGAATAAATATCCATCAAAGGGAGTGTCCTGATCTACATAAAGAGTCCATGAAGATATGCCGCCCGATCCATGAAGAAAAATCAGAAAAAGAAGTCCTAGAAGAACCAAGAAAAGAAGGAATCAAAACCTTATTGCATAAGGTTTGCTTTGCCGATTTCAACTAAGATTTCTCCTAGGGTTGCTGCCGGCCTCTCTCCTATATATAGAGGCTATTTTCCTACAGAAAAAGCATCTCATATCAAGCACAAGTACTAGCCAAAAACTCTACCAAGTCTCACAAGCACCAAACACCAAATACATAGCCGAAACCCTACCACCACCTTCCAAAACTTCTGTCCCTTTTCCTTGCTTCCTGCCGAGTAGCCGATCATCCTTCCACTACGTCTTGACGAGTCTTCCAAGGTTCTAAAAGTGTGATCCATTCCCTCTATGGCTTTTGTATTTATTTTAGTTTGGTTGTATTATATGAATTCGATTCAATTCTTGGTTTTTATTGAACTTTTGTGTAAACCGATTGCATGATTGGAGTTTATTTCAAAGTTTTGTAAATTTAACTTGTGGATTTCGTTTGTTAGATAATTAGGGCAGCGGTATTAGATGCATGTTTAGGATTTAAATTGGTTAGTAATTTAAGGGATGTGACTTAAAAACCGAAACATTAGTATTGGCTTGAAGCATGTAAATCTAGATGTTAGGTTTCATCAAACTAGAGAAACATGAATAATTCATACTCATAGTTGTCTTGATTTGTGTTCTCTCTTAGAGTAAAACCCTTAGAACTTGCATGTTAAATAAGATGATTGATAATCTTGCTCGTTTACATGTCTTCGATTTGTGATTCATATGCTTAAATGTTAAACGTGTAAAACCGGTTAGCATAACCTTAGGATTATACTCGTTGTTAATCTTAAGAACTTTAGCAATCAATCGATTAGATTAGCTCGTAGGCTCTAGTTGTGATCGAAACTTATCTAAGTCTAAATTGTATCAACAACCCTTACTTTCTTGCATGCGAGTCTATATGTTAAAGAGTCTTATGTGCTAAATGCTTTGTGTGAAAGATGATGATCACTTGTATATATTAGAAATAAGATTTATTTTCGTGTCTTAGGTCTAGGGCAGCCTTTGTTGCCGATCCATTCTCTTCCCCAAGTGTGACGTTTTCAATGTGTATATATGTATATATTTGTCTAACATTCTCATATTTCAGGTACCCTTAATCTCCGGCTAGAACGATCTATACTTGCTTATACTTCTAACGATCTTTTGTAGGGTTATCATTACTTGAGTCGCTTTGGCGATCGATCAACAGCAAAACAACTTCTTACTTACACAAGGTTGAGCCAAAACCAACAATCTCCACCTTGGCGAGACCTGTGCAAAACCATAAGAGAACCAGTAACAAAACAGTACAGTAACAAGAATCATTCTTGCTTAGCCGCCAACAAATTCCATATGCTCTTCCACCAACTTTCAAACACTTACAATGTTAACTAAGTTCAAACAATGAATGAACTTGGTAACAACAACAACCTTTGTCAGCATATCAGCAAGATTATTCTCAGTAGAAATCTTGACAAGAACAATCCTTCCCTTTTCAACTTCATCACGAATCTTGTGAAAACGAACATTAATATGTTTAGTTCTGGTATGATAAAGCTGATACTTAGCCAGATGAATAGAACTTTGGCTATCACAATGAACCTCCACCTGATTCTGAGATACCCCCAACTCATTCACTAATCCATGTAACCATAATACCTCTTTCACAGTTTCCGCAGCGGCCATATATTCTGCTTCGGTTGTTGATAAAGCTGGAGTACTCTGCAAAATCGATCTCCAACAAATAGGTGCTTGTGCCATAGTGAATGAATAACCTATTCTTGACCTTCTATTATCAGAATCACCACCAAAATCAGAGTCCACATATCCGATAGCAAAATTTCCAGAATTCTTTCTCTGAAAACACAAACCAACATCTCTAGTTCCATGTAAATATCTCAATATCCACTTTGCAGCCTTCCAATGCTCCATACCTGGATTATGCATATATCGACTCACTAATCCAACAACATGTGCAATATCAGGTCGTGAACAAACCATAGCATACATCAAAGAACCAACTAGGCTAGAGTATGGAATGTTAGACATATTCCTTACTTCTTCATCAGTTTCAGGACATTGAATAGCACTAAGCGGGAAATGAGATGCTAAAGGTGTACTTACAGATTTGGTATTATCATTCGCACCAAATTTCTTCAACAGCTTCTCTAAATATTACTTCTGAGTTAAGCACACCACACCTTTTTCTCTGTCTCTTGTAATCTCCATTCTAAGAATCCTCTTGGCCTCACCAAGATCCTTCATTTCAAACTCCTTTCCCATTTGAAGTTTCAGCTACTCAATCTCTCTCATATTACTTGAAGCAATGAGCATATCGTCAACATATAACAACAAATATATAAAAGATCCATCATGTAGTTTTCGAAAATATATGCAATGATCATAATCACTTCTTTTATACTTCTGGCCTCGCATGAACTCATCAAACTTCAAATACTATTGCCTTGGAGACTGCTTTAAGCCATACAAAGACTTCTTCAATCGATAAGCACAATCTTCTTTTCCTTCCACATGATATCCATCAGGTTGAGACATATAAAAATCATCATTCAAATCACCATGGAGAAACGTTGTTTTGACATCTAACTGTACCAATTCCAGATTAAATTGAGCAACCATAGCCAACATTATACGAACTGAGAAATGCTTCACTACCGGAGAGAAAATCTCATTGTAATCAATGCCTTCCTTCTGTGCATAACCTTTAGCAACTAGTCTTGCTTTAAATCTCACTCTACTTTATTCTGGAAAGCCTTCTTTCTTTGCATACACCCATTTACAGCCAATAATTCTCTTACCCTTAGGCAACTGAACTGAATCTCATGTGTTATTCTTCAAAAGAGACCTCATCTCTTCAGCCATAGCAATGATCCAATCTTCTTTTTCAGGACTACTAATCGCCTCCTCGAAATTTGAAGGAATACAAATACTCATTGTGTTGAAGGCAAAAGCAACAAAGTCATTTTGCCAACCCGGCTTTCGGATCACTCTTCTTTGTCTATTCACTGCTATAGACCCTTGAGGTTCAACTCTTCTAGCAAAAACATTTTCAACTTTTTCCTCTTCATCATCATTAAATAAATCTACATCAAGTAGCACTACCAGAAAAAAGGTTTTTCCCGACGAAATAAAAAAAAACGGCCGACGAAATAAAATTTTCGTCGGCTATTCCCAAGAATGGCCGACGAATTTTTTTTTCGTCGGTAAAAAAAAAATTCGTCGGCTATTCCCCTAGAATGGCCAACGAATTTTTTTTTTCGTCGCTAAAAAAAAAATCGTCGGCTATTCCCCTAGAATGGCCGACGATTTGAATTTTCGTCGGCCTTTCTCTGAAACTTTAGCCGACGAAAATTTTTGGAAGAATGGCCGACGAGTACTAGGTTTAATTTCGTCGGCTATGATTAAAAAAAAAAAAAAAAAAAAAAACAGCTTCCATTTTCTATCACTATCGACAAACCATTGCTTCGTCCTTCAAATGCAAATGTGTCGTGAAATAAGATATGACCGAAATAATGAAATACGTCTACGGTTGAAAAATGACAAGATTCCGACAAAATCTGTGTGCCGAATGTTGCGGTTAACTGTTTTTTACTTCCGTTTTCCAATAGGTAGCCTGACGGTCGGTAAATATTTTGAGGAAAATTTTTATACGATTAGTTGCGTCTCATCGATTTGAAACTATTATCTGTTGAAGGTCAGGCAAAAAAACGTCATTTAGATAGGCTAATTACCATTTCTAAGCGTTTAAAGGGTTGACTCACCCGGTTGACCGTCCCGATCGAGCCTTTAACGTTGTCAGATGTAGTTGGATTTTTTTTCATACATGTATTTAATCTTAACGGTGATATCTGACGGTTGGAATAGATTTTCCAAACTTTTATATTCAAAATCGGAACATATGCACTAATGTTCCTTAACTTGTTTACTAAGTGTTTAAGTGAATGTATAGTTTCAAATAGTTACTATACGTACACTCTTCAAATGCAAATATGTCGTCAAATAAGATATGACCGAAATAATGAAATACGTCTACGGTTGAAAAATGACAAGATTCCGATAAAATCCGTGTGCCGAAATAATGAAATCAGTCAAAACCCGGTTTACTGCAGATTTGGCGTCCGGCGTCCGAATGATGATTGTGATACCATTCCGGAAAGGGAACGACGCCAGGAATCAAACTCGTAACTTCGCCACGATGTGTGTGCTTTTTCGGGCTTTCGAGTTCGTTTAGGGCCTCAAAACGGCAGTTTAGTATTTTTTCATAGAATAGCCGACGAAACATTGTATTTCGTCGGCTATTCTCTAAGTATAGCCGACGAAACATTGTATTTCGTCGGCTATTCTCTAAGTATAGCCGACGAAACAATGTATTTCGTCTGCTATTCTCTAAGTATAGCCGACGAAACATTGTATTTCGTCGGCTATTCTCTAAGTATAGGAACTTCATCACATGTAATTACATCTCCACTCACATTTGTATCCAAACCACACATTAGTTAAAGTCCTGACTACTCCATTATGGAACTTCAATTTAATATATAGTTCCAATTTCTTTCCTTTCCAGGCCACAATCATCACATGTAATTACATCTCCACTCATATTTGTGTCCAAAGTAGCAAACCAATCCTTTCTCGGAGTCATATGTTCAGTACAAGCACAATCCATAATCCATTTTTCTTTGTCATTGATGGGAGACACACACAAAGCATAATCAGGCTCCTTCTCAGCAACCACTACATTAGCACTAGAACTTGCATCCTTGTATCGTAGCTTAGGACAATCATTTTTCTAATGACCTTTATTATGATAAAAAGCACATTCATCTCTTCCTAGTCTCTTTCTGTCCTTTGATATTCCCCTTGAAGCAGATTTCTTCCAGCCACCAAATCTTTTTCTTTCAAGTGATCTTCCTCTCACATTTAAAGCCTCTACAGTACTGGACGTACTATCGTATTTATCATTATGCCTAACTTCAGTACTGGACGTAGTATCATAATTTATCAATGCATTAGACATTTCATCAAACTTAATAATGTCCTTACCATGTAGCAATGTAGTAGCTAAATGGTCATATGCATCAGGCAAACAATTCAACAACAGTAAGACTTTATCTTCATCTTTAATCTCTTCATCCAAACTTAACAAATCAGCAATTAATTTGTTAAAAGCATCAAGGTGTTGAATCATATTTTTACCTTTGAACTGAAACCGGTATAGCTTCTTCTTCATGTGTAGACGATTCTCAATGCTCTTCGTCATATACTTGTCTTCCAGTTTCTGCTATAACACCTTCGTCGACGTCTCTCGCATCACAAAATACTTTTGGGCTTTAGCGAGACACAACCTGATCGACGAGCAAGCAACTCGATTCAACCTTGTCCACTTTGCTTCATTCATATCTTCGGGCATATCTCCTGTTGACAGTATATATGGTGCACCGCCAAGCATGTTCGGCGACCTCGTGGACCGTGCAACCGGCGTCATAGGTCCTACTTCCGGGATCCGGCGGGTAGACCGCAACCCCGACTACATTCCCAATGTCAGAGATCACCGGTGCCGCACTCGGAGGGTGTGCCACCGGGCTCCTGAAATAGCTTCGTGAGTAGGGAAATATGTAGTAAAGTGGGTTTGCATCCCACATTGGAAACATTGATAGGAGGGAGTCTTCCTTCCCTATAAATAGGAGGCTTCCCCCTTAGTGTTAAGGACTTTGGATCTTGGATACTTGCTACTCTTGGCATGTAACCACCATCGAGGGCTTATTACCCGGCTATAGTGTATTCCAAGTGGACGTAGCCGTGCCCTCCGATGGCACGGTGAACCACTATACGAGCTTGTGTTCATGTTCTATATTTATTATTGTGCTTCTGTCAGGCCTACGGGTCTAAAGTCGTGTCCAAGTCCTGTTGTGCCAAGACATCTCTGACTTCACATTGCCACACACCGAAGTTATTTGTTCCATCAAATTTCTCCACTTCAAACTTTGCATTCTGCACTGTTGTTCTTGCCACTCGTGCTCCACCTCCACCGAATGGATTAATATGAACATCTTGATCGTCTTTCATCTATACCAAGTTACTAACTGGATCGAGAGCAGAAGCTCTGGTACTAATTGTTGTGCCAAGAGACACCAAGAAAAGACACACACAGTAGCAAAGTTTCACAAACACACGCAGAGTATTCAATCTCAATCCACTCAGTACTAAGTAAACAGAAGTGTAAAAGAGACCAGAAAACAAGAACACAACAAGTTTTTACCCAGTTCAGCAATAGCCTACGTCTGGGAAACAGATGGAACCACTCAATTCCACTAACAAAGAGATGAACAGTTTACAATTGCTCACTAACAAAATACACAACAGGGAACACACATATTTCCAAACTCCCTGACCCTATTAATGCTCACAGAACAAACTGCTGCAGTTATACAATTTTGCTCTATTACAGAGCAGTTATCACCCCAAATAATCTCATCTTCTAATTATTACATCTGTCTATTTAAAGACAACAAAACAACTTATTAGACTCACACAAGGTTGAGCAAAAACCAACAACCCATATCGCTTTTAAAGTAATTTGTCATCATAGGTTCCTCGGCCCGTCCAACACTTTCTGTAGCATAGTATATGCAGTTCGGCTTGCAACCAGGAATACTTGAAGCTAAAACAGACTTGGATTGACTTTGACCTAAGAATATTGCATCATCCCCAATGGATTTTACGTCAACCAGCTGAACGGCTTTACTATTGGAATCTTCTTCCTTGTTGAAAACAATCTTGCTTACGGTAAAGGAAGTTTCTTTGCATGCATAATATCTGTAGATGAGCAATAGGTCTCCATTTTTTGATATCACAAGATATCGCTCCCAACAAAATCTGTAATCAAGCGGTTTAAAACGTGAATAGCGTAATTTTTACTGTGAAAGGTTATTGGTGGTATATCCAAGGTTACAAAATACCATCTCTGTTCAACAAGAAAGCAAACTTTGTTTTTATAAAATATAGCATCCTCAAACTTAGTGAATAAAAGCCGTTCGTTGATCGTGATCCAAGATTTTTGCCCTCTAATAAGCACTAATGGTGGAGAATAGTCATCAATAGGCGAGCGTTTCGGCAATGGTCTATATAATGCAAAGAGCACATAATAGTTTTCCGGATGCAAATCGGGGTTAGCAGACAAGATAATTCTTGACATCCATTCTTCAAAACGATGATAGAATTGCTGGAAGCAATGCATATAGGGAGGAAGATGAATCACCTTTGGTGCTTTTTCGAAAGGGTTCCACAGAGTTATTTCATACTTGACCTCCAATTTTTTGTTGGCAAGTTCCTCGGTAGATTTGAGTGCCGAGGCCAACCAACCTTGGCTAGAGCCACATAACTTCTCATTGTAAGGCACTGATAAACCAAGGTTAATGTTGCTGTAGAGTTTCCTTTCTGAAACGCTATACAGTAGTCTTTGCTTCATATGAGGCTCGCTGCTGCTATCATTATCAGATTCATCAGGGGGAAGTATGAGCATCAGAAGTAGTTGATGTTGAAGTTTGTATATAGTTTGATGTCTCTAACTCTTATAGTTCCATTTGAACTAGTTGCCTCTTCAGCTCCAACTGAGCTGTTGCTGTGATGAGTGACATCTCCTGCTTTAGGAAGCCATGTTGGTCTGAGCCCGACACCTATACTGCTATGTATATTAGTTTACTCCCACTTAATTGGCTGGTTACTGTAGCTATTAACCCCATAGCATAGCTGTATACATACTAGTTTTTCCTCCATTTTACTTCTAATCAAGAAAGCAAGAGAAAATCTCTCCACCTCTTTGTGTGTTCTTCTGCATTCATTCTTGTTCATTATTTCTTCATGGTATCAGAGCAGGAAATTTAAATTCCTGTCTCTTGTTACTCTGATTTTATCATTCCTACTGAAACCTTTGATTCAGCCCAATCATGACTGAATCCGAAGTTTCATCTCGGAATGCTTCATCCATTTCCGCTGTTCTATCTACTGAAGCTGAGGGCAACACCAGCCAACGTCTCACTTCAACTTTGCTCAACGAATTCAACTATCTCTCATGGTCAAGAGCAGTCACTCTTGCCCTTGGAGGAAAGTCAAAGCTTGGCTTTGTGAATGGAGTTGTATCCATGCCTGCTCCCTTAACAGATGGCTATGATGCTTGGGTTTGCAAGGACCAATTGGTCATGACATGGCTCCTCAACTCCATGGAGCCACAAATCTCAGAGATATTCAGCTATTCTGGGTCTTTAATGAATCTTTGGAAGGGCTTGAAGGAGATGTATGGAAATCAAAATAATGCTGCCAGAGTTTTTCAATTTAAGAAGGAAATCTCTGACCTACAGCAAGAGGGAAATACATTTGTCAAGCATCTTGGAGCTCTCACTAGCATGTGGAATGAGCTAAACCTCTACAGGCCTCACACTGCTGATGAAGCCATCCTTTTAAAGCGTGCTGAAGAAGACAAGATTTTTCAACTACTTGCAAGTTTAAGCCCTGAATATGAGGATATGAGAAGCATCATTCTAATGAATAATAATCTTCCTTCATTCACCAGCATATGTGCTACAATTCAGAGAGAAGAGGTTAGAAAAAGGGTGATGAACCATGAAGCTAAGAACAACATTCCTGAAGCAAGGGCATGTGCTTCTAGTCACATGCCTGTTGAGTTTCATATTTCCAAGGAAATGAAGGGTGATGCAAAGTGTGATCACTGTGGTTCACCTACACACTTCATCAATACGTGTTGGATCTTGCATCCGGAGCTCAAGGCCAAACTCAAAAGAGACAGAGAAATGAGGAAAGGTTCCAAAGAATTCTCAAAGTAACAAATTCAAGGCTAATGTGGCAGCAGCTCCCTCCTCTATGATGACTGACTTCTCAGCTAACCTTCACTACCAGATTTGACAGAATAGCCGACGAAATTTTTTTCGTCGGCTATTCTAAAATTTCGTCGGCTATTCCCTCTACCGACGAAATTTTCGTCGGCTATTCTTCGTCGGTAAAACGCCGTCGGTAATACCAATGGCCGACGAAATTTTTGAAATCGTCGGCCATTCTGAAGTATAGCCGACGAAAATTGATTTCGTCGACCAAACCTTTGAAAAATAACCGACGAAATTCGTCGGAAATTTTCGAGTTTAGCCGACGATTTTGCCAACTATAGCCGACGAAATTAGTCTGTTTCGTCGGCTATACTTCATAAATACCCGACGATTTGTCAATTTCGTCGGTTATTTTCTCCGAATATATTAATATTTTAAAGAATAGCCGACGAAATTTGGTAAAAATCGTCGGCTATACCTGTTATAGCCGACGAAATTTGGTCAATTTCGTCGGCTATTCTTTAATTTTGGGAAAAAAAAATTAAATTAAATTAAATTAAATTAATTACATTTTGGAGGAGGAGGAGGAGGGGAAGGAGGAGGAGGAGGAGGAGGAGGCCGGAGGAGGAGGAGAAGGAGGAGGAGGGGAAGGAGGAGAAGGAGGAGGAGGAGGGGAAGGAAGAGAAGGAGGAGGAGGAGGAGGAGGGGAAGGAGGAGAAGGAGGAGGAGGAGGAGGCCGGAGGAGGGGAAAGAGGAAGAGGAGGCCGGAGGAGGGGGGGAAGGAGGAGGAGGCCGGAGGAGGAGGAGGAGGGGAAGGAGGAGGAGGAGGGGAAAGAGGAAGAGGAGGGGAAGGAGGAGGAGGAGGGGAAGGAGGAAGAGGAGGGGAAGGAGGAAGAGGAGGGGAAGGAGGAGGAGGAGGGGAAGGAGGAAGAGGAGGGGAAGGAGGAAGAGGAGGGGAAGGAGGAGGAGGAGGGGAAAGAGGAAGAGGAGGCCGGAGGAGGGGGGGAAGGAGGAGAGAAAAAAGGCGGGAGGATTTAAAAGATTTAGAAGGAGTATAGCCGACGAAATAAAAGATTTCGTCGGCTATACTTTGGAAAATCAACAGCCGTAGGATCTGAGCCATCCAACGGCGGACAATAAAAAGGCGCGGATCAAGAGTTTAGCCGACGAAATATTTGAATTCGTCGGCTATACTTAGAGAATAGCCGACGAAATTTGAATGTTTCGTCGGCTATTCTATGAAAACATACTAAAATGCCGTTTTGAGGCCCTAAACGAACTCGAAAGCCCGAAAAAGCCCACACGTCGTAGCAAAGCTACGAGTTTTGTTCCTGGCGTCGTTCCCTTTCCGGAATGGTATCACAATCATCATTCGGACGCCGGACGCCAAATCTACAGTAAACCGGGTTTTGACTGATTTCATTCTTTCGGCACGCGGATTTTATCGGAATCTTGTCATTTTTCAACCGTAGACGTATTTCATTATTTCGATCATATCTTATTTGACGACATATTTGCATTTGAAGAGCCTACGTATAGTAACTATTTGAAACTATACATTCACTTAAACACTTAGTAAACAAGTTAAGGAACATTAGTGCATATGTTCCGATTTTGAATCTAAAAGTTTGGAAAATCTATTCCAACCGTCAGATATCACCGTTAAGATTAAATACATGTATGAAAAAAAATCCAACTACATCTGACAACGTTAAAGGCTCGATCGGGACGGTCAACCGGGTGAGTCAACCCTTCAAATGCTTAGAAATGGAAATTGGCCCGTCTAAATGACGTTTTTTGGCCTGACGTTCAACAGAGAATAGTTTCAGATCGATGAGACGCAACCAATCGTATAAAAATTTTCCTCAAAATATTTACCGACCGTCAGGCTACCCATAGGAAAACGGAAGTAAAAAACAGCTAACCGCAACATTCGGCACACAGATTTTGTCGGAATCTTCTCATTTTTCAACCGTAGACGTATTTCATTATTTCGGTCATATCTTATTTCACGACACATTTGCATTTGAAGGACGAAGCAATGGTTTGTCGATAGTGATAGAAAATGGAAGCTGTTTTTTTTTTTTTTTTTTTTAAATCATACCCGACGAAATCAAACCTAGTACTCGTCGGCCATACTTCCAAAAATTTTCGTCGGCTAAAGTTTTAGAGAAAGGCCGACGAAAATTCAAATCGTCGGCTATTCCCCTAGAATGACCGACGAAAAAAAAATTCGTCGGCCATTATTGAGAATAGCCGACGAAAATTGGTTTCGTCGGCCGTTTTTTTTTTTTTTTCGTCGGCAAAAGTTTTTTTTCTGGTAGTGCTTGCAACTCTTATCAATGAGTTTGCCAACTACTTGCATCAGAAACAAATGAGTTGTGAAGGAAGTAGCTCTTCTGACAATCACACTGCTCTGATGGGAAAATTTGCAGGGTTCTTAGCTGACTATGATCATGCAGCAGCAGCTGATATACCAGGTATCCTTAAGGCTTTCTCTATAGCTTTAGACCTGACTAGCAAGCATGATTGTTAGATAATTGATTCTGGAGCTACTGATCACATGACTAATCAGTTATACAGTCTTCAAGATTTTGAAAAACAGTCATCTAGTGTCTTAGTTGCAAATGGAAAGGGTGCAACTGTATATGGGAAGGAAAAAATCAAAATTTTGTCAAAAATGGTTAAAGCTTTGTTTGTTCCTTCTTTTCCATTCAAACTTCTTTCTGTTGGCCAAATCACTGTCCTGCTGAAATGTTTTGTTATTTTCACACCTAAAAAGGTGTTCTTTCAGGACATCATCACCAAGAGAATGATTGGCGAGAGATTTTTCAGAAATGGACTATACTATCTTTCAGTAGAGTCCACTGTCTCAAATGCTCTTTCCTCAAGCTCAGCACCTTCTCAGGATCTTCAATTATGGCATAGAAGACTTGCTCATCCTTCTGCGAAAGTCCTATCAGCTTTGTTTCCATTTGTATGTAATGACAACATCTCCTGTGATGGTTGTCATTTTTCTAAATCTAGTAGACTCCCATTTTCTCTTTCCCTCTCTAGAGCCAGTTATCCATTTGAAATCATTCACTCAGACATTTGGGGACTAGTTCTGAAATCATTTGACGGTTTCAAATATTTTGTAACTTTTGTTGATGATTTTATAAGGATTACTTGGATTTATGTTCTGAGATTTAAGAGTGAGCTATTTGAAATGTTCATGGATTTTCATAAGCTTGTTACAACTCAATATTCTTCAAAAATTGCTATTCTAATATCAGATAATGAGGGTGAGTACATGTCTAACAAAATGAAAACATATTTGAACTCTCATGGAATCCTGCATCAAACTAGTTGTGTGGGAACTCCACAGTAGAATGGAATAGCATAAAGGAAGAACAGAGATATTCTTGAGAAGACAAGAACTATCATGTTTCAGATGAACATACCAAAAGAATTCTGGTCTCAAGCTGTTCTTACTGCAACCTATTTGATTAATAGATTGCCTAGCAGGGTCTTAGAGTTCAAATCTCCTTTGGAAAAATTGAAGGGAAGGAAAATTGATTTGTCTCACCTCAGAACTTTTGGATGTGTCTGCTTTGTGCATATTCAGTCCAATCACAGAGACAAAATAGATCCAAGGGCAGAAAAATGTGTGTTCATTGGATATTCTTCCACTCAGAAGGGATACAAATACTACAACCCTATCACTAAGAAAACTGTGATTTCCAGAGATGTGATATTTAAAGAACTCACACCTCTATACACAGAAAAAATAAAGTGTGATGGTAAGGGGGAGCTTTACAGTGGTCTCAATCCTCTTCCTCTTGCTGTTGATAATAATGACTCTTGCATTGATGTGTCGTCTGTCCAGCCTGCTAATGTTCAGTCAGATAATCCTCCTGCAGAGAATCTTGATCTTGAAGCTAATGAGCATGAATCTCAGTCTTTGGAAGATCCTAATATAAATGAGCATGACATTGCACATGAAGTGTCTCTTCCTTGGAGGAATCCTAGTCGAAACAGGAATAGACCTGCCAGATTCAAGGACTTTGTGATGATGACATCCAAACATACTATTTCTGATTCCTATATTCACAAGAGGTTTTCTCCCTCTTATAGAGCTTTTCTGAGTAGTCTTGACAGTACAGCAAATCCTCAAACTTTTGAAGAAGCTAGTATGCATAGTGAGTGGAATCAAGCAATGTCAGATCAACTCAAGGCCCTTCATGATAACAACACTTGGTCTATTGTCAAATTACCTCAAGGCAAGAAGGCAGTTGGATGCAGGTGGATATTCAAGACCAAATTCTACTCTGATGGAAAGATTGAAAGAGAGAAAGCTAGAATCGTAGCTCGTGGTTTCACTCAAACTTATGGAGTGGACTACAAGGAAACCTTTGCTCCAGTAGCCAAGATGAACACTGTTCGAGTGCTCCTATCAGTTGCTGTGAACAATGAGTGGAACCTCCATCAAATGGATGTTAAAAATACTTTCCTGCAGGGTGATCTAGAAGAAGAGGTTTACATGCGTTTACCTCCTGGCCATCATCAAGCTTCAAATCCAGATTTAGTATGCAAGCTTCACAAATCCATATATGGACTGAAACAATCCCTCGAGCTTGGTATGCTAAACTCAGTTCAGTTATGGAAGAAGTTGGTTTCAGGAGTAGCAATGTTGATTGCTCATTGTTTGCAAGGAATGGTGTGGCTGGAAAGTTGATGATACAGGAGACCATGCTGCTGAAATTGAAGTTCTGAAAACAGCTCTCCACACCAGATTTGCAATCAAGGATCTTGGCAGATTGAAGTATTTCCTTGGCATTGAGATGGCTTCATCTAACAAAGGTCTGTTCTTAAACCAAAGAAAATATATACTTGATCTCCTTAAGGAAGCTGATATGTTGACTTGTAAACCAGCTCACACCCCTCTCTCAAGTAAATTTACTCTGGGAACTGAAAGCTCAACTCTTGAGAATGTTAGTTCTTACCAAAGATTGGTGGGAAAATTAATATACCTCACCATCACCAGACCTGATATATCCTATAGTGTGAGCATTGTAAGCCAATACATGCATGCCCCCACTGCCGATCATTGGAACATAGTGAAGTGCCTCCTAAGATACCTAAAGGGTTCTATTGGCAGAGGAATTTTGTTTCAGAACAATGGTGGCACTAGCATTGTGGGCTGTGGTGATGCAGATTGGGCAGGCAATGCTTTGGACAGAAAAAGTATTACTGGCTTCTGTACATTTGTAGGAAGAAACATGGTTTCCTGGAAGAGCAAGAAACATACAGTTGTAGCAAGATCAAGTGCAGAAGCAAAATATAGAGTAATGACATCTGCTGCTTGTGAGCTAATTTGGCACAAGGGTCTCCTTTATGATCTTGGCTTCCCTTTCCAATCAATCCATGATTCTTCACTGTGATAATCAAGCTGCCATGCACATTGCCTCAAATCCAGTGTTTCATGAAAGAACAAAACACATTGAGGTAGATTGTCATTACATTCGCTCTCAAGTTCAAAATAAGGTGATTGAGACTAGATACATTCGAAGTCAAGATCAACTAGCTGACATCTTCACCAAAGCTTTGCCTACTGGCCAATTTCAGCTTCTATTATCCAAGCTTGGTTCCATTAATCCCCTGGAACCAGCTTGAGGGAGAGTGTTGAAGTTTGTATATAGTTTGATGTCTCTAACTCTTATAGTTTCATTTAAACTAGTTGCCTCTTCAGCTCCAACTGAGCTGCTGCTGTGATGAGTGACCTCTCCTGCTTTAGAAAGCCACCTATGCTGCTATGTATATTAGTTTACTCCCAGTTGGCTGGTTACTGTAGCTATCAACCCCATAGCATAGCTCTATACATACTTGTTTTTCCTCCATTTTACTTCTAATCAAGAAAGCAAGAACTCCACCTCTTTGTGTGTTCTTCTGCATTCATTCTTGTTCATTATTTCTTCAGTTGAGGCTTCCTCAGCCAACGTTGCCTGTACAAGTTGTAATCTTTTGCAACAGTTTGCAATTGCTTACAAGCAGCGGCGAAACGAACATAGTCAACGAGCTCCAACAACTTATCAAGAACACAATACAAACATCTCTCGGAAGACTTGAAATCTGCAGCGGGGCCGCTTTGTCCCTAATCTTACCTGCCTGGATTAATTGCTCCCTCTCTCTTTGTTCGTATCCTAATTGGCAAGTTCGTCGTCTTTTAACCCGACTCACTCTCACTTCTGCTCTCACATTCTTCATATTCTAGACTCTTAAACACCTTATTGGACCCAGAAACGCCAATATCTTCATCATCTTGCTCCACCATCCCTTAGATCTCTATGTTCTTTCTCCCTTAGTTCTCTCCGATGTTATATAGGCGCATAAAAGAGTCCAAGACATAATAGGATTATGAAACCCAATCCCTCACCGATGTCATGCGGTCCCTAAACATGTCCAAGTCAGATTAAAATTAGGAAGATTTCAAAGTTTATAAAACTTATGATATGTACATACTGTACACGTTTTCTAATTATATTTTAGCTGTTTCCCGGGTGGATTAGAAGACTTCCAAATTAACGAACTCCTAATCTTAATAGCAAACAATTCGATCAGGACCCAATCCTACAATGAACAGATTCCTGATCCTAACAGGAACATATTAGGATCCTAATCTTGATATGACTATAATTCGTCGGTGCGTGGCTATATAACATGTCATATGGCTAATCCTAAGAAGCTTGAAATTTGGGGAAAACAACCAGTGTGTACATGTTATCTCCACCATAGGTTGCAAGGTTAGGAGTGACTGTAGTAGGTGAGAGTATTTTCCATAAAGTGGTTGAAATGCAGTGTTATGATTTGGAACAAAACCTCCACTTGAGTCATGATTGCAATTAAGCATAGAGTAGCTATTGCGTTTAGTAAAATAACTGTTAAGCACAGTAATTTGCAGCACATACAAATTCCCTTTAGGCTTAGATGCAGTGGCATAAAAGATTTCATCAGACACAGAATAGGAGCCTTATGAGCATCACTCATTATATACCCCGAATTAGACTGCACAGTATATCCAATAGAGGCGGCAACACTACTTGTAGGCATCATAGCATTAACATCATATTTGGCATTTGTAACAAGAGTTGGTGCGGGCGCATACAAGAACCTTAAAATGTAGATTTCAACTTGTCACAGTAGCACTTTCCATAGTAGCCAAAACTTTAATACAAAATAAAAGAAGGTAGTTGATGTATTTCTAATGCCCATTTCCAGAGTGGTATATATGAGTGGTATAAAAAGGTGAACTAGAAGCAGCCACGAAACTAAAAGAATTTTTTTTTCTTCACAGATTCATGAACAAATGTAAAATTCCAATGTAGTAGAACATAGTATCTTCAAATATTTATGTACTATCCGAGGCTAAATCTTCATCTATCTACTTAAGGCAAGAGCAACTAAATTCTCTTCAGTTAATAGATGCTAGCTACAAGCTAGCAACAACAAATGTGTCTGCGATTGAAACATTTGTTGTGGCTAGCTAAAGCTAATACATCTCATCTGCATAAAGGTAATACAGCATCTCCTCCTCTGCTTAAAGGCAATACAACATTTCCTCTGCATGAAAGTAATACACCTCTGGATTCCTCAATCAGTCTTGCTTAAGTTTTTCCATTGCATCCTTCTTGGGCTAAAACAGAAAGTAAATTTAAAGGTAAATACTGACATGCTCAATCATACCAATCAAACTAACATAGATCATTATGACAAGTAGGACTCGTACCAGCTTTTTTGCAGACCCCACAGAGTGATCCCTTTTCTTCCTTTTGGTTCCAGCAGTCTGCAAGTGTAAACAAGAGAGGTGATAAAGAGGAAGTGACAGAAGATGGGTAAGAGAATATCTAAAAATGAAATAAGTAATACCTGTATGGTCACAACTTTAACTTTAAGAGCAGACACTGAAGTATTGTAGAAGACAATTGCAGAGATGCCACCTTCTTCTCCTTCCTTAGTCCCGTCATTATAGATTTGTGTTTTGGATTGGTGAACCACACTGTACACTTGAATGGCTCTTTTGTCTTCCAAAAGCACTATTTCATTCGCATCCCCAAGCAAGTAACTCAATGGCTGCAAATTACCACAATCAGCCAACACAGCCAAATTCTCAAATCTTTCCCCATCATTCACCTTCCTCAAACGCCAAACATTTGATATTTTATCACGATTATTATTACAGCAAATCAGTATAACTTCAACCACTTGCCCAGATCTGAGCTTTTCTCTTGCAACTCCAAAGGAAAGAACACCTCCCCTTACACCCTGTGGTAGAGGAATCAAGTTATAATGCTTCATTGTCAAGCTAAAAGCTACCAGATTGTTACATTTGGAATCGCAGAAATACAACTCTTCATCTAAACTGCCCACAGTCTGAGACAGAACAATCTCGAACTTCCTGAGTTCTCTTCTTATCCAAGTGTTTCTTTGAAGAGAGAACATGAAAGCAGAACTCTTCAGTTCATATGCATCATTTGGTACCATTTGAATTACTCTAACAATGCAGTAGTCTCTCTCTGCTTTGTTATACCCAAATCCGTACAGTTCTCCAAGGCCCTCTGGACTCTCATCTACAATCTCCTGACAGGTCTGATTGTTTGGATTGACCATATAAAGATAGCTGTGACCCTCATCACCAAACAAGACAATGTCTTGGACAGAACCTAATATACGTGGAGACTCCACATTTGATAGAGGGCCACATATGTCTCGGTGGTAACACTCAGTTCATCATCAATTTTCAGTGTCATCACATCAGCAGGAGAGAAACTTTGATGCACGCATATGTCTGCTTTTGTTCCATGTTTTGACTTGACTCTTTCCACAAATTTCTGATCTCGGATCGCATTGTGCCACCCATTACTTACAAGTCTGCATGCTTTGAGATCTGGGATGGGGAGGCGTATGAAGATTTCTTCCAACACACAAGAGGGAACCTCTTCAATGGTCGATTTCTTCTGAAAAAGTGTTAACGTAGTGGATGAACAATACAATTAGAGACAACTATCTATAAATATATGTTTTCAATAAAAACGAAATCAGTAAAAAATAATACAATTCAGATAAAAAGAACGACCATGGTGATCAGATGGTGTGCAATTGAAAATACAATTAAGATAAGTCAAAATTTTGAGAAAAGTTGGTTTCTTTAGTTGTTATCTCTTCCAATATTTCCTGAGCAGATTAAGTAGGAAACGATCAACACAATAATCAAAAAGGCATCTTTTTCGGAATAATCTCTTCCTATTGGAAAGTAATAACTTCCCACTCACTGTGACTCAGCCTCTTAAAACACGAGACCCCAAAGCTACACAATCACAGAAAAACCCAATCTTTACACAAAATTACAGAGAAAGAACCCAAAACCCAGAAACCCCCAAATTCTAGGGTTTGCAATTCGAACCCCAATCTGAAAAACCCATGTGAAATTGGGTCACCCAAAAGCAATTGGATCATAATTCATACATACCAAAGTCCCCAGATTACTATAGGCAACCAATTGAAGACCCAAGAAAGACAAATCCAAGAACATTAATACAAGATTGAGTTGAATGGTTACGAACCTGAGGAGCGAAAGTTGAAGTGGTTTTTTTCCATACTGGCAATCTTGAGATGAGTGAGCAAGAAGGAGGGTTTCTTTGAGATGATGAGTCCAATGCGGTCAAAAACAACGGTACAGAGAAAGAAGGGAATGAAGTTTAAAATGGGTGGGAATTGGTTTGCTGTTTTTGCAGCTTTCTCATTTTAGGCGCTGCATTACGTGCCACGTGTGCATGAAAATATAGCCGTTAAACGAAATTTCAAATCAAAGACAAAAAGGAAAGGGTGTCCGAAACCTTTTTTGAGTTTTGTGATAGAATTGGGAAACAGATTGAGTTCCTACTCAAACTAGGAAAAGCCAAATATAGAACTCCACAAGCAATGCATCGGAACATAAATGCAGAAATACCCATAGTTGAAGAAATAATTAAGAACCCGTACAAAAAATTGACATAAAATTCCAGCGGACACCCATATGGATATTAATACAAACTCAAAACATAGCATTGACAAACAACTAATATGTATACAACATCATTAATTATCTAACAATCTATAAAGATAAAGATGATAATGATTTGAACTACGAGTCTAAAGGTAAATCTAATGATGGTAGGATCCAAAATGGCATATTCATCTTGTTCCAATTCCAATTATCTATAGAATCAGACTTAATGAGGGTTGTATTGGTCCCGCCCCTTAAATTGAAGATACCCATATCGCTTTCAAAGTAATTTTCCATCAAAGGTTGCTCGGCCCGTCCAACACTTTCTGTAGCATAGTATATGCAGTTCGGCTTGCAACCAGGAATACTTGAAGCTAAAACAGACTGGGATTGACTTTGACCTAAGAATATTGCATCATCCCCAATGGATTTTACGTCAACCAGCTGAACGGCTTTACTATTGGAATCTTCTTTCTCGATGAAAACAATCTTGCTTACGGCAAAGGAGGTTTCTCTGCATGCATAATATCTACAGACGAGCAATAAGTCTCCATTTGTTGATTTCACAAGATATCGCTCCCAACAATATAGACTGTAATCAGGTTCAGGTTCAAAACGTAAATAACGTATTTTTGGCTGTGAAAGGTTATTGGTGGTATTAACATCCAAGGTTAAAAGATACCGTGTCTGATCAATAAGAAAGTAAAATTTGTTTTTATAAAATATAGCATCATCAAACTTGTGTAAAAGCCGTTCGTTGATCGTGATCCAAGATTCTTGCCCTCTAATAAGCGCTAATGGTGGAGAATAATTAATACGCGTGCGATTCGGCAATGGTCTATATAATGCAAAGAGCACATAATAGTTTTCCGGATGCAAATCGGGGTTAGCAGACAAGATAATTCTCGGGATCCATTCTTCAAAATGATGATAGAATTGCTGGAAGCAATGCATATAGGGAGGAAGATGAATCACCTTTGATGCTTTTCCGAAAGGGTTCCGCAGAGTTATTTCATACTTGACCTCCAATTTTTTGTTGGCAAGTTCCTCGGTAGATGTGAGTGCCGAGGCCAACCAACCTTGGCTAGAGCCACATAACTTCTCATTGTAAGGCACTGATAAACCAAGGTTAATGCTGCTGTAGAGTTTCCTTTCTGAAACGCTATACATTAGTCTTTGCTTCATTTGAGGCTCGCTGCTGCTATCATTATCAGATTCATCCGGGGGAAGCATGAGCATCGGAAGTAGTTGAGGCTTCCTCAGCCAACGTTGCCTGTACAGGTTGTAATCTTTTGCAACAGTTTGCAATTGCTTACAAGCAGCGGCGAAACGAACATAGTCAACGAGCTCCAACAACTTATCAAGAACACAATACAAAACATCTTTCGGAAGACTTGAAATCTGCAGCGGGGCCGCTTTGTCCCTAATCTTACCTGCCTGGATTAATTCCTCCCTCTCTCTTTGTTCGTATCCTAATTGGCAAGTTCGTCGTCTTTTAACCCGACTCACTCTCACTTCTGCTCTCACTTCTTCATATTCTAGACTCTTGAACACCTTATTGGACCCAGAAACTCCAATATCATCATCATCATGCTCCACCATCCCTTAGATCTCTATGTTCTTTCTCCTTTAGTTCTCTCCGATGTTATAAAGGCACATAAAAGAGTCCAAGACATAATAGGATTGTGAAACCCAATCCCTCACTGATGTCATATGTGCCCTAAACTTGTCCAAGTCAGATTATGATTAGGAAGATTTCAAAGTTTATAAAACTTATGATATGTACATACTGTACACATTTTCTAATTATATTTTAGCTGTTTCCCGGGTGGATTAGAAGACTTCCAAATTAACGAACTCCTAATCTTAATAGAAAACAATTCGATCAGGACCCAATCCTACAATGAACAGATTCCTGATCCTAACAGGAACATATTAGGATCCTAATCTTGATATGACTATAATTCGTCGGTGGGTGGCTATACAACATGTCAGAGAGTAAAGAGTTTGACACCAAACAATAAAAGCGAGTAGATGTGACTAAATTTAAGGAACAGTGTTGTCTGATCCCCGATCTGAAGGGTTTCTCTTAGAAGCAGATCATGGTGATGATATTGCTGTTTCCGCGTTCAATAATAAGGTGTACATTCGTACGTTAAAGCATGAAAAATCACGAGGAGATCAAGAGTAACGTGTCTAAAAACAACGAACTTGCCCAGCCTGCATAGCATACGAATTATACGATCCAAAAGTGAGGCGAGTGATATTTGTAAAAACATGTTCAGAGCAAAATTTCATGCTTAATAGATGCGGATAAGAACTCATTCGCTCCATTCCCGGCTTACCTAGTTGAGTTTCACAAACCACAAATCACAAACAAGTAATATTACTTGAATTATATTTCCAGTACATCTTATCTTAAACTCTTATGCATATACATATACGTACATGAAGTGACTAAGAGATTCAGGCCCCCTCGCTCCCAATAATACCTGATATACTGATATAGGGACCCCATTATTCAGAAGGATACAGAAAGTAGTAGTACTATAGCTACCTGCACGATCTGCAAAGCCAGCCTTCGTTGGATGGCACTACCTACCTCTGCGTGCCAGCATAACAAGCTTCGACCAAGCTTAGAATAGGGGCCTGGTTGCGGTAATAGACTGATAGCTAGGTACAAACAGAGCTAGCAGAGGATTGAAATCATTGAACTGCATGCATGCATGACTATAATTTTTGGAACTTAATAATAGTAGTAATTGTGTACGTGAGACCACACAAGGATTCTTCTACTAAATTAAGCTCCTTATTGAGCAGAATACCAAACACAGATTCCTGCAACAATGCTTCTCTGACTACTGCATACATGCACGGAACTAGGATTAAAAATCGAAGGGGGCTATAAGTTTTCAAAAGAGCGCTACTAAACTACTGATATGTATATACATATACTTGTTATTCGTTTCTCCAAAAATTGAGGGGGGCTGCAGCACACCCCAGCCCCTTCCTGGGTCCGTGCCTGAGTGCATATTGTTAATATCATGCTCATTGACATTTTTTCCACCATGTTAATAAGCTTTTAGGTGTTGGTGATTATCTGAAATGGTATCAGTCTTGATGGCCCGAGGATGGAGCTACGTTATGGGTTCAAATCCTCCGTTTGTTAATCTTGTACTTCAGTTGTACGTATTTGTTTGGTTCTTATATGCATGTTGGAGGTGTATGTGTTAGCTTAACTTACTTACATCAGTACATGGATGACTCTCATTTTATAACAGTTTGAGCTTTTAATACACAATGAACGGTTGTATGCTATGTAGTCAAGGGGGCTTGTTTGTAGGAGGCGTCGGGTTTGGATTCTCCATCTATCTCCCAATTCTGCATGCATACTTGTCTACTGTACGTCCTCCTGGAGGCTGGAGTGCAAGTCGATCAGTATTAAAAGAATGTATTGGTCTAACATGCTTTTGTTAGTCAATTCTATAACGAGTATTTTGTTTAACACTGTAGTTGACCACAACTTATTTGTTACAAATAGTTTAGAGGATTTTGATACCAATCTAAATGTTCTTTTTTTCTTCTTGGATTGATTCTGGTAAGGGAACTTAGTGGAGGTAGACTGGTAGAGTTTCTCTGGTGAAGTTCCTATCAGTACCATGCCAATTGCTTCCAGCTGGTCTACATCAAATAGATGAACAACAGCACGAGAGAATACAAGTGAATTATATATAGACATATCACATGTGGTATGTCAGTGTGCATAAGATTTGAGGCCAATCACTTCCACTATACCAAGATTCTGGTGTAAGTAACTAAGTTACTTTCACAGTTTCACCAACTCCTACTCAAACCATTGTCTGACAGTTACAAACTTATATACCACTTGTCGACATCTACTACTTCTAACTCTTTGATTTACAAGATAGGGTCCTGTCATGTACATGATTACACAGTTTGATGTTTTTACTCAATAACTTGAGAGTAGGACTTGTGAAGTTGTGATCCCCCACTAAAACAGTAAGAAAAAATGTGATTGGCTTCTTCTGATATGACATTGAAAGAGAAACAACATCATAATTCTCATTTAGACTTGTAATTCAAGGCATGCCAAGCTGAAATGCTGGTGTTTTTGTACTGCTAATGACTACTCTATAATAACAGGACAAGATTTACAATGGCTTTTTGTGGTGATGATGAATCTGCAATAATATTGCCTCACATTTACCTGGGGTTTTTCTGGTAGCAGAATTATTAAATATAAGCCAGGAAGCACTATATTGGTGGTGGCTTCCTTACTTCCTTTGGCCTTTGATGAATTGTGTCTGATGTGGCGATATTCTTTCATAGTCATAGAGAGCTATGATCGATTTTCCATTTTGGAGTAAAAGAAAAGAAAAGGCTATGATATTTCTTCTGATGTTTTATCAAATCCAGTAATGGGGTCAGGTGGGTGTTGTGTTGAAGATTCATGCTGTCTCCTATCCCCTCCAAACCAGAAAGTCTTTGGTTTGATTATGACAACCATTTAGCTACCGTTTTTTAAGGCCCTGTTTGGTTTAAATCTTCAAATCCTCCATCAAGGCATTAACCATGCATCTAAGAAATCTGTTCGTTGTCGCCATTGCACTGAGAATTCAAACTGCCATGATCATGACATGAGTTTATGTCCATAATTGATCATATACCACATTCTAACTTGAGTATTATGGAGAACATTTAATTGTAATCCTAATCTCATATTAGTGGGTTTAAGGGTTTAGATCGAACTAGAGGCTAGCTTTATCTTATCATCTTGTTCATATCACACTCTAACAAAAGTGCACGGCATGAAAGACCCACAAACCTAATCTGAAATGTGGGATATCTCAATCGATTGAGATAGTAGAGCAGTTGAAGTTGGCCAACACTAGAAAGCTCTACTGCACAAAGCATGACAGCAAGGATCGATGTGAATACCTAAAGCCTGGAGTGAAACTTGAAACTAAGTGGTGCGTTGTGCTGCTTGGCCACCGAACTATTCTTTCCCAACCAACAATCATAACATCATAGCACCATGCAAATCAAGAGATTTCAACTTGGAAACCCTCTATATCCTATGTTAGCAAGTTCGTTAAGATATATGTTACTCCAAAAACTAGCTGTTAGTTTAGTGATATTTGTCATCCACTTCCTTAGATGAGATTTCGAGTTCAAATCATCTCTGGCTTAAACTTAAAATCGTAAATTAGCTATCTTCATTGATATAACACAATCAAATCAACTCCTCCATCCTCCTGCAACACTACTGTGAAGCCTGTGATCTATTTACATGGGCAAGGACTGAAAGGTAAGTTTTGTTCTTAAGTGTTTGGTTCTAGTGATAAAATGAAATGGTTAACTAGCTTCGAGGTATTTCCCCTAGGAATGATGTTTATCGTGTCCGTAGGTACAAAATGGTAGAGAATAATTTGATAAGAATGATGCCAAAACTAGATTATGGATGATTTTATATCAAGGAATAGGTGAAGAAGAAATCTGGGTTTAGCATAATCAACTTGGCCTTGAAGGAAGATCAAAATTTTTATGCCTATATGTTCTACAGTGAATGCTTTTTTCTGGGTCTAATCTCTAATCCACTCCACTCCATAATGTAACTCGGTTTGTCCCCCACCAACCCGTCTCTTTATTGCCGTGCGAGCTTTAGTGCCATCCACTTATTTGGCCACTAGTTTGAGTTTGATTGACGGAAAATCGGAATCAATCCATAATTTCCCCTTCAAGAAAATTCCACTAAAATTGAGGTTCAAAAATGCAAGTTACACAATGGTGCATGATAAATCGAATATATTAGATAAAGGTTTTGCTTCGGTTTGGAGATGTCTTTGAGCCATTTTTATATAATTTTATATGAGTATTTTTTAAAATTACACGCAATAATTTTGCAGCGTATAAAAACTCATTTTGTTCAAATTTCTATGTGTTGTGGAGTGAGCTTCACATTGAATTGAAGTATTTTGGTGTGATGAGGCAAGTCAACTACCCGTGTAACGTTTGTGTTTGTATGAATGCGTGTATCTTATTTTCCCCCTGATGTGATGATCAATATTTTCATAAAAGTGAGACTAATTCACCATATTAAAATTCAGCATTTGAGAATTGGTAAGTTGGTTTCAGTTTATAAGGAGCCAACATTAATGGATTATTGGTGATGAAAACTCGTTTGCAATATGATATGTGCTAAATTTGGTCACATTCAATCTTATACATTTCTTGCCACGTTCAATCTTCTCTCACATCATTTACCAACTGTAAACAAACTACGGCTTCAATATCTCCCACTGCATTTGAAAACTCTCCGGCAAAGTTAATAAAACTCCGGCCATGCAAACAACAGATAGAGAGAGAGAGAGAAGAGAGAGATCTTCTTTCAGTGTGTTTCTCAAACTGCCGTATTTCGCTTCAATTTTGATTCCCGTTGGGAAATTCATGTCAGCTTTCTCAAAATTCTCTCACTTTCCCCTGACGTTTCCTTTTCCCTCCCAACAATGCAAACACCAAATCCGCCAACAACGATTCCCTCTTCTCGTCATTTCCCTTTCTACACGTTCTAATCACATAAACAAATAATCACACACCAAATTTTTAGTCCTTTTCTTTTCTTCATTTTAAATGGTATTGGAAATATATAAGGCTTAGTTTGGTATTGAGGTGAAAAAAATCAAATATGAAAAAATTGAGTTATAAATAAGTAATATCTTACCTGCTTTTTAAAATCGTGATTTTTTCAACTAAATTTTATAAATAAACACCTTATAAAAAACTTACCAAACACATAATCAACTCATAATAATAATTATAAGTGATTATTTACTCCAAAATGCAATACTAAAGTAAGCCTAAATATAGCCAAACTGGAAACATTGCCGGAGGTCTTTCTGAACTGTCGGACTTGTTCCCCACAAAAAGGCTCATAGACAAATATCAGTCACCTTTCCTCTTCTTTTAAAAAGAGAAAAAAGAATTATAAAAATCCCAAAGGCAATGCAATATTCTTTTATAATTCCCACATTTTACTTGCTTTTTCCTTTTTTATATAATTAATTTCTGAGTTTTACAGAGTGTTGTGCTACAGAGGGACTGATGTAGAGTGTGGTGTGGTGTGGTGTGGTGTATAGAAACAAAAGAGCGAAGCAAAACCCCAAGGAACTCTCTCTCTCTCTCTCTCTCTCTCTCTCCATCTTCTTCATCCCTCGTTCACCAACACCATATCCTCTTTACATTTGGTTCCAAACTGAAACAAAGTTCCTGTTCTGTCTCCTGTTCCTCTGTTAATGCTTTTCTTAGTCTTGAAGAAACCTTAATGTCTATGTCCTTGGAGCATAATTGCATAGGCTTATCAGATTCAATGGAAGCCTCTGAGAACTCCAACAAGGGAGGAGCTGCTGCTTTGAACCTCAAAGCTACTGAGCTCAGGCTAGGCTTGCCTGGCTCTGAGTCCCCTGAGAGAGATTGTAGTGGTGTTGCTGTGGAGGACAAAACTGGGTTTTCACTCTCTGTGCTTAAACCCTCTGTGTCTGGAGCCAAGAGGGTCTTCTCTGACGCCATTGATGGAACTTCAGGGAAGTGGGTTTTCTCTGGGAGTGTTGGATCTGAAGCTGATTTGGGTAAAGGTGGTAACTTGGTGTCTCCTAGAGGTGTTAATGTTGGAAAAGGTCTTACTGGGTCTGAGTGTAAAAGTCAGACAATCTCTGCTGTGAAAGATGGGGTGCAACAATCTCCGAACCCATTGCATGAGAAGAAGCCTCAGGTTTCTGCTCCTGCTGCAAAGTAAGCAGCTTTCTTCATACTTCAAGTAGATGGTTAAATTTATTTTGGTTTCTGAATTGTGGTCTATACCACTGACTTGTTGATGTGTTCAAAGTCTCTGGATTCAATTTAATTTGTGTGTGTGTGTTTTTTTTTTTGTTTTTTTTTTTCTGTGGCTTTGCATGCTCTTCCTGTTTTGACAGATTGATTGTTATGAATCTCGTTTTGCATATATTTCCTTCCAAATTTTTACTGTGGGCAAATAGTTTCACTTATTGTCCATGTTTGACACTACTGGGCAAGTTATGTCAAGATACCACCTTCAGATCATAACCCCCTTCTCCTTGCATGCATGTTTCCAGATCTGTTTCACACCAGTAGAATTTTTCATATGCGCAGCTGAGTCTCTAATTGGTTAGCCAGGCTTTGTTATTTTGGAATACTTCATTGATTTCTTGAGAAGGAATTGTTAGCTTGCGTAGATGAGTCATAGATTGCATAGGATTGCAGCAATAGTGTCTCGTAACTAAGAAATTGATAGCGAACTCTAACTCTATCTGGTGTCATGTGTAACAGGGCTCAGGTTGTTGGATGGCCACCGATTCGTTCATTCCGGAAGAATTCAATGGCATCCATTTCTCCCAAAAAGGATGATGATGCAGAAGGCAAGATGGGTGCAGGGTGTCTTTATATTAAGGTCAGCATGGATGGTGCACCATACCTGAGGAAAGTCGATCTCAAAACCTATGGTAGCTATGTGGATCTATCATTAGCTCTGGAAAAGATGTTCAGCTGCTTTACAATTGGTAAATTCTATTTTTAGCTTGTATTTGTTTGTGTTGAACTTCCATATTGCTTGCCAATCTCTCTTCTGTTCATTTTATAGAAAGTTAGGGATCAGAGCTCAAGATCTATTATTTCACAAAGAAAATTTACCTCGAACTTTTTTATATGGTAATATTAACTGGAAATGAGTAAAGATAGTTGGATAATATTTGAATATGTCTAGGGGAAACTGGGTTAGTATAAATCAGGGATTCAAATCTTATAATTTGAATAAACTGGTGTACGTAGCACATGTACACTAGGTCACATCCAAAAGGAATTGTTCGTTCTGCACAGATGTCTTGAATTCCAAAGAATCCAATGCCACCAAGATCCTCAATTAGTTCAACTCATTATATTCATCAACCACACTTCAATTAATCAAATTCCATGGGACTTTCTAATGTTCCACTGAATATGTTTATTGAATTGGTTCTGGTACATTCGTATAGTGATACATATACTGATGATGTAATTTCCTAGACTCAACCTAAAGAATCTAGGTTTGGCAAAGATCTCAAAGGTCTGGTAGTGTTCTCACTTGAGTCATTTCTTTGAAATTGATGTCTATTTTACATGCTTGCACACCTGAATCTATATTAAAAAAAAAAAAGCGGCTGTGCATTCTTCTCTTGTTCCCCAGGATTAGCTATATTTTTCTGAAAATGCTGGTAACATCTTTCTATTAGAAGAGTTTTCTGTCTAAAATTTGAAACTTGTTCAGGTCAATGTGGCCCACATGGTGTTTCAAGTCAAGAAGGAATGAGCGAGAGTCGTTTAATGGATCTTCTCCATGGTGCTGAATACGTCCTCACCTATGAAGACAAGGATGGTGATTGGATGCTAGTTGGTGATGTCCCCTGGCAGTAAGTATTGACTTTTTTACACCAGAGAATTGTAGATTATCTGAATTGGTGATGCTCCTTGTTCATAGTTATAACGTATCCTAAATAATAGCTTTTCAGAGGTTACTCGGTTACTCCATCTAAAAAGATATGCTACATTATTATTATTGCGGTTTAATATAGTGACCCGGCATGACAAGATATGGAGTACAGGCATTTTCAATACACCTAGGCTGACCTAGCATAAGTTTCTAGCTTTCATTAGGGTGCTTTGAAAAACCGACAAGTGAGGATTGCAATTTTTCTTACGATTGCTTGTTCATGCAGGATGTTCACCGACTCATGTCGAAGGATGAGAATTATGAAGAGTTCAGAAGCTGTAGGGCTAGGTACGTTCTGGAATCTCATTCTCCATGATCTATTTAATGAGTAACTAAGCATTTTACACTCACCCATCTATTCATGTTCAAGTTTTATAAATTTGTTATATATAGTGTTTCCCCATTACTACCATTAACCTCTTGCTGACTTGACTGGAAAAGATGATTTTGGTTTATACCTCGATAGTTCTCAAGTTTTGAAGTGCAGAAATCATTAACTAAGATCCTTATGTTTTCGTTCTCTTTGTTACAGCCCCAAGGGCCATGCAGAAGTGCAAAAATAGTAATTAGTCTCATCATCACCTTGATTGGAAACTCTAAGAAAAGTGATGTTGGAGGTAGCTGTTATCAGCAACCAAGGTGGCACCTGAGTAGCTCACAAGACTGTGCTCTGAATGGCTCATAAGAGGGAGGTAGCTGTTATCAGCATATCTCATGTTGAATATCTTGGGTAAAAAATTAATAGGAAAATCGGTACTGTAAACGTGTCTAGTTTAATTCATGCTCTCCCCTATCAAGTTGTATTCTTATAGTTGGCTGCAAAGCTAGTCTGTTGTGTATGAAAATGGCTTGTACGCCACAACATTCCTTTTGAACAGTACAAAAGGAAATGAACAATGTACTGATGTAGTGTTGAACTACTAATATTACTAGTTTGGTGTGCCTAAAACTATGAGCAAGGTTGCTAAGAGGTGGAACAAAAGAATTTAGCAGCAATTTTTGGAGTATATAAGAAGGATAAGCTCAAAACAATTTGATACCCTTATTTTGCGCTAATACTAGTCAGATGATGGCCATCTCTCAACGTTTAACACTATATCTTTGATGAAAACCACCTGCTTTCTAGTTCTGGAGTTCTTCAGGCTAATAAACTGTTAATGTCAAAGTGCTTTCTGATGTCATTATCTCCTACTGCCAAAGTGCTTTTAGAACCTTTCTATGAGGTGTGTGTGCCCTTCATCTTCTCTAAGCTGAATCTGCAATATCCTCATTCGGGTAACAATATGTCAACTGATCAAGGAATCCGTATAAAATGTCCACTCATAGAGCCTATGAATCAACAGAATTTGAGAATAGAGATAACACATTATCAATCCTCTCCAAGTGCCGCTGAAGTTCATCCCAAACATCTCTTGCTCTTCTCATGCTACCAACTTGTACATATTTTCGTAACACCACTCTGTTGGGGGTTGAGTAGTTTGCCTCTTTCCATGCAATGTAAACCTCAACTCCAACGTTCTTAGAGTGAAAACGCAGCCGTGCATTCTCAACATTGACTTGTTTGTCGTCTGGTTGATAAAAGATGGACTGCTAAATTCCTAATCGCCGGGAAAGCATGGAAAACCATATGGTAACGACACAACTGAGCACTTGAGTGGGTAGTAAAAGTTGGGCCTGGATAGGGTCCGAAATGTCCAACCCGTGCCCGTTAGAACAGGGTTAACGAAACAAAAGAACAAAAGTGAATGAAAGAAGAGCAAGTAGAAGCACAACCTTTGGAGATTCTTTGATTCTGGGTGTTTCGTCTAAGGGAGTCACTCCCAACATGAAGCTGAAGCAGCTGGAAAGCCTCCTTGGTGCTCTTCAACAGTTCCCAAACCCAAAGGTCAATTACTGTCTGATTCTCTCTCTCTCTCTCTCTCTCTCTCTCTCTCAAAGTAGTGGTGTTAACTGCATATTCTTGGTTGCAGGTGGAGCTGGAACAATAACCAACTGGAGCCCACATTGCATCTCGCATGCTCTACACTGTATTTCTCTGCTCTTTATCCCCATGTCCTCTTTTGCTTAAAAAAAGCTCTGTACTTTATATCAATTGACTCACTCTTTTCTTTGCAATTCTTGTCTTTGGGCTTATGCTGGAATTGGGTTTACTGTTATACTGAGTGCATATACTGAGAATCAAATAGCTTAGAAGAGTTAAAGTGCCTATCTTTATGACTATGAACTGAGTCTTACATGGTTTATGATGGGTTTAGGCAGAGAATTCATTTGGGGATGTGTGTGATAAGGTTGTGGCGGATTTTGGCTGTGGTTGTGGTACATTGGGGTTGCAGCTGGACTCTTGGGTGCAGAGTGAGTGGCATCTTTCCCTTGCTTTTGATTTTGTTCCTCATTGTTACTTTTTAAGTTAGTACCCTAACCTCCTCTAGTTTGGAAGTGTGAAATTTTGAATCTATGTATGAATACTTCTTCGTTCTGGTGGTTGGTTGAATACTTTCTTACGTTCACGGTTTCACAGACATGTGATTGGGATTGACGTCGATCCAGAATCTCTTGAATTAGCATCACTAAATGCTGAGGAACTTGAGGTATGATCTCTCTTTATTTCTTTGGTAGTTTTATACTTTACAGCTCTGTATGCCTTAATATGCGTCTGAAATGACTGGTATATACTTTAAAAATTATATGGTTCTGGTTTTTATGTGTGTATCTCCCATATAATGGTATTTCAAGCATATTAAATGCTCCAGCCATTCTGTTCCTTGATGTGCTTAGTATCATGGGGTCTACAACTGAATCATTTGTCCATTGGTGAAGTTAATGCCTTATTTTTGTTGGTATTGCGGCAGCTGGACATAGATTATATTCAATGCAACATCAAGAACTTAAGATGGAGAGGTAACAGATCCCCCTTTCTTCAGACAACATAGTTTCACCAGGCATTTGCTTCTGAATTTCTCATCATTTGATTTTCTTGGTTCTTAATTAGCTGAAGTTGTCGATATGGTTGTAATGAATCCTCCATTTGGAACAAAGCAAAAGGGTGCTGACATGGATTTTCTCTCTGTGGCTTTGAAGGTAATCACAGGACTGATCTCTGACTTCTTTTTTAATGCATCTTTAAATTAACTATTTGCTAACTTTCTGTAGTCATTAGTGGTTTTGTGCAGCTAAATTGAAGCTCTTCGATCTCAGTTGTTCTAATATTTGTATCCCTTGTACCTTTTTCTTTTCGCAGGTTGCTTCTCAAGCTGTTTATTCCTTGCATAAAACCTCCACAAGAGATGTAAGTCTTTTGCTGCAGAATGTTTTGTTACTTGGTACAATTTTTTACTGGAAGTGCATCTAGTGATGAAATCTGTTTTGGTTGTTGCAGCATGTGAAAAGGGCAGCCTTGCAGCAGTTCAATGCTAGCAGTGCTGAGGTTATATGTCAGGTGGGTAAAGATTGCTTTGCTCATTGTGGCTTTTTATATCTGTTGAGACTTCCAGATCATATAAGCCACACCGTCATATAGTATCTAAAAGGCTAAAACTGCATGCCAGTTAGTTTCCTGTTTAACGTGTTGATTAATGAGCATGCATTAGTGTTTAAATGAGATTAAAGTTATTTTGTTGTCTCCTTTGTTGTCAGCTTCGATATGATTTACCACAAACATACAAGTTTCATAAGAAGAGAGAGGTGGATATCGCTGTGGACTTGTGGCGATTTGTTCCCAAGAGTAAGCAGGGTCCATAGATTTATCACATGTATTGTGTATTACAGGGTGAAGTATACATTGAATGTTAATGTAGGATCTTGTTATTGTTTTCATCAAGAATCTATGGGCTTTCTCAGAGGAAACAGCCATTTGTAATAGGCAACCTCGTGTCTAATTGCTAAATGCAATCAATTTCTTCACAATTTAGAAGACTAGAAGCCTTTCACTGTTATAACTAGCTCAAGGATCATTTCAGAACGTCTGACTTGTTACTAAATGGGAAGAAGATAAAAAAAAAAATCTGGATGAAAATTGACTTATTTACTGCAAGCTCACATAGTAGTTTACTTGCATCAACCACCAATCCACCATTATCATTTGGGTATGAAAAAAGAACAACATATGAATTGATTTATGAGGTATAATTTTCGGACAAAAAAAAAAAAGGAAGATGTAAAGTAAGTCCCATTATAGAGCTTCTTAATGCCTCTCTTCTGTCAAAATGCAGATGACAAAAAAATGTAGCTTTAATGACCATGTAATGCACTGGTCAGTCCCAGCATCTAAAACCAAAACTGGAAGCAATCATCTCACTTCTTCATTACACTAACCACCTCTGCTTGATGTTAACTTGATGTTTGTCCTTGACTTATGTTTCAGCTTCTGATTTACCCTGAACTGTCTCCCCAAGAGTGAACCGAACAAACCTTCTAACTTTAATGTTTTCCCCAAGAGCAGCAACAGTCTGCTTTACCAGATCCTTCACCAATAGACCATCATCTTTGATAAATGGTTGCTCCAATAGAGCAAGCTCCCCAAGCCTCTTAGAGATCCTTCCCTCCACGATTTTCTCCCTAATGTTTACAGGTTTTGATAGAAGGTCCTCCCTCTGCATCTCAATCTCTTTTTCCTTCTTTACAGTACTCTCTGGAATGTCTTCAATTGATACAAATTGCACCTGTGGGCAGGCCACAACTTGCATTGCCAGGTCATCAACCAACTCCTTGAATTTTTCACTCCGACCAACAAAGTCAGTCTCAGAATTGACTTCAATCAGAACTCCAATACGAGCGTCATGAATGTAAGATCCTATCCTGCCTTCAGCAGCAAGGCGACTGGATTTCTTTTCGGCAGAAGAAAGACCCTTCTTTCTGAGGTACTCTTGTGCCTTCTCTATATCCCCTTCAGTTTCAGAGAGAGCTTTCTTGCAGTCCATCATACCCGCTCCAGTTTCATCCCTTAGTTGTTTGACCAAAGCAGCAGAGACAGCTACAGTTGGTGCCCTGCAACAGGTGTTGAATATAGGTCACATTCAAAAGATGTACATACCGAATTGGTAGCATGCATACATGTTAAAAGCATAAACACGGGAAAAATTGCTTACTTCTGAACTGTTTCCTTTGTTTCAACTGCAGCAGGCTGTTCTTTCCCTTCTGTGCGGACCTTTTTTGCTGCAGTTTGGGCAGCCACTTCAGCTGCAAAATCCTGACTCCGTTTTTCCAAGCCTTCTCCCAGATTAAAACGCACAAACCTCTTGACTTTGATGTTTTCCCCAATGGTTGCAATGGTTTGCTTCACCCAGTCCTTCACCACCACCTTATCATTCTTGATGTAGGGCTGCTCAAGCAATGCCAGCTCATCAAGCCTCTTCTTGATCCTCCCGTCAACAATCTTTGATCTAATCTGCTCTGGCTTTGATAAAAGATCTTCTTTCTGCATCTCAATCTCTCTTTCCTTGATTACAAATTCCTCAGGAACATCTTCTGTAGTAACGTACTGTACTTGAGGGGATGCAGCTGCTTGCATGGCTAGATCCTCAACCAGCTCCTTGAAAATATCACCCCGGGAAACAAAATCTGTCTCGCAGTTTACCTCCACTAAGATACCAATCCTGCTATCATGAATATATGAACCTATTCTCCCTTCAGCGGTGACTCTGCTGGCTTTCTTGTCTGCACTTGCTAGACCTTTCTTTCTAAGGAACTCCTGGGCTTTGACAATGTCTCCTCCACACTCTGACAAAGCCTTTTTGCAGTCCATCATTCCAGCTCCTGACTCGTCACGCAGCTGTTTTACAAGAGCTGGTGATATAGTTGCTGTAGTCCAAAATATAGAAAATTAGAGGCAGATGCAATAGACTAATTCAGGTCACTATATATTACCTGACAGAACAGTTACATACTTTAATATAGGTATCTATTGAGGATTATATCCATGCCACCACCAGCAATATTATTTAGCATTAGACTGAATCTCATGATAACAGAACACAATAATTGTTTCAAACTTGGAAGCAGCAACTATCTGTAGCATGAAACTACTTACCATGTCTGGTGTGTGGCTGTGGATAAACATATATACAGAGAAGTTCAATCAACACATCTAGAACCATGCATTCCATCTATTGCAAGTTTCCCAAACCCTAAAAATTAAGTCTAGATCCTCATACTTCAGTGTCAATTTCAATAGCCTCAGAAACAGGTTATGTGTCACCGAAAATGATATTAAGGACATCATTCCCTGACTTTTTAGTTCGGCAGTAATAACCTGATTTGATGCCCAATATTTTGAAATGCAATATATTCAGCAAAATGACCAACCAAAACAACCTTTAGTCACCTCAAAAGTGAGTAGGTTGGCTTTCTGGCTTATTATATGGTGGAAATTGATGAGCAAGATCTTTTATAATCTATCTTCAATACAGCAAGAGCATACTTAAAGCATATTGTAAATGGCTCTTTGGTCACAAAAGTGCATATGATATGCAGAAATTAGGTGTTTCATATTTTTTGTTACCATCTATGTTTCTGGAATTTTCTTGAATGCAATATTACAGACAACTCTTGAATCTAAAAAAATTGGGAAAAGCCAAAAACAAAAAAAACCTTGTTATGAACCTTTTGTCTCTTGAGGAGAAGCAAGATCTGGTTGTACATCTGAGCTGCTGATACTCCCACTTGTATCAGAAGCTGGTTGCACTTCCTCATCTTCAGATAGTGGAGTTGAAGGACTTTCACTCTCTGAAGTAGGTGGTTCTATTTGCGGTTCATCTTTTGCCACTGTGTCATCTACTTTACTCGCTATAACCTCTTCAGTTGTTGTACTATCTGATGGCAACGATTGATTGACTATTTCACTAGACAAATCTGGATTTGCATCATTTTTCACTCCATCAGTTGAAGGAGACTCCTGAATAGTAGAATCTGTGGTAGATATACTTTCTTCAGGAGCCAAGATTTCGGGACTCACCTCTTCCTTTTGTATGTCTTGGACTGCGCCATCTATAGTTTCTAGAGTTTCTGTTGAACTAGAAACAATGGTTTCCGGGTCCTCTTTGCTTGACGCATCATCATCATCTACTCCAGTGGCTTCCGCATCAACCACCTCTAAAGGAGCACCATCATTTTCTTTTTCATCCACAGCAGAAGGGACGCCAAGACTTTGCTCATCGCTGCTTAATTGTTTCTCCAGTACTTCCTGTGCTGATTTTTCCGTACTCTTTGGACTTAAAGTGTCTTTAGTTTCTTTCTCTACTTTCTCTCTTTCGTCCAAAAATGCAGCAACATCCTTGTTTTGGCGAAAAGCCAGGAGAAATGGATTTGTTGCTGTGTGGATGACTCCTTGAGTGATCTGGGACTCTGACTTCTGAACATCTTCTTCTTTCTTCATTGTCAATGTTACTTGTCCTCTACTAATACGCAACACACGAACATTAACTTCCTGGCCAACTTCCATAGAGGTCTCCCCCATCATGCTTGCAAATCCGTCATCAGCTTCCTCGGATTGAGGCAAGAAACCTTCCTCCCCCTCAGGAAGAGATATAAAAGCACCAGCCCTGACCAGATTCTTCACCGTGCCGACTAGGTCCTGCCCCTTGGCAAACTTTGAACTTTTTCTCCCCTCATTTTTCCTCTCTCCTTTCTTTGGACCACCTCTCCTATCAGATCCACCCCTATCACTACTGGAAGAAGCATCTTTGCCTTCACGCATAGTGAGAGATATCCGCTTAGTCTCCATATTGGCTTCAACCAATGTCACCTTCACCTCTTGCCCAACAGAAACAACACTCCCTACATCTTTTACATAAGTATCACTCAACTGTGAAACATGTACCAGGCCATCTGTGAAAGCTCCAAAATCAATGAAAGCACCAAATGGCTGGATTGATCTCACTTTCCCTGTAAAAGTTGCACCAGGAACCAGTTCCTCATTCTTAACGGGTGGCATCTCACTTTGCCTGCCAGGTCTTGTACGCCTTGCTTGAGATGGACTGGAGCTTGCATCAGAGGAATCGTCCAAGGCTTCAGTAGAAGCTTCTGCAGCGGCCAAGTCTGGTTGCTCCACTGCTACATCGGTCCCCGTGGCAGATACAACATAGGTTCTAGATCTATGCTGCACAGGGTACTTGTTGTATAATGGAAACAATCTAATAGAGGTCGAGAAAGGTAAAAGAAAACTCTGGGGGGATAAAGAATGTCTAGCAGATTTCTTAGAAAAATTGAATTTGGTTAAAGAATTGGTCTTTCTTGAGGTGAAGACAGCTCCAGGAAATACCGAGACATTGCTTATAGAATATGGAACTACAGGCGTCATATTGGATGGAGTTGAAGGAGTAATTTCTGCTGTTAACACAAGCACTTCATCCCTCGCTCACCTGCAGATGATATGAAAACAACGATTAAGAGGGGGAAAATCATCCTGGAGTAAGCAGAAATGCATCACATCAATGAACAATGATATGCGGTTGGAGCTTTCTAATGCAGACTCATAGAAATTCTATTGCTGACATAGTTTTACAACCACAATCACTCACTTACATTGGCTGTTCAATTAAAATTAAATTCTCACAATAGCGTGCAATTAGCTAATTAGATTGGCACACAGTCCACAGTTAAACCAGACTTTAACAACTTATGTTATCCAAATGATTCAATACTGAGCATTCCAGATACCCAAAACCAATGCCTCAAACTCAAACCGTCATCAAAATTTCTACCTTGAAACAAAATCAGTATTCAAACTACATTACACAGACACTATAAACTTGAAAATTAAGCAAACAAATACCATAAGAACCAAGCAAAGTACAAACACAACAAACTAACAAACAAACAAAACCAGTTCTCACTATCCAAAAGCACCATAATCAAAAACCCGTTACTGCAAACTTATCCAAACACATAAAGCTGCGAACTTTCGGAGAACCCAGTAAGCAGAAGAGATCAAAGTTTGTACCTTTAACCAAAAATCGAGTTCAAAATGTGTTCTTTGGATAATCCGAAAGAGTCTATGAGTGTGTGTGAAGCTGGTATATAGTTGGTGCTGCTGAATGGTTAATACTGGTAAGGAGAGGAAAATGAAAGGTGGGGGGCTCTAAATCCTTATCTTTCTGCCACTGTCTGCTTCCTCGTAGATTAGGCACATCCAATTCCCTCGATCAGCTTTCTCCGATTTTCAATTGGGCTATTCTGGGCCGGATAGAGAGTTTTTGAAACTCACAGCTTTCTGTACAGGGGCCCAAAACTGTAACAGTAGGTTGAGAGTTGAAACTTCACAAAAAAGGGAACTACTGTCTGCACAAAAGAATTTAATCAGTCCACCCGAGATGTGGATCTTTGTCTTTCATTTCAGTAATCTTCAATTCTTCATTCCATACCATAGTTTGGCACCAAGGTGATTAATTGAAAGGAAACTTTAATAATTCTTAGCTCATGAAAGTTGTTGTTTACAAACTTCTATAAGTTTTCCAACTTTTATAACTTTTCAAATAAACTATTTTTCTAAATTTCATCGACCACTCTTTGATACTTAACTTATTATTTAAGGAGCTTTTTGCACAATGAGTCGTGACAAATTGGGTCTTACAAGTGATGAGATATGTTGAAAAGTAGAGTTAGTGTCAAAATTCATACTTACATTAATGTGATCGATAAGACATAATGACTAGGTATGCTCATGGTAACATAACTATGTATGATCGTAGACATGATACAACTATCGGTGTTAAAAGTTAAACGAGTTTTGATTCTTGCCCTTAACGAAATGATACAATATCTTTGGTTTCAAATGATGCAATCACCCATCCTTGCTTGAAATGAAATAGTATACGTACTTTGTATTGAACGTCATATATTAATAATCGATAGTTAATACATTCATCTATCTTTAACATTTATTTTTTTCTTTGATCATACATACCCGGTAAAGTATAACAGAATCATAAAAGAGAGATCTTTGCCTTATCACTATGAATTCCGGTCACTGTGAATTCTGGTTATCCACAATATTTCATGGGTGGATCGCAAAGTACTGATATTCAGGCAACTGTAAAGGCTTGTGGTCTCTGCTGGATTATACATGAATTCTGCTTTTTATATGTATATGCTACCAATGAAGCCAATGCTAGCATTATATATAATGCCCACGAATCAATGTTAAGCCTGGATGGGAGATTCTCTTGTAATTTCTATTCAATACAAAATGTACGTGCCACAAGGGTACTCTAAATAAATGTATAACTAAAAGAATAATTTGTATAACTGGGGATTGTAATTGTAGGCACATGTGGAGAGGCTACAAAATTCAACACTTGGCCTCTTTTAGATATGCAAGTCTTGAAGGAAAATAATTCTGCTCTTAATTAAAAATAGAAGCAAGGACCTACTCATGACTCGGAAATGAAGCATATTAATGCGTATGTTTCCCTTCATTGTCTCCCTAATCTTTTGAAAACACAAATCAGAAAACCAACATCCCTAGTGCGCTTACGATCTAACTTGGATATCGTTTTTGATCTTGTTTGATTTAAAACTCCCACTTTGATTGCCCTAATCTTGACTTTTAATTCTCATAATGCATACTATATGTATCTGGTCCTCAAATTTTGTTCTACATGCATGTTTATATTTTGATGGCCATTCTCCCAAACCCAAAAGTTGTTTATTTTCTAAACTTCACAAGTGTCAGTTCAGCCTCAGATGATACTAATGCCTAACATAGTTAATCTCATGTAAAAATTGAAATGTAGCTTTCCACGTGTAAAAACTTATATAAATTAGTATATATGAGTTCACAATAAGAACATTATAAGCACTGATGTCATCTCCCTGTGAAAGTATTAGTATATAGCTCCACCCATGCTCACATAGTTGTTTATGTTGGCGTTTGATGAATCTATGGAATTTGCTTATATGTGCTGCCATTGCTACCAAATGATATATATGATATGCCTACTTGTTTGTGTTATTGTTGTTGTTTTGTATAAAACAGCTTTATGGTTTGCTCTGCATGCATGCATGTGGTCATGCATATTTATATATGCTTAATGAAGCTAGCTTTCCTTTTTGAATTGTGATACTATTCCACCAGTGTACGTGAAGATGCTCATGATGCTACGTACCGCCTATCAGTAAATCTTATTAGCAGTATATATATATATAGTTGAGCATATTATGGTTAAAGGCAGTGTTCAACTCGAAACCTTGGGCAAAGAAATTTGAACAGGGAGATTTACCCAAAATGAAATAGTGAAATGATGTAGAAGCTAGTGAGGTTGGGCTGATTAATTACTCTCGTACGAATTTTACTATCCATGGGTGTGATTTTGACTCTATAATTGTACTACTGTTTTTGGGTATAGATAACTTATTTCGTTGCATAATTTTCGATTTCATGCATTGATGCATATAGGCATGCATGTATATCATCTCATAATCCATCAAATTAAGTATATCGTTCTTAACTGATATCCACGTTTATATCATTTTCTTACAATTAATAGTAGTTTGTAGCTTTGTATCAATTCGAACATCCGTTGATTTCCGAACAAACAAGCAATCAATATTTGATCATATATTGCTCTACATTTAACTTTATAAATGAATCACAACAGCTAGCTAGGAAACATATATATATGTGTAGAAGTTCTTGCTCCATCTTCTTACGTATGTTCTCTCCTGCTGCGTGATCTTGAGTAATAACTGAAGCAAGGCTCTCCACATAAACACCAACACTACTAACTTGACCAACTTGACCAACATCTTTGATTGATATGTTTAATGTTTAATGTTTAACAACCCAAAACAAATTGTTATGTTTAACATGTCATCGGAATAAAAATGTCACAGTTATTATGTTTAACAACAAATACTGTATTACTAGAATCTGTAAAGATTAGCTAGAAATACATCTCCAATTATTAATTAGATCATTTAATGACCCTTAGGGGTTCATCAAAATGTGGTTTCCCACATTTTGCACAATCTGGCTGCACTCCTGGGCATCTTCATCATACAGGCCAACAAGGAGAGGGAAGCCCAACTTGAAAATAGTAATTCCACTGTTGGAGGCCTACACACATATTTCAACTAAATTAAAAATCCATAATATGATATTGATCACTAATACGAAAAGGAAATGATAATTAATAAACAATATATATCACTGATTAGTTAGTCGTAGCTAAGTTCTAGAGATGGGGCTTGTAAAACTTTCCCATGTAAGCACTGTTGGGGACATATATGGTGCACCGCCAAGCATATTCGGCGACCTCGTAGACCGTACAACCGGCGCGATATGTCAGACTTCCGGCATGCCTCGGATAGACCGCTTCCCCGGCTATATTCCCAATGTCAGACATCACCGGTGCCGCACCCGGAGGGCAGGCCACCGGGCTCCTGAAGTGGCCCCGAGAGTAGCATTTATGGGAAATGTGTAATAGTATGTAATACCATCCCACATTGGAAACATGGTGTACGTGGGAGGCCTCCTTGCCTATAAAGGGAGGGCTTCCCCCTTAGAGTTAGGGATCTTGGAACCTTGGCATTCCACACTTGTAGCTCCACCCGATGGCTTATTAGCCGGCATATTATATTCCAAGTGGACGTAGCCGTGCCCTCCGATGGTACGGTGAACCACTATAGCCCGCTGTGTTCTTTATAGCTTTATATATGTGCTTCTGTGAGTCCCTCTCGGATCTCGACAGAAACAAGCACTTAGGGGACAAGATAAAGATAACGTTCGGTAGATTAGGCGAGTTTAGAACAAGATAGCAACTAGGTTGGCCGATCCCAAGTTTTGAAGTCTTGTATAAGTGTTCGATTACATAGTGGAAAATTTTCTCCTAAAGAAATTAAGGGTACACAGTTTTTCTCCCTTCAGAGGCAAAAAAAACATCTCTGGAGTACTGTCCTATTTACTCCTCCCCGGGGAACCTTCACAAAGAAAAATATTAGGAAAGGGGATGTTGAACACGTTGCAGTAGTGTTGTACCTCAAGGTCTGTAATATGAAACTCAAAAATGCAGAAGGCGCTGACCTTCACCTCATGCACGTGTTTTTGCTGTGTCCTGGACTAGGTCTACAAATCTCTCATCCCTCTAAATTTTCTTACCTCTTTTCTCTACCGAGACAAAATAAACAGTAAATTTTCATAAAAATTTGACGAAAATAGTAATTGAGGAACATTTCTTCGTTTATGAGTACCATAATTTTTGTTTGTTTTTGGCAACAGAGTTATATATCAAGAAGCTCAAACGCAAAGACTCAAACTCAGAAGCCCATGACTCACTGAACAATCTACTTCACCAATACACAATTCCAAAAACAAAAGGGAGAAACCCTACTAGATCAATTAGAAGTAAAATAGTCTCAAAAGTCCTACTTTGAAACGTACAATCACTGCTTATAACTCTGAAAGGGAGCTCCTAGTTGAATAAGCTGAATCCCATATCATCCTCAGTCTCTAAATGGCAATCTTCATAACAGTGATGGGAATGCCATCGTCGTGGAGGATCGAAGCGGAAGAATTGATAGCAATCTGTGGAATCGACATGGTTTCTGAGGAAGATGAGACCTGAGACTGATTGTGCTTAGAGTGCTCGGCAGCTGCCACACCACAACTGCTCTGCTTCAGTGTTTCTGAGCCTTCTGAGTTTTCTGTCATTCGATTTGAAAAAAAGAACAAAAAAAAAAAAGAGCTTTAGAAATTTTAATTGAATGTCAGGGCAAAAATTTCATCGCAAGTACCAAATTTCTCAAGAAGCAAAAGCATTTATAAAACGAAAATAAATCCTGCATATATACCATTGTAAATAGTAAATGAAAGAGGGCGTTCATATAGTTCTCAGGGCAAAGTTTTAATTATCTTCTCTAAGTTACATTAACAGAATCCTCTCTTTACAACTAATCTATTTATCCAGTGTAGCAAACACAAACATAGGAAGCTTAATCTGTAGAACTCATAAACTTGCCTTCTTTCACGGTCTGCCCAGGAGGAGGCGTTGGAACATAAGATGACTTTGGAATATAGGGAATCAGCTTCGGCAGTTTAGAACACATCTTGTCTCTGACCACTTTATAATGGGCTGCTGCAACCTTGTCCTCGGGGCATTCGTACGAAGCATGCTTGCTACTGCAGTTACAAATAGAGCAATACTTGGCAATAACCCTTGCTTCTTTCCCACCACACGAGGTACACACCCACTTATCTTGATTGAACAAATTACCACACCAACAAATTATATCATAGCAAGGGTTAAGAGGTGCACCCTGTGGGTAGCATTCGAAGTAAGGGCAAAGGCGATTGTGGTGGTCCTTATAACAGATTACACAAGGCCAGTGAGGGCAATAAGAAACAGCGAAACCCGTAAGAAGACACTTTTCACAAGGCAAACCGTCTGGTCCTAAAATTTTGTACTCGGAACGAGGAGTACCAAGCATCTTGCTGGAGCTATCTGTTTGTTAGCAATTCCATTGTTAAATATCCACAAAGGATGAGAGAATAAGTTTTCTTAAAGAATTGTTAGGTTATGAAACATGAAGCCAATTACACAAGTACTGGATTTGGGTACAGCTCTACCAAATAACACAGATACTGGCTAATCATATGAGTATACACATCTATTATATATTATTGACTAAACATTAAGCCAATTCAAAAACAGCAAATACTGTAGGAGATATAAAACACATACAAAGCAACCTCCAAAAAAAAAACTTGAATAAACTCTTCAGAAAAAGGTGCCTGGGTTCTGAGATGAAATTCCAACGAAAAAAAGGATGATCCAACGAAATTATCAGATCCTAAAAACTACACAACAACAACGAATTCTACACAAACATACGACGAAATTCAAAGGCATGCGACGAAATTCAGGTAAAGAAAACAGGTTGAAAGAGAGGGAGAAGGAATTTCTTACCCCGAGAATCACCGGCGGGACGGTCAAAGATCGCAATGGATGGTTCAGGCATACCGAGCTAGGGTTCGATTCGATAGTCCTCTTCTTTCGTTTTCGACAAGCGGTTTTGAGTATCTAATGATTCTAATCCCTTTATATCGTTGATCGCAGTGGGTCGGGTCGGGCCAATCTTTGGGTTGAATACCCGCATCGGTTAAGTAGATCAAAACACGTGGGTAATATTATATTAGATGATCGTGATCCAAATAAGGCTTCTATTTAGGGCTGGGCATGGGCCGGGACGGGCCGGGATTCGCCTGATCCCGGTCCCGTCCCGCGAGAATTTAAACGGGACGGGACCGGGACGGGATTAGGCTTTTTAAAAATAGATCCCGCAAGTCCGGGATCCCGTACGGGACCGAGACGGGACCGGGACTAAAACGGGATCCCTGTTCATCAATTTGTTCAATTGTTCATAAATAAAACTAAACTCTTCCAATTCAAAAGCAAATGTCCACAACATAACAAATCACATATTGAATTACATAGAAAATCTCATACTGAACAACATAGCAAAGTTAATGTCCAAATAACATAACAATTAACAAGTTAATGTCCAGATAACGTAACATAACAATTGCCTAGACTATAGACAAGGTTGCTTCAACATAGCATCCTGAAGACCAGAACAATCAGCAATTATACCAGGCTGCTGCTCTGCTGCCTCTGCTGCCATGCTGCCCCTGCTGCCATGCTGCTGCCCCTGCTGCCCCAAATAGGCATATCAACAAAAACACACCAAATAAACATCTCTATTTCATTCTCCAAGTAAATTTATACTTGCTCATAACAGAACTAAGGAACCAATGGCAAATCAAAACTAAAAATTGAATTTGAGTTAAGAAATGACAGTCCCTACGTATGGGGGTCTAATTGTACCCTCTTTGAAGAAAGCCACTCTAAGGAAGGTAAACTATTGTGAGAAACCCTCTAAAATATACACTTAGCTGAAATAGTACAATGGGTTTGCAGAACTGGTCACCTTCCATAACTTCTTCCATATAACAACTCCCACAGAAAACTGGAATGTACTAGGAGAAGATGAAACAGAGATTATAACGGTAGGCTGTTGGCAAATTAAGATGAGGCAACCACTTTTTCATGACCTGGAAACTATATAGATCCGAAGTGGTATACTAGTTCACTATTAAATATTTCTGAAACATCAATTATGTGAAGAACTACAAAAGAAGAACCCAAATTGGAACACTATTAATGACTTCCAGAAAAAATGGGAAAAAATCAACATAAAGTTTGTTTCCGATTATGTAGATTAAATACAAAACAGAAGAATCTTAAACCTAGATTGTAATACGGCAGTACTAGACTAACTAACTTATATAAGGAGCTTTGAACTACCATAAAAATATAGAAGTGGACTACGGACTATAGATTATACAGAAATGAATAATCACTCGGTTCACAGAAAAGAATAATCAAATACGCTGATTTGCTTACCCCTCAGAAGCTGCAATTAATCGTCAATTCCAAGTGAACTTCAGTGATCAATACCAGACCCTTCCAGCTACAAGTTGCCTTCTATCCAGCGGAACAATTGTCTGTTGACATGCCTCAAACTATCAAAAGAATGCACTTCTGTGAGCCAAAACCCCATAATCCTTAATGTGGCATGAGAAGTATAGTGTGTGGGTAAGATCCGTATGGATTTCACTCCCCAGTTATTCAAAAGAAAATTGGAATTTCAGAACTTACAGATTATCCTGTTCAAGCTTTTCAGCATAGACCCATTCCTTGCAACAATCAGATCTGTGAACTCTGACCAATTTGGGGATTTGAGGCTTCGGCAGATTTGGGGACAAGGGAGATTTAGGGCTTCGGGCTAACACCGGTAGGGAGAGGAACAAGAGTTGGGTCGGAGACGAGAGAGGAACGAGACGGGCTCGGAGATGCGAGAGGAGCGATTCAATCCCTCGGGCGAACGCCGACGGGGAGAGGAACAGAAATCGGAGACGACGATGGACAGTTGGACTGCCGGAGGAGTGACGGTCGAGCGGTGGAGGCTTGACGGACTGACGGTCGAGTGGTGGAGGCGTGATGGACTGACGGTCGAGCCGTGGAGGAGTGAGGGTCAGGTCGAGGCGTCGAGGAGTGAGATATGAGTTTTGAGGGAAAGCTTTCTGTGAGATCGAGACTAAGTGAGATACTGAGAGTCTGAGATTACTCATTTGAGTGAGAAGGTGAGATACATAGATTGATCTAAGGGTTTAACATTTTTTAGTTTTTTATTCAACGGTTAAGATTAAGTAAATATATATATATATATAATATAATTTTTTTTTTCTTTATTTTCTGCGGGACGGGACGGGACGGGATTTCTTTAGGTAATCCCGGTCCCGTCCCGTCGATTTTGAACGGGATCGGGACGGGACGGGATTAGCATTTTTCAAACTTCAATCCCGTCCCGTCCCGTCCCATTTACGAACGGGATCGGGACGGGATCGGGATTACGGGACCAAATGCCCAGCCCTACTTCTATTCATACCACAAAAATGTCATCGGGCCTTCTTACTTAATAGACCTCTAATTTACTTTTACAAATAACTAAAATGCTATTTAGACCTCTTTTATCTTTCAAAAATAACCTTTATTCACCTCTTTCAATCCTTCATTGGTTTTGTTCCGCCCCTTCATCATTTCTTCTCGTTTTGCAATGACCTCCAATCGTTAGCAGAAATATAATTATATCTTTCTTGATTCATTTTAGGAGAAAATTTTCAGATGCAAATAACTTCAATTCAATTTGATTCCCTCCTTACCTGTGGAAGAGATGTATTCATGTTCTCACACTTTTCTTCAAGATCACAAAAATCAAACACAATGTTTAAGGATTGAATACTGAATATTATAAATCCAAAAGTTTCAAGATAATCTAAAAAGTGGGTGAAGTGTGGAGAATAGAAGACCATAAGGCTTTGGGAAAATTGAGCTTTACATAATCCTATATCAAGCTTTCGATCCTGATGCACTCTCAATAAGTGAATAGAAAGGCAAACCTAAACCGATGCGAAATTTTCCAAGATGAGTGAGTAATAGTGAGAAAATGAAATTAAAGAGTTGGCTCTCTCATTCCCAACAAATTAATCATCTAGATCAGTATTGAATTTTAAAGTTTTATGTAATCTCTCCCAAACTGAAAGTGAGATTAACGTACCCACTCAATCACAATCTTAAACCAATTCAATTGCTTACCCACTTTCCTAGTTTTTTTTAAATAAAAAAAAAAACGTATGTGTTTGAGGTATGAGATTTGGATTTAGATCCTCTCCTAACCTTTCTTTTTATCTTACATTCCTGATTTTCCATCTAATGGCTCACAATTTCTTGTTCTTTTTTTTTCTACACTCTTACTTATGTGCTTTGAAATTGTGAGCTATTAGATGGAAGGTCGGGAAGGTAAGTGAAAGGAAAGGTTATGAGATTATCCGGATCCATGAGATTTACTCTCATGTGTGTTTATTGGTAATTTTACACATAAATTGACAAAATCAACTATAATTTAGAAAAAGCGAGAGGTCCAAATGCTGTTTTAGGAGGTATGAATAGAAACTCTTAATCCAAATAGTGCTTCATGGGCAACATAAGGCTGTGCTCGGTAGAGCCAGTAACCAATTGAACAGTTAGGAGTTCAGAAGGATCATTAGTGTGGAAGAGACTATGTTAATCCTCTTCACTCACATCCGTTAAGACACATTAATTTCAGTTAAGTACATGGTTAGTATAGAAATAAATGTCATTAAAATAGAAATAGAATCTAGGTCCATATTGAGACAAGAAGTAAATAAAATCATAAAGAAGTTTGGCAATCACATCCTTGTTGGGAATTAACTCACCGTGTATATTCAGATGGGCAATGTGACCTGCATAAGAATGAAGCAGTGTCAGTTCAACATCAGATCATCAATTCCGCATGATTAATCAACATACGCCAAATAGAATCATGAGTTGAGCACTTAACTATTGTTTCAAAAGATGAAGGAGCCTCCGCTCCGGGGGGAAGAGAGTCTAAGAAGAGTCGAAAATGTTCAAAAGAACATGAGTAAACTGCACACACAACTAAGCTATCATCAACAATAGGCTCGCTTTACCTGCACCCCAATACGATCGAGTACCCTAGTGTCAACAAATACAGAACTACTTCAATCTTGCACAAATCTGTCGCTTTAACCATCATCACCATCCTTCTCTAACTCTATTATTACACAAGTTGCTACCTACGGCTAGATAGGTAAGAGGGAAAAAAGGGCTCTATTGGTAGGTTTATCTGTTAGACAGTGATATTCAGGTAAATAGTAAGTCATATATCTGTGAGAAAACTTAAGCTTGTGCATAAAACTTAGCAGAAGAAAAGAACATGTTAAGGTGATACTAACAGAGGCAGAGAATTCTGATTTAAGCTCATGTGCTTTCTCAATCCAGCAGCATGCTTCAAAATGTAAAAACCAACCAAAATCCCAACCTCAGTAACAGTAATAAGAATTCACCACAAACTAACACAACTTCAAAACAAAAATCACCCTTGGATAATGTACCTGCAACAACTCGGGTGTAATGATCTTCTTGCCGGCGGCGAGGGGGTCTTTCGTCTGATGGACGGTGGAGAATTATATGGACATTTACAATTGGACTAAATTCTGCTTACTACTCTGTACTTTTGGTGTTTCGTCAATTTAGTCCTTAAACTTCTAATTTAATAAAAAAAGTCATTATACTTTCCAATCTCATCAAATCGATCCATTTGTTACCAATCAATTTGGTACTTTTGGGAAGTTTCTATGTAACATAATGGATTGATTTGATGAGATCAGAAACTACGAGGACTTTTTTGATTAAATTAGAAGTTCAAGGACTGAATTGATGAAACCTCAAAAGTACATGATAGTAAGCAGAATTTAGTCCTTTACAATTTGGGTACTCAAATCCAAAATGGCACACGTACACATAAACCTAAAAGGCTAAAAATAATGTCCCTAAACCCTTAATAATAATAATATAGTACATAACTCAAATTAATGTTTAAGAATAAATGTTTTTTATTAGAATATATAATAATAGTTGGCTGACAGTAATTAATGTTTGACATGTGATCGGAATAAAAATGTCACAGTTATTATGTTTAACAACAAATTCTGTATTACTAGAAGATTAGCTAGAAATACATCTCCAATTATTAATTAGATCAGTTAATGACCCTTAGGGGTTCATCAAAATGTAGTTTCCCACATTTTGCACAATCTGGCTGCACTTCTGGGCATCTTGATCATACAGGCCAACAAGGAGGGGGAAGCCCAACTTGAAAATAGTAATTCCACTGTTGGAGGCCTACACAAATATTTCAACTAAATTAAAAATCCATAATATGATAGTGATCACTAATACGAAAAGGAAATGATAATTAATAAACAATATATCCTCCACAATGCTCCTGCATTTCATTGTCAGCAAAACTTCTTTTAGTGGCGACTTTGCAGACTCTAAATGAGGTATTTTGCATTTCATACTTTCTCAAGGGATTATAAATCTTTTGGTCTGTCCCAGTTATAGAGGATAAGTATCTGCAACTTACTATGACTATGAAGTATAAACTGTAAACAACCTCTCGATGCATTTCTAACACTATGTGTGCAACCTATATTAGGAAGACGATTAGGTGTTTCCAGGATCTAATTAACGTTCAAATATACCGACATTACTCGCATACATTCGACAACCCTCTCCTTCATATTAGTTCCTTAACGACAGGAGAGTCTACGGCAATGCACAGAAGCAAGCATTACGTTTTATTTTGGAGCAAAAGCAAGCATATTTAATGTAATGAAAGATACAGATTCTTAGGTCTCTTGGCATATTTGATATTGTAAATGAAGTCATTTATACTTTTTCTTCCACATTCTCACATGAGTTAATTTGTTACGTGATTGATGAAACAAATCAATCTGGTGGGATAGTTGTCATATTTCATATTATCATCCAGAGAAAGGTAAACACATTAGAAGAAGAGAATACTAGAGGGATACGAGAAGTACATACACAATTGAGCGACCAGAGCTTTCGTGCCTGCTTTACCATATCGATCATTCCTTCTTGGAGGTCCACGAACAGCATTGATGGCGGTGTCAAACACCGCTTTGATATTCTGACAAATCACGCAGAGTCGTCACTCAGTAATCTATATCAAACAAGAACTGTATACGAGTCGAGAATATCCTTAAAAAAGATTGGGACCTCTGACTCTACCTGTTGGGTCTTAAAGCTGCTGCATTTGATATAAGCTGCAGCAGCTCCCATTTCCTTTCTCAACTCCTCTCCCTGTGTACTAAGCATAATGAGTCTTTTATACATAAACTTAACTTTTTTTAAGATAATACAATATGAAAAAGAACCAATACACACAAATTAGTTAGTACCTGAGCATAAGTTAAGTGGTTATGCTCAGGGCCTTCATCTTCATGCAAATTTTTTGCTTGTGACACTGTACAACCACTCATAAGAATTAAGTGGTTACCATAGATCGAACAGCTACAAAACAAACAAAAAACCATTTGAATCCAGAGAAGCTAGAGCAATATTTTTAGAAGAAAAGATCATATGATTTGGCTAGGCTGTAGGTCAGTATCGTATTAACAGTATCTAACTATCACCTATAGTAAGTTAGTAATTTTTTAAAAAGTTTGTCAGTGACTGCATATATATCTACAAGACGAGTAAAGGAAATGAGTAAAGTTGATTGACACAAAAGATAACTTACAAATTCAATTTACATCTCAGTCAAACTCCAAGGACCAAAGGAGACCATTCCATCATGTCCTACCTGTATCCATATATCTTAGAATCTTATTAATCGGAACTGACGACAATCGTACAGTAATTGTGTAGGATTACATAAAGTGAAGGGTTAATTTCATGAAATGGTACCCGGAGTAAAACCTATATGAACACTCAATTCTCGAAAAAGGAGGCATGCACAAAGAGAATGCAGTTAGATGAGATACAGATAGCTGTATATGTACATGAGCCGGACATGAGCAACAAAATATAGGACTCGGTAAAAATACTCAGATTTTACTGCTACTTAACACATCATTCTTTTTCATGCTAAAAAAAAAAAAAAAAAAATCTTTAATAAAATATGCGTTAACTGTGATATAGAATGGAGACGGGCAATTTTTTTGTCCAAACTAGCAGAGTGGATATTAATCCTTCTTCTCATGTATGTTCTCTCCTACTGCATGATGATCTTGAGTAATAACTGAAGCAAGGCTTTCTATATAAACACCAGCACTACCAAAACTACTGACTTTGCCATTGCCAATATCGTTGATTGATAAAGTCCAAAACTCCTCATTATTCTCATCAAAGTTGTACATAACGAATGATGAACCATCAAATACCATCAAATCATAAAACCCTCTCCAGAATCCAGAATGCTCTAGCGTGTGATATGGAATAGAGACTCGCATTTTAGTCCAAGACCCTTTCACTCCATATTTCTTCATGACCCAAAACTCATTATATGTTTCTTCCATGGTCAATGTTGATGAAAATGTTACACATAGCCAATCTCTAAAAACCCCTAGTTGAATCGATCCAGAACTACCAATTAATGGCGGAAGTGGAACTTTTCTAAACTTTTCTTCTGCTAAAAGGAAAGATAGGATCACCAACGATTTATCTGCGATCGTCCACAATAACCAATGAACACCTCCATTCACCACAATCCCATCATGACTTTTAGGTCTGTAGGGAATGAGACACTTAATCCGTCGCCAAGAATCAGTTTCCAATGTATACACACTGAACACAATTCCATGATTTTCGTAGTACTGCCCGTTAACAACCTTATATTCGTTGGTGGAGTAATCAAATCCCAACCCATATAACTCCCAAAAATTAGGCTTCACACTCCACCAGCTTGGTGTCTTTGGTAGTTTCTTTGATTCCTTGGCTACAGGGTCAACCAAATGGTACCCAGAAAATGACTGGGACAACAACAAGCTATTGCAAGATAGGGTAAAGGGAAACCAATGACGCCGTCCATGTGGAAAATGATTGTAAACAAAATCGAGCTCGGTGGCTTCTGCTGCCGGACCATCGACATCGAGATTATCCATATTCTCCTTTCGGTTCTTTAGAACTGCGTAGTTCTGGTTGAGAAATTGGTCCAGATCTAGAGAATAAAGGCGGTGATGTTGCTGGTCAGCAAATACGACCCTTCGTCTTTGGAAGAAGGCCTCCTTATTCTCGATGGCTTTGGAGTGCATGGCAATGAACTTGGGGTTCGAGATTAAGGACAGCCATGGCTTTGATACACACCTGAAACGGCACAAGGGCTTCACCGGTAGCCTCGATAGAATCTCATGCATCATCTCCCGTGGAAGACAGATCTGTTTGCCCGTCAACTCGTCTTCATGCTCCTCCATCTTTTATGCTCCAAACCCTATCCCTAATACAGCTTTCAGAACTCTTCTCTAAAAACAGCCTTTCGAATTTTATTTATTTTCTCTCTCTTTGGCAAATTCTAAGGAACGTGAAAGTCTCATAATTAAGTTCCTATATATAAGCAGTCTAAAATCCTTGAATCGAGGTGGAAACGGATTTCTAATTACAATATGATATGGACTCCTAATCGTGTGCGTACTATATAGTGACAAAGTGAGTTATAACTCCGATTAAGTGAGAGTGAAAGAAACTGTTAATTTATTAAAATTAAAGTATTTTCGGTCGTTTTGAATAGATATCCTATTCGTACAAGGATATGGGCAAAGATAGAAGTCAGAGAACTTCGAACAATGCAAAATATCTTTTTATGCCATCACACGTAAACTAACGAAGCAACCCAAATTTCTTTCATTTCCTTTCGTTTCATCGGAAAAAACACAGGCCCTTGCCTCCGTAGAGTGAGGCTCCGGTGGAGCAACGCGTCACGGGCGGCGACAAATTGACTTCGGGATAAGTTTCTGAATGTCAGCAGCTGTGAGATTTGTTTGGTTGTTATTCGAACTCGATATGGATTTTGGTCGTCTGTTTTTATGTATATGAATTTCTTTAGTGTAAATAAAAACAGAAAACAGATACAAGAATCCATGAGATACACAGTAAAGACAGATCTGGTCAGTTTACCACACACCAGACATGGTAAGTAGTTTCATGATGAGCTTCTTGTTGCTGTACTTATGTTTATACAGACTAAAATTCATACAGAAGCATTCAAGAATTTGGTTTTGATCGGCTGATGTTTTGTTATTGAATTGACAAAAGCACCCACAACTTCAAATGCACGTCAAATTTACTCTCATCCAACATTTTCAAGCCTAAGGTGAAAGTTAAAACAAAAAAGTTAGAAGCTCGGAACCGAAAAATGGCGATTAAAAGTTATCATTCAGATATCAAGCTGACGGCCTGCAAACCTTGGCTTTGACCCAGAACTAACCATCATCACCATCCTTCTCTAACTCTATTACAGAAGTTGCTACCTACGGCTAGATAGGTAAGAGGGAAAAAAAGGGTCTACTGGAATTTAAATTCCTCAACAATACAGTTATAGTCATTAGCTTCAACCTAAATACAACCGTATCGTACTAAATAAGCGTATATCATATATACATATATTGTTAGACATACCAAAAAAAAATGTATATTAAATAAATTTATGATTATACTTGCAAATAAAAAAACTATATATATAATTACCGTTGGAAAGTTGTCACTTTGAGCCCAAGTGAAACCGCCTGGTCCTGCTACTCCGGTAGCACTTAGGGGGCTTCCCTGCCTGATTAGATGATTTTTCGCATACTGTTGAAACAATTATTTCTATACTAACCATGTACTTAACTGAATGTCCCAACGGATGTGAGTGAAGAGGATTAACAGTCTCTTCCACAGTGATCCTTCTGAACTCCTCGTGTTTTTCAGTCAGATTACTTTCGTGTTTTTTGTCACTTACATATGCCCTTCCAAAGGCAAATGTTTGAGTGGAAAAAATAGAAACTGTTGAAACAATTATTCACTTTACAATGACAGATTTAGCTGGTCGATGTGGTGCTCCAACATGAGTATAGAAACAAATGATACAGAAAAAAAAAAAAAAAAAAAACAGAATCTAGGTCCATTTCAAGACCAGAAGAATGAAACATACATCATAAAGAACTTTGGCAATCACATCCTTGTAGGGAATTAACTGGTCGTGTATATTCAGATGGGCAACGTGACCTGCATAAGAATGAAGCAATGTCAGTTCAACATCAGATCATTAATTCAGCATGATTATTGCTTGTTCATATGCCAAACAGAATCATGAGTTGAGCACTTAACTATTGTTTCAAAAGATGAAGGAACCTCCTCTCCAGGGGGAAGAATCTGCTTTAAGATATGGTCTGATATCATAGAAAGTTAGAAACCAATCAGAAAAGTTGAAAATTTTCAGAAGAACATAATTAAACTGCACATACATCTAAGCTATCATCAACGACAGACTTGCATTACCTGCACCCCAATACGAGTACCCTAGCATCAACGAATATGGAACTACTTCAATCTCGCATAGATCCTTCAGTTCATTGAGAACTTTCTCCGGAATAATAGACAATTCTACCAAACACCCAAAAGAGAAAAATTCCAATTAGTGATATCTAACATCTATACATGCATTGAAAAAATGGCCCCATAATCCACATTAACCAAATGCAAGACAAAGTTTCAAACTTTTACCGGAATCTTGGACCTTCTCCGATAATATCATGTAACGGTTCCAATCACTAGTTGGGTCCTCTGTAATTGGCTGAATGCGTGGCTTATCAAGCAAATATCTACAAAACCAAAAGCACCCAACTTCATTACACAAACCACTTGCATTGCAGCAACACAAAGAGAGAGTTGAGAGTGTTTGAGAAGTACCCATTTAGTATCCGAGCACCCATTTAGAAAAATAAATTATTTTTCTAAATTTCATCGACCACTCTTTGATACTTAACTTATTATTTAAGGAGCTTTTTGCACAATGAGTCTTGACAAATTGGGTCTTACAAGTGATGAGATATGTTGAAAAGTAGAGTTAGTGTCAAAATTCATACTTACATTAATGTGATCGATAAGACATAATGACTAGGTATGCTCATGGTAACATAACTATGTATGATCGTAGACATGATACAACTATCGGTGTTAAAAGTTAAACGAGTTTTGATTCTTGCCCTTAACGAAATGATACAATATCTTTGGTTTCAAATGATGCAATCACCCATCCTTGCTTGAAATGAAATAGTATACGTACTTTGTATTGAACGTCATATATTAATAATCGATAGTTAATACATTCATCTATCTTTAACATTTATTTTTTTCTTTGATCATACATACCCGGTAAAGTATAACAGAATCATAAAAGAGAGATCTTTGCCTTATCACTATGAATTCCGGTCACTGTGAATTCTGGTTATCCACAATATTTCATGGGTGGATCGCAAAGTACTGATATTCAGGCAACTGTAAAGGCTTGTGGTCTCTGCTGGATTATACATGAATTCTGCTTTTTATATGTATATGCTACCAATGAAGCCAATGCTAGCATTATATATAATGCCCACGAATCAATGTTAAGCCTGGATGGGAGATTCTCTTGTAATTTCTATTCAATACAAAATGTACGTGCCACAAGGGTACTCTAAATAAATGTATAACTAAAAGAATAATTTGTATAACTGGGGATTGTAATTGTAGGCACATGTGGAGAGGCTACAAAATTCAACACTTGGCCTCTTTTAGATATGCAAGTCTTGAAGGAAAATAATTCTGCTCTTAATTAAAAATAGAAGTAAGGACCTACTAGCTCATGACTCGGAAATGAAGCATATTAATGCGTATGTTTCCCTTCATTGTCTCCCTAATCTTTTGAAAACACAAATCAGAAAACCAACATCCCTAGTGCGCTTACGATCTAACTTGGATATCGTTTTTGATCTTGTTTGATTTAAAACTCCCACTTTGATTGCCCTAATCTTGACTTTTAATTCTCATAATGCATACTATATGTATCTGGTCCTCAAATTTTGTTCTACATGCATGTTTATATTTTGATGGCCATTCTCCCAAACCCAAAAGTTGTTTATTTTCTAAACTTCACAAGTGTCAGTTCAGCCTCAGATGATACTAATGCCTAACATAGTTAATCTCATGTAAAAATTGAAATGTAGCTTTCCACGTGTAAAAACTTATATAAATTAGTATATATGAGTTCACAATAAGAACATTATAAGCACTGATGTCATCTCCCTGTGAAAGTATTAGTATATAGCTCCACCCATGCTCACATAGTTGTTTATGTTGGCGTTTGATGAATCTATGGAATTTGCTTATATGTGCTGCCATTGCTACCAAATGATATATATGATATGCCTACTTGTTTGTGTTATTGTTGTTGTTTTGTATAAAACAGCTTTATGGTTTGCTCTGCATGCATGCATGTGGTCATGCATATTTATATATGCTTAATGAAGCTAGCTTTCCTTTTTGAATTGTGATACTATTCCACCAGTGTACGTGAAGATGCTCATGATGCTACGTACCGCCTATCAGTAAATCTTATTAGCAGTATATATATATATAGTTGAGCATATTATGGTTAAAGGCAGTGTTCAACTCGAAACCTTGGGCAAAGAAATTTGAACAGGGAGATTTACCCAAAATGAAATAGTGAAATGATGTAGAAGCTAGTGAGGTTGGGCTGATTAATTACTCTCGTACGAATTTTACTATCCATGGGTGTGATTTTGACTCTATAATTGTACTACTGTTTTTGGGTATAGATAACTTATTTCGTTGCATAATTTTCGATTTCATGCATTGATGCATATAGGCCGGCATGCATGTATATCATCTCATAATCCATCAAATTAAGTATATCGTTCTTAACTGATATCCACGTTTATATCATTTTCTTACAATAGTAGTTTGTAGCTTTGTATCAATTCGAACATCCGTTGATTTCCGAACAAGCAAGCAATCAATATTTGATCATATATATATTGCTCTACATTTAACTTTATAAATGAATCACAACAGCTAGCTAGGAAACATATATATATGTGTAGAAGTTCTTGCTCCTAATCAATTAGGTTTTATGGTCAACGGATAGATGTATAAAAGATCATGGAACCATGCATGGTAGCGAGGTAGTGTGATATTGGATCAAACTTTATTCAAGAAATCCTGAACGATCTTTTCATTTCTTTAAGAACACCAATCATATAAGATCAATCCCACACATACACACGTACGCACACCAAACCCCTCTCTCCTATAATTCACTACCTTAACCTCCTCTTAAACCATACATAATAATAAAGTCTGGTGTGACTCCCCGTGTGCTGTATATGAATCATATTTAATCTGGGAATCTCATATAATATAGGATTTGAGGCTGATTTGGATGATACGGAAATGGTGGATGGTGATTTGGCTTAGCTAGCCAAGCTCTTTTTCAAGTTTCCTTGGTCCTGCAGAAACAAACACAGTGTAGGGTCTTAGGGTTTCTCAATTATTTTTCTGCTAGCTAGCTTTCGATTTCGCTTTGCAAATCGTTTCTGTAAGCTTGCATGTGCCCTAAATCTACAGTAGATATCATATATTCCCTGCATCTTTCTCCACTTTGCTTTGTCTTAACTATTTCTATTTGATTATTCCGTTGCAATAGCTACTAACTCCAATCCGTCAGTCATCAAATCAAACCCTATTATCATATTCCCCCTGTTTTCTTCCACAAAGTACGTACTTAATTACTCTTCGAACCCCTTTTTAGATTTTACTCGTAAAAGAGTTACTCATGCCAAATCGTTTTCGTTTTTTAACCCTAAAAACCGTGATGGTGAAAATGACAAGATCACCTAATTTAGGATGCTTTTGCATAATGTCAAAGCAATGTCAGCGTCGACGTACTCTAAGAAAAAAGTGTCTATCAAGCATAGGTCGATCTTGAATCTCTTGATGGCACGAAGGAAAGTTTTATAGGTTAATTCCATACCTTAAGCAAGTTATTTGATTGAAGATGAAGTTGTTGGAGACTTGAAGTTAGTTGTAGTTGTGTGTACTGTGGATAGGTAGAATCTTAGATCTTCTGGCAATTGCGTATTTCTACTACAGAGGTCTTCACTTGGGCTTCATTGTTTGCAAACAATGAAGGATTAGCTGAAGAATGTTATAGTCCTATTATTAGTCAAGTTCATTAATTAATTTATAGGAGATTCAGTTTGGATAAGTTTTTGATTTATTTTTAGTTTCTATTTTAGTCAAAACTTTGAGCAGCAGCCCTTCTTTTAAAGAATAGAATAATTGTATCAAACGCGATCGACATATAAAATACAAGATAGAAGTAATTGTGAGTTAACAATGACGATCCATAACTTAATATGAAAGTCTGAAAACAAAAGCGACTTGCTAACGCAACTTTTTAGTTAATCTTCTTTCATAACCAACTTATAGTGTATTGTCATTCTCAATGAACAGCTAGCTTGGCTTTCTTTTATGCGTTTGATTACGAAAAATTGATCTTTAAGATTATTATGGAGTAAGACTTATGGAGCTTATAGTAATGGTTCATACGTCAGTGCCTGATGACTACGCTACACATGGCACAGTATAAATACGGTGGTCACCCGGCCAGGAAACCGCATACCAAACCAATCTACTTATGCTTCTCGATCATATTGTGTGTGTGTATATATATAATGTGTTCCTGAATCATATGATACACGACATGGGTTTTTTTAATTTACAAATGCAGTTGAACGGTCTAATGTAAACGAAACGTAGTCTACTTAATTAATAATGCTATTATTGTATAGTGTATTATACAACATGATCGACATTACTAAGGCATTTTTCACAGGTAGATTCAAGCATGGGTTAGTGTCGACTATATTAGTTTATGCATCTGATTTCAATCGTTGCATGTACACCACAAGAATATGAACAGATTTATGAGCAATGAGGTATTGGATTTGAACCGTACAACGTTCTATATATTTGCAATATTTTTAACTTTTAATCAATTTTTGTATGTTTTGTGCATATTAATTAATTCTCTACCACATTATGAAAAACCTAGATGTGATTAGGCTTTTTAATTACCATGAAGCTTGAAATTCTAACACTGGAATTGAAAGGAAATAATTAACCTCTTACATGCATGTAGATAATGTAACCCTAACAATTTAAACATTAATAGAAATTGAGCCAAGCTGAGCTACATACATTTTCAATATCATCACGTACTATAAGTTCGTAAGAGAATACGGTTCTAGTGGTAAGTGAATAACATGCTTATTAAGGTAAAGATATAAATACGGTCAGATAACCGATATTCTGTACTTACAAATAAATTTTGTAACATATTTCATTCTAAATAAATAAACCTGTTATAGACTGTATACTTTTATAGTATCTAGTAAAACGAAGAGTTTTAGAATCTCTCTCCATTAAGATAAGTAAAACGTGTCGTGTCATAAGTTCGAAACTCGTTTCATCTCACAATCAAATTAAAAAACAAGTTAATTAGGGTCTGCTTAATATATCCAAATATCTATTAATTAGTACATACACTGCGCTCAAAATAAGTCAATTACAGCAATAGTAATCCAATTCATATTTTGTATTAACTTGCTGCTTATTACCCAATAAGTTAATCATATGGCGATTATAATAGGGTTTAAAGGGTAATTGCATGAGTTCACATTTCTGTTTAAGAATTGGAGCATTCTCACTTTCCACCACAGAACAACTCATAAAATATGACCCACAGATCAGGCGTGGAACAGCTCAATTAGATTTGTTCTTAGTCATTCACAACAGAACTATCCACATATATCTAATCGAATTCATCACAAATCTTCTGGCCAAATCCTCCGTAATTAACTTGATAACTTTTACCATCCTCTCTTTTAAGAAACTATTTGAATGTGATAGATAAAATTCAAATTGTGCAAGATTTTCCCCAATTTAGTCACTCTTGTAAAAGCTAGAAAGATCCACAGCTAGATAGCAGGGTACGTATCTGCTTGAGATGCAAATATGTAAAAGGGAAAATGGCTGAATTGATCACTGAAGTATGCCCCATTCTAAACTTTGCTCACTGAAGTTTGTCCAATATCACTTTGCTCACTATCGAATTACACTTGTGTTCACTTTGATCACTCCGTCTAAATCAGCCGTTAAAATTCAAATTCTGCCGTTAAAAACAATGACACGTGCCACTCATGTGCAAATCTTAAGGACATTTTGGGAATTTCATTAGCTAACTTATATTGACACCCTAATTCCAAGTCGCTGCCTCAGTGCCTCTATATATACTCCCCATCTTCTCCTTTCTGTCATCATCGTCTTCTTCCTTCGCCTCCCCTTGTTCTTCATATATCTAGGGTTTTCATTCCTATAATTTCTCCTAGTTATTTTCTTTGTGTAACTTTGAAGTGTGCGGTGATGATATCATTTGTGGACTAGAGTTTATGATCTGGGCTCTTCTCCCAGGACTTGATTACAACCCCTTGGCTGTCTGAGCACTCTTCAATTATTCTCATCCAATCCAGTTCTAAAGATCTTGTGTTCAAAACTACCCATCTCTGTTTCTACAAGTTCCAAATCTCTTGAGCAATTTTTCTTGTATTGTTGTGTTTCTGGTTTCTTGAATGTGAGCGGAGCTTATGATGAAACGTTTAATTATCTTAGCGGATTTCAGTGAGGTTTTCGGATCAATGATCTGATTGTTACACACACTGAGGCTCAAGTTTCATTTTTTATTTTTTTAATTTGTCTTTTCTTGTTGTACTTTGAAATTGATGTTGAAATTGTTGGGTTCTGGTTGCTGTGATGAGGTAAAGCACTTGGACGTGTTTTGGGCAGTGGACGAGGCCCTTGGTAGGGTCTTGCCGTGAGCTCGATACAAAAACGACTTCTCCTTCCACTGAGCTTCTATTCCCACATTGAAAGTTTTGTGTCTTTGCTTTTGTTATCTGTTCTTAACTTTAGGAAAGTTGGTTCTTGTTCTGCAATGTGTGAAAGAATATGCGTCCTTTACCAATTCTAGTGAATTGTCAATTTCACTAGATATAATGGCAGTTGACCCCATTACCGCATCAACAAGACCATCAGCACAATTGGAGAGGGAATTGTGATCAACCCAGATATGGCTTGAACCAAAGATGGAGATAGCATCACCATCAGCCATTGTCCTCCATCCAAAGTGAGATGGGGAGCTCCTCACCAAAGCATTTCCAGTAGGCTTGCAGTCATGGATATGCAGACCATGAATTATAACATTTGTGACAAACTGGATTGTAATGCATGCTCCATTAGCAATGTGGACATTGACTCCACGGCCATCAATGGTAGCATTGTCCCATCCTTGCAGGAAGTTACCAATTGTGGCAGCAATAGCCACAAGCACAGCTCCCTTCATGTTTTCACCAATGAATGACTGAAAGAAACCTCAATCTCAATCAAACCTGAAGGGAAGTAACAATACCCACATCAGAAACTATAAAACTTCACATTCCCACTTTAAACCCAGATCAGAATTCTATTCCCAAGCCAGAATTCAAACCATATAACTGACAGAACTCAAACACAAAGAGCACAGATAGGTTACCTCTTCAGGCCAGTGAGGCTTGGCACAGATTAGAGCTTCCCAAATGAGAAAGTGAGCATTGAGCACCCTCAACTGAAATGGAAATAAAAAGAAGAGGCCTTTGAAGACACGATACAGCTATCAGCAACAGGTCAGCCTCAGGTAAATATATCGTAAACCGCCAAGTGTTGTGAGGACTAGCTTAGGCGGAATCTTGGTAATACAGACAAGACTTTACAGCCCTCAAAGTTTAGAAATTTTAGTAATATAAATCTGGCAGGGATTAAGATCCAGAGCACCTCATCAGAAACTCGATCGAGATCGAGATCGAGAAAACATAGAGAAACAGAGAGTTGGGTTTTAAGCAGCCAGCTTCTTGTGCCAACAACCCTTCAACCACCGTCAACACTCTCTCATGTCTGACCCACTTCACTCAACTCAACTCAGTTAAACTCGGATTTCCCAGACAGCAAGACACGTGAGTGGCACGTGAGTGGCAAGACTCAACTCAACTCAGTTAAACTCAGTTAGCTAATGAAATTCCCAAAATGTCCTTAAGATTTGCACATGAGTGGCACGTGTCATTGTTTTTAACGGCAGAATTTGAATTTTAACGGCTGATTTAGACGGAGTGATCAAAGTGAACACAAGTGTAATTCGATAGTGAGCAAAGTGATATTGGACAAACTTCAGTGAGCAAAGTTTAGAATGGGGCATACTTCAGTGATCAATTCAGCCATTTTCCCTATGTAAAATATAATCCCATTGAATTCCCATTAGACAATTACAATCCCCATGAAGCTGCAAGAAGATTTCTAGAATCTATAATTTAAATGGTGATTTGGTCCAACTTCATAATGTGCAGATAGTATGCTATTTCTAATAATTTTTTCCTTTCTTAATACGTTGCTTAAAGAATGTTACAGCTGGGGCTTTTAGGGCACACTGTGTAAGCTCAGTGACAAATTAAATTTGATCATGGAAGTTCTGGAAATCACATGCAATATGGAACCCACCTCAGGATTAAGTCTAGCACTATTAATCAGCATCAATCTGTGTATTCCATGAAATTAAATTAGAGATAGGTTTCTATGTTCTACCAAATATATATAACTGGCCAGATTTCTATCCTAAAATATGCATCTGCATGAATACATTTGTGTAATTTATGAATCATAAAAATGGAAATCATTTTATATATGGAATCTGCATATTTTTCATAAGATTATTGAGGAAGAAAATTAAATGTTTGATAAGAAATAAAAATTGCAGACAAAGGAGTATGAGTTAGTGACATCTAGAGCGCGTGGGGTAGTTCTTGTTTGTTGTTATATTAATCCAATTATTTTAACACTTCAAATCATAGACAATCGCTTTCAAGTGGTAGTCTCTAAAGTCCACATCTAAGGAGATGATGAAATTGTTTATGGAGATTGTTTATATGGTAAATAATCTATAACAATTATTATCGTAGATATTAGAATATAGAAGCGATATTTGAATATGGAAGTTCTAAAATTAAGGCAAAAGAGAAGGAAGAGAAAAGAGAGCATAAAATCTAAGCATATAAAACATTAGAATCTATACACAATCTGATCCAGCGATGCAATTATTACTGGGGCTTCCCCAACAGGTTTAAAAACGCCATTTGGAGATCTCTCATTCCAATTCTCAGCTCTCTTCCTCTCTGCTACCTACAGCTACCCTCTGCAATATTTGCCACAAAGTCTGGGATTTGCTCAGACTAAAAAAAAAAACTAAGAGCTCGATCTCATATTTCTCAGTGCCGATCTCTCTGTGTATTCTCTCACCCTTCTTCTGAAAGGTTGATCAAGTAGAAGATGGGGAGCAGTTATTTTGGGGAGCCAAACATGGGAAACGAGAGGGGATCGTCTTCTAGTTCATCAAGGAAAGGGAAGAAGAGTAACTCCGACAAGCCGAAGCAACCGCAGAGAGGGCTCGGAGTTGCTCAATTAGAGAAGATCAGATTACATGGCCAAATGGGATTCATCAATCCTTACCCTACTAATAATTTCATCAGCAACGTATGTTAACCTCTCTCTATCTGTCAATCTTTCTAGCTCTTTCGTTGACTATAACCTGTGTTTAATTTGGTGATTAATTATTGTACGTACGTGCAGCAGCAGGTGGAGGATACCAGAATGCAAGCAGGAGCTTATTCATCGTCTTTTGTTTCTTCGCAGACCTCTTCATCTCCCTCAGTCTCTTATGGCTTCCATCCCAACATCATGGTATGTCTTGAAATTTTGAACTTTTTCATCAATTACTTCCATAATTCACAAGGAAAGATGGAAATTAGTTTTTGTTTTTCTTTCTCTTCTTTCCTTTTGAATCTTAATTTTAAGTTTCGGCTGTAATTTGTTGTTCATGAGTACCTTTGCGCATATCTATCTGCAAATTTATCAAGTTTTTAAATCATTATCTCTAGATCTGCATATTTGTTTCGGATGATTCATCAGTCATCAATGCCTTCAATTCACACTAAATTTAGCCGTTCCGAACACATAACCATTTATTACTTTCCATATGTAATAATTCCTTAATTGGCTCCAAACCCTAGCTAGAAATAGAGAGGCACTAAAATAGTAATTTTTGTGCGCGCGTCTGATTAATTACTTCATGTATCTTTATCACTGTATCAGTGTTGTAGTCTTTCTAACTGATCTATTATCTATGGTGTTATTGATATAGATGGGCCAGCTTGGTGAATATGATCAGAGAGCAAGCATGATATATGGGGATCCTTCCCAACTAAATACTACAACACCAAGGTTTGTATTCTTACTCGTATATATCTCCCATTCTTCATTCAATTAAGGAGTTTTGTGAATCTTATATAGCATCGTATCTGATCGAACATTCTGCTAAAACCATCAGATGGGAGGCAAGCAATGCCATGTTAGAGCAGACCCAACAGCTCGTTCAACCAAGCATCACTACTAGACACCTTCTAAATCCACCTGCAGTTGTACTAGAGGTACTTGATTGTTAATATACGTAAATATGGCTTTCATCTCAAACACAAAGCAAATCACTTGTGATTTTCTATTCAATTTACATTGCTATGCCTGCATATATATATATATATATATATATATATATATATATATATATATCGAGCTTATACCTCAATGGATTATCCCTTTGGTGCGTGGTCGGGGGGCACTACTATTTCTTGCATGTGTGTGTGTCTGTGTGATACATGGTAGCATGGACGTGACCTAACCGATTTTCTCTTAATGTTCATGATTAAATGTAGGATTTTCATCACAAGAAGAGCAAAAAACATAGAAGTAATTCAATGGGCTCAAGCAGTCAGAATTCTGAATCAAGTGATTCTCAAGAAGTAGATTTGGAACTCAGACTCTCACTTTAATTAGTGTAAGTTCGATCATTTCCTGCCACTCAAGATATGCAGATTCAAACTGAAAATGGGGGCTAGCTTGAAGTTGAGCAAGGGAAGAAAAACATCAAATTCATTTTCATGTTCATCATGTGGAAGAGCGATCCTGCTCATGTAATGCAAAATGCTAATTTAAAGGTTAAGATGAGATTGACTTTTTCTGCATAAGACAATGATGAACATTTTCTTTTTGATCGATCATTATTCGCCAAAAGAAATGACAGTCATCATTTATATATACATACCAGGTTCTTATTTCTATATAGATATATTGCAGGAAGACGGAGCTAATTTATATTGATTTTAGCTATCTTTAGGAATGTGTTTCTGTTTTCTGTGTCCAATCTATATATGTATACAGTACGTCCTTGGGGCAGGGGATTGTTCTGATTAACTTCTATTCGATTAGTCCCCAAACATTAACTGACTGGAGTACGTTTACATTCTGTGGGGGTACAGTAAAAGTGAGAGACAACTATGACATATCGGATTGAATCATTAATTTGATCTTTTAGATCCAAACACAGTAGATATTACCATATACATGTCGTGCATATTCACGACGCAATAATATTTTGACCACCATGCATCTATATTAAGATCATAAATTTTAGCTATCCATATTAAGTCGTATATACGTTATGCCCTGAATGTTCTCTCTCGTATAAGTGATGATCAAATATATACAAATTTGTGGTTGTGTATATAATTTTATAATTATGTACATTTAACTGATGGATTTACATTGTCCAGAAACATATTTATCGTTCTATTTTACTCCAAAGAGATGATAATTCCAAACTTCATTATATTTAGCTTCTTGTTTTCTAATTTTTGAGATGATCGATATATTTGTATTATACTTATCTACTAATACTATGGAATTACATATATAGTCTAATTCAGGCTCTTATTATCTCCAATACTGCAATTTTCCTGGTACGTTCTGAACTTTAAAACTGCATGGCTTTGGGTATAGGAAATATGAATGTAAGAACTCAAGAAATATGTGGAATCATATTATATATGCTACACAGATCAATCATGTTGGAATCATATGCAAATTTTTGGTGCATGGTTCATCTAGCATTATTCTTTCATAATAGATTGGTCCTCGAAGTTTTTCTTTAGGCGTAATCAATTTGAAAAATGATCAATACGTGATATTTTTTTTTATCTTTAATGTTCATATATAACAAGAAATAATTGTTCATGAAGAACTAATCGACGTATCTAACAACGCTAAAATTGTTTGTTCGAGTCCTTTTTTTGTTTTCCTGGTTTTCTGTTTCTAGTTGTTTTATATGTATTTACTAGCATATATATATATATACACAGACATACGTATAATGTATTCAGTATTTGTCACATCCTGAAAAATTGGATAAAAAAAATCCAATTTCGATAATGTAAAAATCCACGAAAACTCCATACTTAAAAGTTATAAAACAATAACTAAGTACAACAACAGAGTTTAAGTGTGTGGCTCAACTACTCAAAAATGTTACATCAACAAAACAAAAATGTAACAGTAGAGTCTCACGCTGTCACTCACTAACCCACAAATAAAAACAAGCTAAACCAAAGTTCACACCTACTAGCCGTGCGACTCAGATGTCACTCCCTGGCTGCTGGTCCTCACCTGCAGGTCTAACCCCTACACCATCACATGGTACACCAGGTTGTAAACAACGAACCCGGTAAGCATTCAAAGCTCGTGTGAGTAAAACAGACAATTCCAAGATAATAAAATTAAGTCAAACAAAATACAAGGTAAGATTCAAACTTTCCTGCTTAAAAGCATAGTTTAGGAAAATACAAATCTTACACAATTAAAATTGTGACTCTTGCATAAAACTTAGTTCAGGAAGTCACGCACAAACAACCACACAAATATAAACAAATGAAAACATATAAGAAATCTCTCAATCCCAAATGAAGCCAAGATATTACCATCTTAAACTCAAGAAAACAACACACAATCAACCAATGAATAACACACAAGACAATGACTTCAGTCATTCTCATCCGACTCCCACCAAGACAGACAGATTAGAGCTCTAACTGATTGTAATTGCCATAAGGATCTCAATTCAACCACTACTGGCAAGATCCTTTCCGCCACACATATAAGATCCCAATTCAACCACTAATGGCAAGAACTTACATTGGCCGTTGGTTTCCATACCAACCCAAACACACATATAAAGATCTCCCATCAACACATATGAAAGATCACCACCGCCACACATGTAAGATCCCAATTCGACCACTACTGGCAAGATCTTACATTGGCCGTTGGTTTCCATACCAACCCAAACACACATATAAAGATCTCCCATCAACACATAGGAAAGATCACCACCGCCACACATGTAAGATCCCAATTCGACCACTACTAGCAAGATCTTACATTGGCCGTTGGTTTCCAACCAACACAATCACTCACATTATACACAATTATGACAATTTCATAACAACTAAAGCACCCAATTGCACACCCACAATACATATACTTCACGTATATATATATATATATATATATATATATATATATATACACACACACGTAGACATTCACTCAGGAATAGTCTACTAATACCAACTATAGTCATTGATCGTAAAACCCTTTGAAAATCATTTTTATAATAAATTCATTTTACTTACCAATGAACCGTAGTCGATCAAGTTTATTCAATTTAATCAAATATCATTTTCATAAAACCATTTTGCATTTAACGATCCATACTATAAATTAACTCGTATAAGATACGATCAACTTGAGGTTTTACTCACCTTAATTCACCAAAATTAGTAAATCACTGCTTAGCGTCGGGCCTCGGAGGAAACGAGTCGATTCGAATCGTCGCAGATCGGGTCAACAGTCAACGCACGGTCAACGGTCAGCGCTGGTCAACGGTCAAAGCTGGACTGGGCCGGATTGGTCAACGCCTGCTGGGCAGGGTCGGGTCGACGCTTGCTAGGTCGGGTCGGATTGACATGTGCTGGGCCGGGTCGGGTCGAACACAGAAACGGGTCGAGGGAGCTCGGATCGGATCGAAATCGATTAGGTCGATTCCGCTTGATTCGGCGTGATCCACTTACATAGGGAGGAGCGCACGGTGGAGACGAGTCAAATGGAGGGTCGCTTGAGCTCCGACGACGCCTGGAACGGTGAGCAGCTCCGTCGCAGGTGGCGGCAGAACTTTCGGGCACTGCTGCTCCGTGCACCGGCGGTGGGTCGCGCCGATTCTCAGCTCAATCGATAGAGGAGAGAAAACCTTTTCAATCGGTGGGTGGCGCTTGCGCCGTGGCGGCCGGACGGCGGAGATCGGAGGAGAGGCGATCCGATCGGGGAGAGAGAGAATTGCTACAGTAAATTTTAAATAGTAAAAAGCTAGAGTAAAAGGTAAAACAGACGAAAAGGGAAATTCTGACTTTTACCCGAAAATTCCTTCTATTTATAGCAATTCTTGAATTTGGAAATAACTTTGACATGTTGTAACTTCTTCATACAACGTCCGTTTCACGCGTGCCGCGTGTCTACGAACTCGTATCTTCGGGCTTTACGACTTTCGCGAAGAGAACTTTTTGAAAATCACGACGGAACAGAAAGTCAATTTTAATCCCTCGAAAATAAATATTTTTCGGATTTTAATACACGGAATCCCTTTCAATAATCTCGAGAGATTTACAAGAGCGGAGTTACTACAGTATTCACCCAACTTAGTGCTGCTCTCAATCATATATATAATGTATTGGACCAGCTGGTGAGATCTTATATTAACTGCTTTCATGATCTTATACATATTTGGTCAATGCAATGTTCTTGCTAAATTAATAGTGTTTATGATTCCTGGACATAACCAAGGAACTGGTAGTGGTCATGCCCTGATCCATCAATGTACTTTCATCTTAATCAATAGTTAACTAATCAAGCTAATTGTGAAGGGGCTTCTAGAATGTTTGGTGTTCCACTTGATGAACTCCAGAATGCTGATTGGACAACTTCATCCGAGACTCCATATTAAATCGGGTTTGAATGCAGGAGCCGAACTTCTGAGTGTTCAACTGAATCCAGGCTAGCTTCAACATTTGAATATATATAATTATCCATCTGACTCGTATTCTTCCTCTGCTCTTACTAGTTAACCTGAGCGAGGCTTCTTCTGGCTAATTTCAGTCATGAACATCGAATAAGAGATTTTCTTCTCTGATGTTTCGCCACAGTTCTTCCTCAATAATTAATAGTAGACGTATCTCGATCTATTTGCTAATTAATTACTTTTACTTGTATTGCTGATTCTTTCTTCTTATTCTTCTTCTTTTTTGATCGTGGACATATGCAATTTCATCATTTTATTATCATTTCAACGTACAGGTTCTGTGCGCTGGAGAAATTCGAACTAAACAAACATGCAGCACCGATGTTTGGACATATTTTCACTTTACGAAAGCAAACTAACTACAACAGAAAGTGAGGCTGTTTTCAGCTTGATTTGTCTCAAAAGAAATTAAGAGCTGTTTTACAGAATTCGTTTATTCTCGATCAATACAAATGTATTATATCTTCCTTTATCAAATAAGCAAAAACAACCGCCACCATATTCCTGGGAGGGTGAAGACTTCTACAGCAAGTCATTGGTTTCCTGGTCTTCGTCTGCTTTTGGTACACGCGCGTGTGTATATATATATATATATATATATATATATATATATATATATATATATATATATATATATATATATATATGCAGGATTATTTGTAAGAAGGGGCCAAATTTTTTTTCCAAAACACAATAAATCTTCAATGAATGTTAGTATATTAATAAGCATATCCCAATATATACCATGTTTAATTTATGAAATTTCTTATCATATTCTAACATTTTAACATACCTATATAACAAAATAAATAAAATTACTAGAAAAAATATAAAATAAGTCATCTAGAAATAAAAGTTAATTAATTAACCTACATATTCTAATAAACAAGTACTCTCTTCGAATTTTAATCCCTAAGATCAGGATGATAATCCGAAATTTTGGTCCTTAATCCAGGATCAGAAGGAGGCTCACTTAAATTAATCTCTACCGGGCTCTGTTTTGATCTTTCATTCTATACAACAGAAGATGTCTCGCCCGATATTGGTTTAAAGTACCTCTCCATATTTCACAGACTCACAATTGCGATTTTAAATTTTTAAATAAAACAGTATTTTATCTAATCAACAAGTCATAAATTCAAAAAAATACAATACCAAATTGAGAAAAAGAATCATGACAAACCTGCAATGCGCATATAACAAAGGTTTAATTGCAAAAGAATGGAGGTTGAAGGCTGAAGAATCAAAGAGACTCCAAAACAATTAAAGAAATAGAAGAAGTGAAAGACGAAAGACTATAAAATTTCTCTTACAATACGTCAAGAAGAAAGATTACATATAAAACTAGTTTGAACTGTTGGGATCCCGAATCTTATTAAGTTATATAATATAAATATATTTAATATATATAATATATGTTGAGATGGTGGGTTAAACCCTATTTTTCGTATTCATGTCTTTTCTTTAAGTTTTCATTAAGAAAGTTATAAATATATATATATATATATATATATATGAAAACTCAGTGGGGGCAGCCCCTTCCTCTGTCCGCCTGTGTATATACGCTAAAGGCTAAGGTATCAGACAGCCAAAAGCAAATCGAAAGAGAATTTTTCTCAACAATATTATGACAAAAATATATACAAATGGGAATTTTGTTGTTGTAGAAGTTAATCAATTATATATATACTCATGCATGGATGCTTGTCTAAGCACACAGAGATGCTCTTCCCAACTTAAGTGGCTGGATTCCAAACTGTATTGAAATAAAAATAGAATAAACCTAAGCCACACTGTATTAAGTATATATTGCAATTGATTGGTTTGAAGAATTGTTCGAATTCGAAGAATTTTGTAACAGTAGGGATCGACCTTGCATGTCCAACAGGTTATGAGCTTACAAGTTAATTGCAAACTAAGTTATCTACTTGGTGCAATCAAAGAACAGCAAGATTATTCGATCTAGACATCTACTGTTGGTCTCTTACTCTCTTATGAGATAAAATTTGTACTCTACATTTGCGTTCCACAGTTAATAACTTAATATATATATAGCGTTGGTGATCGTCATTTTTTCTTTCTCTTTTCTCACACCATAATCATAAACAAAGATGATAAAAATCGAAATATTCTTCATCTTGTTTGATTATTTTTATTTCTCTATTTTGCCTCAATAAGTACGCCATCTCGAGTGTTAGTCTTAATTACCTTAGATCTCATTCTTCCTATTCTTCTATTGTTTTCATTGATAAAAATTAATATAGCCGTTAATTTGTTCCCGTGAAATGATCCCCAGCATAAAGAATTTCCAGATTTTTGTGTCTTTTTCATTTTCAAAGATGCCAAATGAATGAGTAGCGAAAACGAGATGTATTATATTCTTTACTTTCTTGGGTTATTTTTGGTACAGAATATTGTATACTGTCTTTAGTTACAGCTACTTTGGGCATGGGCTACTTCTTTGCAAGTTTGCATGCGTGTGGATTCATTCCCACCCCAAAATAGCACAAACCTCAGTTGCCTGCAAACCAGGATCAGCAAACTCGCCACAAATCTATTTTTGACAAATCTCTAACTAATGGCTCTGTTTTAATTATAAAGAGAGATGGAGAGGAAAACAAGGCTGCGAAAGAGCCAAGAGCTCATAAAGTAATAAGCCATTGGAGACGCACAACTCTTCAATGGCCACCTTAAGGATGAAGGTTTTTTGCATCCTCCCTCTCTTCTTCGCCTCTGCGATCGAAGCACACTGGCGAGGGATTCCAAATGTCCCCAATCCGTTGCTTGCTCACCACGGATTTGGAGTTGCTTTTGAACATGGTCACCAGAAACACAGCGCTGGTTTTCAACTCTTTGGTGATGACGCCCCGTTCGTCACTTCCAAAGCAGCCGATAAACCCAAACCCGAGGCCAACCCCAAGTCAACAGCTGCGGTGGACCTTCCCGAACCAGGTGTCGTGCCGGCTCAGCCTAAAGACGGTGCCGTCGTCGCCGGAGGAGGTGGTAACGCCGTTCCCGACGCACCAGCACAGCCGGACTTCCCTATTGGCGGCAATGGGGCTTGGGAATTGATTTTGAAGGACTCCGGTGTGTCTGTCATGCATATGAATGTGCTTCAAAACAACAAAATCATGTTCATAGATAACGCGGCACTCCGCAGATCGACCATCAAATTACCCAACAACGACTGCGTTCCATGGGAGGATAATAATAAAAACAAATTTTGTGATCCTTGGTCTCATGCAGTTGAATATGATATTGAGAAAAACACAATTAGACCGCTCAAGGTTGGTTCATCCACAATATTATTTCATGCACTCGATCACGTATATTTATTTGCATGTCAGTGATTTCTTTTCAAATTAATTAATTCACTCATCAAAATCTTCATGCCTGTTTTTAAATTTCGTGATCTGTAAACAGACTGCTTTTGATCCATGGTGCTCATCTGGTGGGATTATGCCCGATGGTAGGTTCATCAGCACCGGTGGTTGGTTCGAAGGAACTAGAACCGCAAGATATTTTACCCCATGCAACGACGGCAAATGCGACTTCAAAGATTATCCAACGGCGTTGTCAGACGCAAGATGGTATGTATGATGTGTGTGTGTGTGCGCCAACGCTAAGGCAATTGGACATTTTGTTATGAATTATAACGCAGATTTTTTTATTAACAATTGTTGTATAAATGATTAGGTATGCAACTCAGATAACGCTAGCCGACGGTAGGTTGTTTTTTATCGGTGGCCGGGGAGCATACAGTTTCGAGTACGTATTACCAGAGGGACAAGAAAACAAGCAAGCCATCAAATCGGTTTTCCTAGACGAAACCACCGACATGGACGAGAACAATCTCTACCCATTCGTGGTCCAATCTTCCGATGGCAACATCTTCGTCTTTGCCAATGACCGCTCCATCCTATTGGATACCAAAACCAACAGACCGGTTAAGGAGTTCCCCAAACTCCCTGGTGGCGCCCGAAACTACCCGGCCTCCGGCATGTCGGCACTCCTACCTATCGAGCTCAAAGAGCAGAACCCTCAGGTCGTCCCTCTCGACATTCTCGTCTGCGGTGGCGCTCCGAAAGACGCTTACAGAAAGTCCATGCAACAGCCACCAGTCTTCGTCCCTGCCTTGGACGACTGCAATCGCCTCCGGATCACCGACCCTAATCCGGTCTGGGACAACGAGAAAATGCCCACAAGACGTGTCATGGGAGACATGCTCAACCTACCCACCGGTGACCTCTTGATCATAAACGGTGGAAAGGCTGGTACATCAGCTTGGTTCCAGGCTGATGACCCCAACTTTACACCTCACATATACAACCCTAGATTGCCAAAGGGGCAACGCTTCTTCGACATGGCACCTTCAAATATTGCAAGAATGTACCACTCCACCTCGGCAGTGCTCCCTAGCGGTAAGATCCTCGTGGCAGGCAGTAACCCTAACGATGGCTACTATTTTGAACCGACTCCGAAAAGCAAGTTCGTAACTGAGATGCGGCTCGAGATCTTCACCCCACCTTACATGGACAAGGCTTTGGATATCCACAGGCCGATGATCAACGCCCAGGCCACCGATAACAAGCTCAAGTACGGCGTAGACTTTGGTGTCCAGTTCAATCTGAACGAGGCAGACAAGCCTACCAAGAATGACTTCAAGCTCCACATGTACGCTGTTCCTTTCACAACTCACGGCTACTCCCAGAACCAGAGGCTGCTGGTCTTGGCCATCAAGGACTTCAAGGCAGAGGGACCTGGTGTATATCGTCTCACAGCTTTGGCCCCACCATCCGGCTTGTTGGCTCCACCAGGGTACTACCTGCTGTTTGTGGTGCACCGCGGTGTGCCCGGCGCTGCAGTGTGGGTGTCGATTAACAACTAAAACTGTGATGCATCCACAGCTAGCTCTTACTAAGGCTATAAATTCAGCCTCATTTATTTAATCATTTGAAAATTTAAAAAGGAATATTTTGTTTAATTATTTATCATCTTCTTATGCGTATATACAATTTTTGTTATCATATGTAGTTACATACAATTCCTCTTCAGCTATATGATCGATGCACGTAGCTTTGATTGCTGCTATTGCGATCTCTACGTCCATCCAAGATCAATATAATGTTTGTACTTTGATATACTTGATTTTGTATAGCAATCTTTGATTCTTCTGTGAATTTCTCTTCTTCAAAGAAAAATGTAATGTAATAAGAGTCTTCTTTTGAGTTTTCCCCACATCTGATCGAGTATTTGAAGAAATGGCGACTTTCTTCACCATTTCTGTTTGCTTGCAACATATATATTCCATGTTTACAATTGAACTAATGAAACTTAAAACCCGTAGAAATATTTAGGACTACGTACCTACCGCTCTCTCAAGCGCTGCACGTCCTGCCAAACCAAGTAAGAATCGTTCACGGCTGTCCTGCCGTAGCTAGCTAGTTACATTAGTAGTTCTGAGCACGACTATCTTCTCTTGCCGCGTCCCAGCTAAGCTATAATAACACCTTAACACAATAACACCCATTTTCGAATTTCTTTTTGTACTTTTGCAACATTTGATAGTTACACCACTCCACTAAACAGAGTTGAACTCATTAATCAATTAGTTTGCAAGTTTCAACGTTCAAAATTTTGTAAGGAGCTACGTACTTGCCCTCTTTTGTATTAAATTGGGGAGGTCAAAAACTATGACAATGTCGTAGGAGCGTATATTTGAAGGGTGCGATCAAGCTATTTAAGGGTATCACGAATCTAGGACAAAACATCCCATTCTAAGTTTCAAATTGTCAACAACATAGATTGAGTAATAACAAAGAAGAAGATATTCTGACTTCAGCGAAGATGGCGATTCTGCAAGCTTTCTTGATAGGCTTGTGCACCATAGCTTTTCATCAAAGTTTAGTTGATGCGAAGTTTTCGAAGAGCATGTACATCACCTGGGGTCAGCAGCATGCTGCAATTCAAGGCAATGGCGAAGATGTCCAAATGGTGCTCGACCAAACTTCAGGTTAGAACTACTTATACTTTTGATTTTTGCCCCAGATGCTCAGAGGCATTACTTTATGCAGTTAAAATCGTTATCTACAAATTGGTTCGTCCATGACATGGCATTCCTCATGTGTTAATGAACTAGCTTTGTAACCCATATATCAAATCTAAACGGTCATACAAAGGCCAGACTTTTCCTCTAATCTACTACATTTTGTTATGCAGGATCTGCTGTTCAATCAAAGAGAGGTTTCCTATTCGGAAGCATTGAGATGCTCATTAAGTTGGTACCTAATAATTCCGCAGGGACAGTAACAGCTTTTTATGTAAGTTAACTTGAGCAAGATGCAAGATGCATCATAAAAAACCATGTTTCTGTCTCAGATTTATCGATAACTTTCACATTATAATCTGATGCAAACTCCCTTTTACTTCAATTATGAACGCAAGTAAAATTGAGTCCCTTGGGACCAACTGAGCGACATATGCTAAATTCCCATACTTTCTACAGCTATCATCTACAGGAAGCACACACGACGAGATAGATTTCGAATTCTTAGGGAACGTCTCTGGACAACCTTACATTATACACACAAACATCTATACACAAGGAAATGGAAGCAGAGAGCAGCAGTTTTACCTCTGGTTTGACCCAACAGCTGATTTCCACAACTACACCATACATTGGAATCCAACCACAATTGTGTAAGTATCCTATGAGAACCTTCTTCAAGTAAATCATCATCTTTCACTAATGTAACAGAGACACATGGACATGCTTACAGCTGGTACACAACCTATAAAAACACTATGATCACACAACCATACCCATTCCATCTTAATTCACAGAATAACAGTATATCTACTGATGCCAAAAGCCATGGAACCACTTAACCAACATATTCCTGATTAACCAAATGTTCACTCCTATGTTTTTAGGTGGTACATCGATGGACTACCAATTCGTGTGTTCAGAAACTACGAAAACGAAGGAATCGCTTACCCAAGCAAGCAAGGGATGAAGGTTTACTCCAGCTTATGGAACGCAGATAACTGGGCAACCAGAGGCGGACTAGTGAAAATCGACTGGACCAGTGCCCCATTCATAGCTAGATTGCGCAACTTCAGGGCGAGGGCTTGCAAGTGGGATGGACCAAGCTGCATCACTCAATGCGCCGCCGCTACCCCTGCAAATTGGTGGACATCCCCCATATACAAACAGCTGAGCAGTGCTAAGTTAGGCCAGCTGAAATGGGTCAGAGACAACCACATGATCTATGACTACTGCAGAGACACTAAACGATTCAACGGAAACATGCCTACTGAATGTTTCAAACAGCAATTCTAATCCAAAGCTCAACAAAGCTAAAACATCCTGCTCAGTTTCCTCAACTGGCCAGTTCCACAACTCAAAAATAAATGTTCTTGTGTTTTCCTATGTTTCAAGTATCAACCTTTCCATTTTTTCATTCATTTCCCATTTCTCTAATTTCTGTATTTTCATTTTAATCAAATAAAAACATTGCCCTTGCATTTCCTTTTCATTTTTCTCATAGCCAAAGCTAGTAACATATGATAGCAAAACCCTACTATGTAATACAAAGCCAAATGCCCAAGACAATCAAACCCGTACCCAACAAAGCCAAACCCAGGTGGGTCTGTTCCCCCAACAGCAATCCGAAAACGGCGGTGGCGGCGAACGTCGTGGCATTGGTGACGGGGACGGCGAGGGAGATCGGGGTGTGGCTGAGGATGGCGAAGAAGGTGGCGGAGGCGGAGAGGTTCACGAAGAAGGGGATCGTGTACTGCCAGATTGAGAGGAGCTTCAGCCAGCTTTTCAGGGATGTAATGAGCTTGTTGCGGTGGGGTGTGTTCGGCTGCGGCGGCGATGTGGAGGACTTGAGGGCTTGGTCCCATAGGATAGCTCCACGTCGCATTAGGGCGTTGGTGGCCCCCCAGACTAGCCCCACCGCGATCATCTTCTCTATGTCTCCGACCATTTTGAGTTTCGAAGATCCGATCTCTAACTGGTGTCTCTGGTTTCCGTCAATGTTTTGAAAGTAAACCGAAACGACGGCGTTTTAATCTTCACTGAACGACAGCGTTTATTATGTTTTTCCTGATTGTAAAAGGAAATAATTGATTTACCATTTCCCTATGGGAATGGGACTTCATTTTCCTATTCGTGTTCCTGTTCGGATAGGAGTCCAACGCCCTCTTGTTATAAAATGGACAAAGCTAGGAGTAACTCTTCATTCCTTTCACTCGTTCATTTTCTTGCGTTTGATTCAAGCCAGAGCGAAACCAATTTTCTCTGAAGCTTTTCGTCAGCAACTTTTAGTCTGCGTTGTAGATATGAAGAATCAAGGAATAAATAACAAAGACCTGGATGAGGTGGAAGACTGGTGCTTTGTGTTTGTGCCACAATTGGAATTCACTTCAATTGGGCTTTTACCCCGAGGCCCAGAGAGGTTTAGGTTTAAACCGAACCCGATATTCATGTTCTCCCGCTTCATTCAGGAAAGATTACTTAGAGAGAGAATATTGATTTATTACCTAATCAGATCGGGGTTATTTTGTAGTAATCCGATTACACAATATACGGATTTCCTTAATAAAAATGAGGTGTAAACACTGATTAGGATAATTAGGGATTGTTGCGGTAGCAATCCATTGGAAAAGATTTCTTTGCCGAATCAGTAATTGATTCGTATTGGACTCGATTTGGTTTGCCCCGGCTTTAATTGAGGCAGGATCCAAACAATATTCGACGGGGAAGAAGTTTCCTAAGCAAAGAGAAAGACTAATCTCAATTGATTCTTAATTGATTAGATTGGAGGCAGAATAAGGAAAGACAGTCCTAATGAAACTCGGAATCCGCCAGGCTGGATCCTTATGCACTAGGGTTTCGGGGACCATATAAATACAACTTTTTTACAACTAGAGAAAGGTTCTCAACCAAACACAAACACACACAAGTTCTAGCGCACCGCTAACTTGCCAAAAGCCTCTCCGGAGCAACTCACGCAATTTTCCTCCACCTGCGATCGATCTAATCTCGCATTCGTGTCGAGCGGTTGCTGAGCGACTCACACAATTTGCCTCCACCTGCGATCGACCACGTCTCGCATTCGTGTCGAGCGGTTGCTGAGCCAATCGAGTCAGTCCGCTACTCCGGTAGCAATCGAGTCGTCACCCAGGTGACACACCCGTGGTCTTGGTATAGCTCTGCTTTGCTTCTCCGGATCAGAGTAAGATCCTCAATCCTCCAAGGGGTTGGGAAGAAAATCCTGTTAGAGAGTTCTATTCAGGTCTTGTTCGAGTCCTGTACGCCGGCTTAGTTAGCGCCCGCGTAACAGTTGCTTGATCAGGAAGTCAGAGTCAATTGGGAGCAGACGAGAAAAACTCGCCAGGGGTCGCACGCAATCGAGTCGCACCACTCCAAAGGTGCTGGCACGCCTAAAGCACACAGAAGACACGCGAGGAGCACGCATCCTCCGCCCCCAGTGCTGACTGTTCGCCGGGTGCTGAATCCGCCACGAACATTTTGGCACACCCGGTGGGACCTAGTGTCAAGATTGCGAGATCTACAAAGGGTCATCCTTACAAGAGGATAACCATGAATTGTTTAAAGAATTCCCATAAGGAGCTGATCAAACATGGAACAGCTGATTGTAGGGGATTGACTGAAGCTGAAGCTAAGGAAGTGTTTGGCGGGACCCTGGGGAATGAAGCAACTATCGCTGCAGCCCTCAAGGTAGTGCGAGACAGGAAAAATCAAAACCCGTTATCCGCGGCACCCGTTGTCGCGACGGTGGGGGAAATAGTTGAGGAAGAGGCTGCTTCTCAGGATGATAATGGCACTCTTGGCCTTACCAACCGGGCAGCCTCATTTGGTTTTTTGGATGAGGGGTTCGCGAATGAGTCCGCGGATTCGCCTGCGTCACCTATGACACAATTTACTGGGGAGACCGCATCTCCCACAGAGGTGACGGACACTTTGAGGATGCTGATCGACAAATCTTGTCGGACTGATGAAGCTCTGAAGAAGGCCAATAATGTGGTCGTGAATCTAAATGAATCCGTTAAGCGAATGGAGACAGAGCAGAGGGGGTTCACTGCCAATTTCAAGTATCTCGCCGGACAGCAGAGCCGGCTGGGGGATAACTTGACTGCCCATGTCAAGAACTCTGATGTTTGCTGGCGACAGTAACAAGAGCAGTTGGCGGCTACCAACGCCACGCTCGAAAACATGAATACCTTGATGGGGCAGCTTTTTGATCGGTTCGACCAATCTGAGGGGTCTGACCGTACAAATGCGAATACTAACCAGCCAAAGGATAGGCGGGGACGAACGACTGGTCGTGGTGGAACCGGCGGACCAAATACCGGGGCTGCTGTCAATCAGAATGGAGGTTAACAATCCGCTGGAGCCACCAGTGAATGTTGTGGCTCAGCTAACTTTGGATGATATTGGCAGGATTTTCGCTGACATGCTCAGGGAACCGCAGGGGTTGCCCGACGTCGACAAGACGTACGAGAACCCATTAACTCAAGAGGTCAACGCGATCTCGTTTCCTGCTGGGTTTAAGCCAATCCGTTTTACTCCGTTTAACGGCCAGACGTCAGAGGATGCTGAGACGCACATCATGCGTTTCACCAATGAATCGGGTCAGTATGCTGAGGACCCAATCATGAAGTTGAAGCTCTTTCCTACATCCCTGGCGGGAGAAGCAGCTATATGGTATAAGCGTTTGAAGCCTGGATCAATTCCAGACTGGAAAACCATGGAGGTTCTTTTCAGAACCATGTTTGGTATTGTGGAAGCAAAGATCGGGGTGAAGGACCTGGCAGAGACTGAACAAAGGCCTGACGAATCTGCCACTGACTATTTAAGAAGGTTCAAGCAGGAACTAACCCGCTGCGAGATGGAAATTCCAGAGGAGCATGTAGTAAGGATGGCGCTCGATGGCCTGGTAGATGAGATCCGCCAGGGTTTCAGGCAGGTTCACGTGACCACTATGGCGGATCTGACTAATCGCCTGGGTCAGGAGCAGCACTATGTGGATCGGTCCAAGGAAAGGAACGAAAGAAGGAAGGGGACTCCTATGTCCTACTATCCGGGAACTCTGAAGCTCAAAACTCCACTTCCGACTGCTGCTAAGACCGTGACAACTATCCAGGCGGATGCTGTGCCTAGACCAATCCTAACTTGGGTTGATGATGAAGAGTTGGAGCACGAGGTGGCGGTTATTGAGCGGACCGATCAGAAGCCCTTGCAGTCTAAAATAGCGAAGCCGGTCAGGGAAACTGTGAAGTTGGTAGCCCCGCTTCCAACCAAATCAGCTTTTCAGGAATATACCTACAACGCCCACAAGGCTCCGGAGATTCTGCAGGAGCTATTCAACCTGAGGCGTCTACATCATGATGGCGGATTTATTCCCAAGCCTGATTACATGGCGGGGAAGACGTACTGCAGTTATCACAATATGAACAATCACAACACCAAGGATTGTGTGAAGCTGAAGGACCAACTGCAGATCTGGATTAATGACAACACCCTGCAGTTGGAGAATCCCAAGGAGCCTAAATGGGTAACGGCCAAGAGCGGTCCGCAGATCAATGCGATTGAAATCAGCATCGGTTTAGATCCAGCACAGCAGCTTGGGAAGCAGGTTTCCAAGTTTCAGGAATACACGTACGACACAAGCAGGGCGGAAGAAATCTGGGAAGTTATGGTGCACCAGGAGGCACCGGAGATTCAGGAGTTCTACCAATGCCATCCCAATAGTGGGGATGGCGAATATGCATGTATTTTCCATCGTTTATTTGATCACTACACTTCTCGTTGTGTAGGTCTAAAGGATCAGCTGCAGGAGTGGCTGAACGATGGCAAGCTGGAGTTTTCTGAGAACAAGGCTAGTCCCGGCCCAGAGTTTTGGATTGGGGCTGTGGAAGAAGAGGACATGGTTTTGGTCCCTCGTTCTAAGCTCTGCCTCACCTGTAGGTTGAATACAGGGCAGCCGATTACTTATGATGAGTTTCAGGCCGCTTTGAAGGAGGCAGAGGAGAAGGCTGAGAAGAGAGCCTTCGAGAAGGCTAAATTAGAGCATCCACCTCCCGAGAAGTCAGGCCGGGAGAGTTACAAGCGGATGAAATACCATCATGGGTCCGAGGACAGTTATGCTAGCAGGGCAAGGTCCAGGCAGGATCCAGGACCGTCCGGGGTGAAGTCAGCTACGATTGGGGGTTCGCACAGCGCTGCGAATCCAGAGCCATCTGTGGAAGTTTATATTCCGCCAGCTTCTAGGAATGATCCGAAGACGGACAGATGGTACACCCAGCGAGACGGCAAGGCGATTGAGCTTGCGGCAGTGACCACCCGGAATGAAAGGAGACGCTTTGGAAAGGCGAAGAGGACCTTGGCGGATCTGGCCTTGGGAAGGGTAACTGAGGATGAGCTGTTAGTACCGGTGGAGCAGGTGGAGCAAGTCCATATGCGCTACAAAGTAAGAGCTAAGTCCTACGTGGACTCTAGACGACAGCGAGGCACAGAAGTTCCACCGGCATCTCGGAGGAGTGTGCACGACAGGGTGGCGGATCTGCCAAGATCCACTGGAGCACCTCAGTCCAGGCCAAGGCGCAAGCTGGAGTTCTCTCCTGAGCGTTCAAAAGCCAGGCAGTCGCCCCCAAGGAGGACACAACCAGAAACTGCCGGAAAGCAGGGGGTATCGGAGGCTCAGGAAGATATGATGGTGATTGACACCAGCAAGGGTTCCACCGTTATGAGGTGGGTCCCTAAGGAGAGCAGCCCATCACTGGCTGCCAGCACGAGTAACGTGGGGGTTCCTATGAGGGAGAATGCTCTCAAGGAATCCAGTGTAGCTTTGGCAGAATCGAGCAGGCCGCCCACTACCATATCTCAGGCCATGCCGAAGGAACCGAAAGCGCCTACTAACTTTGTAGAGTATGCAGCTAAAAAGCTGCAGATGAATGTGCCAACTAGGCCATCCTCAGTCGCCTCCAGCGCGAAGGCTGATTCTGGAGTAGGAGACGCAGACCTCGACAAGGAGGATGAAATGGTCGACTACGAGGAGGAACCAGAAGCGGCAGATGATGAGGAGGTGCCGATGGATGAAGAGCAGCCTGAGGACGAAGCTATGGTTCATCATTGCAGCATGGCTTTCATACTTTCATCGGCTTATGCTCTGCCAGAGCCTGTGCCCACTGCTCACTTTATTGACAACGAGGAATCGCCCAAACCTGTTTATTCCGTACAGGAACCTGAGGATGAGAGTGAAGCAGAATCAGAGCCCAGGGTTTTTCGGTCTAGCCACGAATATCCCGAAGGGGCTGGAGACTTTTTGAAACAGTGTGTGATGTTTGCCAAGCCCACGTTCAACATGTCCCAACATATGAAACCTTTGTATGTCACGGCAGAGGTGGAAGGGATCAGGGTCCGCAAGGTCTTAATAGACACAGGGGCCGCGGTGAACATCATCACCACAACTACCATGGAGCAGCTCAAGATTCCAAAGCAAAAACTTATTCAGTCTGTTTCCAAGGTGAAAGGGTTTTCGGGGAATGTTACTCCTACTGCTGGGGTGGTCATGCTCAGGGTAAAGATAGGACCATCCGAGGCTTACCAAGCGTTCTTAATTGCAGAGGCAAACACTCCCTATCATATGATCCCAGGGAGAGATTGGATCCACAAAGCATTAGCAGTTCCCTCGTCTCTTCATCAAGAGATGATCATGTGGGATCCAGTCGCGGATTTACCAGTGCTCATCAAGGCGGATGAGCGTCCTTATTCTATAGTGGCCGTCTAGTTGGAGGCCAGCTATTACAATAGGAATATGAGACCTCTCAGAATTGAGGGGGTCGATCATAAGGGGCATCCAATCGGGGTGACCCAGAAACAACTGTCTCAATGGGGAATTGCCCAGGCTATGGCTGATTACAGCCGGCCAGTCTCCTTTGAGCTTCTTCCCAATGTATCCAATGAGTGACGCCCTCTCACAAGAGGAATCAGAGGCCTTTGCTCTTTTAATGCAACGATTGGCTATCTATAGATTGGAGCAAATGGCCTGGGAGGAGGTTGCACTGGTCGAGTGCATTGAGGAGGAAGATATTGAGGCTTTTACAGGGGTGGAAGTAATTCAGCCTGCTCCAGCAGCGCTGGATGATACTCCACCCAAGGTACGTGATCCCGTAGAAAAGGTCAACCTGAGAACAGAAGCTGAGCCCATGGAAGTGGGGATTAGTCAGTACCTTGAACCAGATCTGAAACAACAACTGATAGGGTTGCTGCAGGAGTTTAAGGACTGCTTTGCAGAAAAATACCAAGATATGCCAGGTCTATCAAAGCATTTGGCTTGCCATCGCATTCGAAGATACGAAGATACTTATTCCTGAGCCTTAAACCAGGAGAAGTCTTTAAGTGGGGTCCTGAGCACCAAGCTGCTTTTGACAGGATCAAGGAGTATTTGGCTAGTCCGCCCGTCCTTCGGCCGCCTACGCCCGGTATTCCTCTCAAGTTATATATTTCCGCATCTGATATTTCTATTGCAGGACTGCTAGCCCAGGATGAGACCCTGGCGGATGGAAAGAAGATTGAGTATGCAGTTTCCTACATTAGTCGGACACTATTGGATGCAGAAACCAAATATTCACCAATCGAAAGGCTATGTTTGGCCCTGTACTTTGCTGGTATTAAGCTCCGCCATTATATGCTTTCATTCACAACGATAGTGGTGGCACAAACGGACTTGGTGAAGTATATGCTAACGAGACCTATCCTAAGGGGTAGGATTGGCAAGTGGGTGTTAGCCCTTTCAGAGTTTTCCTTGCAATACGCGCCACTCAAGGCTATGACGGGTCAGGCCATCACAGATTTTCTGTTACACAATCCTATTGAGGAGGAATTCACAGAGCCGCCAAAGTTTGTTGATATGATCCGATACCAGCCTTGGATTTTATACTTTGATGGTAGCAGTACCAGTAAGTTGGCGGGCGCCGAGATTTGTATCCAGAATCCAGCAGGTACTAAATATCTTTATTCTTTTCAGCTGGAATGGACGTGCACCAACAACCAGGCAGAATATGAGGCCCTACTCATTGGGTTGGAATTATTGATCGACCTGGGGGCACAAGAAATCGAAGTACTTGGAGACTCAATGCTAGTTATTAATCAACTTCTGAGGGTCTACAAGTTTGTCTCTTTCCATTTGGTGCACTACTACGAGCGGACTATTGAGCTGCTGGATCGGTTCATAGACGTTTCCTTGGACTATGTTCCCAGGGAATTGAACTCTGCAGCTAATGAGTTGGCACAATTGGCCACAGGAATCAGTTTAGCCCAGGGAGTGAAGGAGAGAATCCTTCGGGTAGAGCGCAGGACTCTACCATCTTTTACTATCCGCCGGGAGGACCGCGGAGAGTGGTTGGTCGCTATAGTCGAGCCCATCGATACTGACTGGCGGATACCAATCATAGCATATTTAAAGGACCCATCTGCACCGTCTGAGAGACAAATCAGACACCTTGCGACTAATTATCTTCTCAGGGGAGAGGACTTATTCCGTAGGGGGGAGGATGGAGTCCTATTAAGGTGTATCTTTGGCGTTGAGGCTAAGCGGATTATGAGGGAGGTACACTTAGGGGTCTGTGGTTCGCACCAGTCCGGACCCAAGATGAGGTGGCTTATTCGAAGATACGGATACTATTGGCCATCTGTGTTGAAGGACTGCCATAGTTTTGCTCAGGGTTGTCAGGATTGCCAAAGGCATGGACCAGTTCAGCGGATTCCAAACATCCCTTTACAACCTATCATCAAGCCTTGGCCCGCCAGGGGTTGGGCATTGGATTTTGTTGGAGAGATTCACCCACATTCATCTTCGCAGCACAAGTTTCTTTTGCTGGGGACTGATTTCTTTACGAAGTGGGTGGAAGCTATACTAACCAGGAACTGTGATGCAGACACCGTCATCCGCTTTGTGTTTCAAAATATCATTTGCCGGTATGGCATTCCAGAATGCATAGTGGCGGACCGGGGGGCAGCCTTTATGGCTGAGAAAACCCAAACCTGGCTAGCGGATTATGGTATCCAGTTCCTACATTCCTCTCCTTATTATGCTCAATCCAATGGTCAAGCAGAAGCTACTAACAAGGTTATCATATCCATCATGAAGAAGATGCTCGCGGATAACCCAAGATCATGGCACACTCAACTTGACAACACACTTTGGGCCTATAGGACTTCCAAAAGGACTCCTACGGGCACTACTCCTTATGCGTTGATGTACGGCCATGATGCTGTTCTGCCATTGGAGATCAATGTAGCTTCTTTGAGAGTTCGTGAGCAACACCAACTGCTTGGTGACGACTATGTGCAGGCCATGTTCCAGGAACATGAAGACCTTGACGAGAAGCGGCTAGAGGCCTTGGACAACATCATCCTCGAGAAGCAGCGGATCGCCAAGGCATATGATAAGCGGACCAATGGTAAGTCCTATGGCGAAGGAGACTTGGTCTGGAAGGTCGCTTTGCCCCTGGACGAACCGGGTCGTGGTAAATGGAGTGCTCGTTGGGAGGGTCCATTTGTCATTGATCGTATTGTGGGAAAAGGGGCGTACCAGCTCCGCGACTTGGAAGGAGAAGTTCATAGAAACCTCATCAATGGGCGATATCTTAAGAAGTACTTTCCAAGTGTCTGGGAGTTTGAGGTTCCCCCGGCGGATGAGGATTCTGGTCAGATTTCTTCTTAGTCCAGAACGCTCGAGGGGCAACAAGTCAAAACGGCACATCCGCTTTAATTATAACTAGGCTTTGCGGCCAAGGGCATTACAAGGAAAAGAAAATACAAAAAGAGCTACTAGCTAGCTCTGAAACCATGTCTACATCTCTCTAAGTCTTTGCTGTTGGCGGATTTCTCGCGACTGTTCTGGATCCGCTAGAGAAGACTCCAGGGGGCGGGTCTCCACCGCTTTAACTCAACCATCACCAATGGACGGACACTTTCACCAAGTTCAGCTGAAGGAAAGAGCAGTTGAGTCGGCTGAGAGGTAGGTGAATGAACGTGTCAATGAAGGAGCGAGACCTCTTCCTCCGTTGATGATGGCACCTAACCGGATCACTAGCGTTACTCGGCATGGGGAACAGCCAAGACTGGCCAGGTATGGGCTACACACCTCGAAGCGCAGGTTCAGGGCGCATAACGCTAGGTGACCGGAGTTAGGGTTTGTTTAACGCTGGGTGACTGAGGTTACTGGGGTGTTTAGCTGGAATTTCAGCTTATCTGGTGGAAAGGCTTGTGGCAACCAGAGGGTTGAGCCATTTGCAAACCATACTAGGGTTGTCATATTTGCTCTATGTTGGCCAATCTGATGAGGTTTTCGCTGCAACCAGGGGTTCCTTTTATACTGCATCTCGGGGGGAATCCAACGGTTGGGGGTTACCGGGGCTTTAATGCTGTGGTTTGCCCATATTTATGAAACCATCCGTTTCGGTCGCCTATTCAATTGGGAACCGGTACGTAATAAAAGGGGTTTGACTCGCGACTTCTCGGGCTTCCACCACGGTTCGGTGACTGTCAAATCCTGCATTAATCACAGTTTACCTTTCCCACGCATCCATTGGGGCCGCCTGCAGCTGGGCCTGTTCTCTGATTCTAGGGGGCCAGATTTGCTTCATGGCGGATGGGCTTCTACCCGTTTATTCAATCACAGCCCATTCAAGGGGAAGCCAATTATTTTTGTTATCTAGTTTACTCGGCTTTGCTCTGTCTTCACACATCCGCGCAGCCCAGTAAACTAGGGGGGCAAAGGCAATATAAGGGCAATATCCGCGCTTATCTTTTGTGGCGGATTTTTGAAATTTTTGACAATTTTCTAAACTCTCTTTAGGGTTAAGCCCTGTTGCCCTTTGAATTAGAATTTTCAGGAACATCTGCTTGGGGTGTGCCCTAATTTTCACCTTGGATAATAGGGTTTTCGATGCAAGTTTTGTTTCCAAAAATTTTATTTTATTTTTATTTACAAAGTAAAGGGGCTTTGCGGCCGTGGCTATTACAAAGGCGGGACTTAAGTACATGCAAAGAAACCAATTATATATCCGCGAACTAGCTCTGATACCATCTCTGTATGTGGGGGATTTCCGCCGGTCCTTCGGTCTAGACTCTTTCCGAGCAGGGGTCGAAGACGGAGATCTCGAGAGCATGGTAGATAGAGCATGAGGATTGTTTGGCAGAGACTGTCTTGGCGCCGAAGCAGAGTGGCGGATAGGCATCCGCTGCCTACAGTCTCTCGGTGCTCCAGGGGCCCAATAGACCGGCGCTATCCATCTCCGCTGTTGTCTGGTCGGTCTCAGCTCCGGAAAAGGATGACTGAGACAAAATTTCCTTCATATCGAAGAAGACAACTGGTCTATTGAGGCTTGACCATCCTCACGCCGGCGTGACCTCGATTCAGGCGAAGATTGATGGTCCCATGAGGCGTGAGGAGGGTACCCGAACCTACATCCACGCTAGGCCTTCGACCGATGCGAATAGTGGGGTGCTAAATCAGCAGCTACCAATCTATGATCACATCCGCCCGGGACATAACATGGAATGTTATGGTTCGAGATTTGTTTAACATGGGGTGTTATGATTCGGGGTGTTCAAGAAAACATCCGAACTAGATCTGGTGGAAGGGATTGAGGAAGCCATAGCGGTTGATAAGAGAACCTAAGGAATGGAATAAAGAACAACATTCTAAGGCGACTTGGGGGTTCCCAGTTTCGGGGAAGGGGTTTTTCTTTTATAGCCTCGTTGGGGGGTAATCCAAGGGCTGAGCTGGAGCGGTGCAGTTATTAGGCAGTTGGGTGTTGGAACCGTTTCGGCGTTTGAATTTCAAATTTTTGGGAAACGGTTTTGCAATTCCGACAGTAATGACGAGACAGTTGCGCAGGGTTTGGTTTTTGAACCAAACCAAATTGGGCTTGGTTGTCAATAAAATAGACGGAATACATATATATATATATATATATATATATATATATATATATATTGTCATGCCAGTTTCCATTATGGGTTGGGCCTAAATTCGTACAGTTGCAGGCCCAATCTCTTGATTTTAGCCTTGGTCTTGCTGATCGAGCGGTCCAGTTCTACATGGGCTTTCTTGGCCTTACGCTCTTCCTCCTGTAGTTTGGTTGCCAAAAGCTTTTGTTGGTTCAATTGATCCGCGCGAGTGGCTTGCTTCTGGCGGAGGAGGAAGATTTCCTGCTCTATGGTCCCCTTCATATCCTCAAGTTTTGCTATTTCGACCGCCTCCGTGTCATTGCCAGCCGCAATGACTAAATCTTGATAGGCACGGGCGGCGTTGGCGAAGGCCACGCCAGCTTCCTGGAGTTGGGCATGCTGGGGGGACCGGGTAGCTAGACGTTCCTGCAGACTTTTTAGTTCTGCTGGAAGACAAAGAAGGGCAGCGTTGGCTTCAGTCTGGAGCTCGGGGGGCAGCTGCTGGAGTTGGCCCTTAAGAACGTCAAGGGCGGAGACGAGCTCGTCCGCCACCTGGGTGTCAGCAGGATCCTTCTCCCCCAGACGCTCTAGGAATCCCCATGCTTCCTGCACTTCTACAGGTTCCTCTTCAGGGCTGTGTGGCCGGGGAAAGAGGTCTTCGGCCAGACTGGAGGAGGAAGCAGATTTATCCTGAAGTCCAGAACCAGATCCGCTAGGGGTCGCAGAGAACTGTGCGGATGGGGTAATGACCAGGCCCATGATGGTTTCATTCTGTGGCAGGGGGATCGGTTCCATAGCTGATTCCATTGGGCCGGGGTCCGCCACCAGTGGGGTGGCACTGATGGTTGCCACACTATCATCTTCCACCTGCTTATAAGAAAGGAGGGTTAGGAGCAGTTCTAACCAAGGGAGGTGACAATTCAAAGCAGAGGTAGTATATACCTCAATAATCTCTGGGTGAGGGCTTGCTTCTGGCTGGTCCAGAGGAACCCCTTGTTGCCCTTGCTGATCAAGGTCAGCTGGGTCATCCGCGGGAGTTGGAAGTTGTTCAACCCGGGGGGCAGTATCTGCCAGGGATTCCACACCGGCAATTGCTTTCTCTTCTGCTAGTGAGAGATCAGGTGCAGGGGAGGAAGGCTCACCAGCTGCTGGCTGCTCGGCGCATTGGTTTGTTTCTTCTTCTTCTTCTTCTTGCTCCACTTCATGAGTTGAACTTGTGGCCAGCGGATTTGGAGTGGAAGAGCTACCGGGTGCACCAGTTGTCAATTGTAGAGGCTCAGCTGCCGGGGCCTCCGCCATAGTGTCATCTGGGTTTTCCTCTGCCTCCGGTCCAGTTTCTGCAGTGGCAGGGAGTGTCAGGATTGGTTGAGTAGAACTCTAACTAACTGCTAGGGCTAGACTGGAGGAAGTACCTGCATCAAGATAGCGCAGAGGAACAGGTTGAGGAAAACTATCGCCGCAAATCTCGTGAAGATTTTGATAGAGGTCCAGATAGTCCTCATCGAAGCTAGAAGAGCTTGTAGATTCTTCAGAGGGGTCAGAGGACTCACCAGAGGAAATCTCGATCACCGTGGGGCCTCGGCTGGCGGCTGCAGCAGACGAGGAGCGCCTCCTCCGAGGTGTCTGCAAAGAAGGATAGAGTTGGGATATCTACGTCACGTAGGTATTTTTTGAATTGATATCTAAAAACGCGAGGAAGCTAGGGAGATATTGAATTCACTTACAGGTGCGTTCTCCTCCTCATCAGATTCTTCATCCGCCTCAACGATGGTTCTACTCTTCTTCGGGGGCGGATGAGCCCCACATACTGCTTTGCGTTTTCCTCGATCCGTCGGGGTTTGTCCGGATGTCTGTTTCATTAAACAATTAAGAGTTACGCGAGGCTTTATGGCAAACCAAAACAGTAGTAGGAAGCAGGGCATATTACCTGTCTTGGGGGCAGGTCAACATACAGCGGACCGCCCTTTAGCACCTCTTGATCAGCTGGGGTAAGGTGCCCGCCCTGATTCCGAAAGAACCTCTGGAAGTAGAAGACGGATGGTCGTTTAAAGAGCGGACCTCGCAGGCGTGCCCACCATATCTGATATGAACCAGTAGCATCCGTAGAGGCCTTCAGATATGGGTAGTTTTCCCAGTTTCGCAAATCGAGAAGCTCCAGGCGTGGTCTATCGCTAGCACCGGACGCTGGTGGGAACTTTTTGCTATTTCGCCACGCCGAAAAAAGATTTACACTTTTCAGTGGCGGATATGGCAGGATTTGAGTAAGGCCGAACTGCCGTGCAAAGAAGTGAGGCGCGTAGACCTCGTGGCTTGGATATTTCTTGTCACTACAGAGGAATGGCAAGTCCGCCATGGAGATGCAGTGAATGAAAATCCTTCGACCTTTAGTGCCTTGTTCACTAGAGGGAAGGAACCCCCGGACTAGTCCGCGTGGATACTTCAAATGGATCAGCCGTTGTGCCTCTGCAAAAAATTCCCTGGCGGATGTGTTGAAGAAGATGTCGAGGCAGAAAGCGTAGCTGAGGTCAGGACTGGGGGCGCAGCCGACATATTCTTGCCCCACAACTTGATCAGGCCTAGGAGCCCCCTTCATGGATGGAGTGAGTTGGGGAAAGTGCATTTGGCACCAAATATCTAGGATCCAGAGTGGACCAGATTGAGCACAATTCATTGGCACTGCGGATATCTGGTGCAGACAGCGGTAAAGGTGTGCTAGAACGCATTGGGCAAGGCCAATGTCTTGGCCGGCATAAAATACCTCCGCCATACGGTGATAAAGCTTGGTCATCTTGTTGGTGTTGGAGCAGAACACAAACTTGTTGAGCCAGAAAGACAGAAAGGCTATTCCGCTGAGCGCATTATCCAGCTGGGAGGTATCATCTTTCCACTTCTCGAACCCACCGACCTCGACCTTATTAATAGTGCTCCGGGGGACTATCCTGTCGGGGTAGTAGCTCTCATCAAAGGTTTGGGGGCCGATTGGGAACCCAAAGCCGGCATAGAGGTCTAGCAATGTCACGGAGGCATGACCGAATTTGAACTCAAAGGCGTTGACCGTGGGGTTCCAGAGGCTGATCAACGGAACAAGGGCGCACCTGTTGCCTCCTTTTGGGCTGAGGCTGAAGCAAAGTTTGATCACATCAGCGACCCCAGCCTTCCTCCAGATTTCTCTGTTGAGAGAGAGCCGTTCTGCATACCAGGCTGTCATATAGGGCTTGACCAGAGGCCAGGCGGAATGGTTTACGGCGGCTTGGTGGTGGTTGGTTTGAAAATTTGGGCATTCCGCTGGTTCTTCAGAGCGAAAAAGCGCCGGCAGCGGGCGTGCCGGGCTGTCGAGTATCTGATGGGCTCCATCGTTATCATCAGCATTATAGCCCACCACATAGGGACCTAAAGTGGCACGTTCCTCTTGGGGAAGGCTAAGATTGGTCCGGTCATCATCCCTGGAGCAGTTGATAAGAGGGAGGAGTTGAGTCTTGGCTTGATTCGCTACGGAGTAGCGGATAACGAAGTTCTTTGATGGGGCCATTAGGTTCAAATCTGGGTTTCTTCTGAATCCGGGCTGAGGAAGAGGAAGAAGAGTGGTCTGAAGGAGAAACCAAATGTCTCAACTTGATTTATAAGAATCCGAAAGGGGTTCTCGAGTTGTGAAGCGCTGGGTTTTGCAGCAATCAAGGGTTTAGGTGAACAGTGATACCGTTTCGAATTGGGAAGTCGTGATTGGCTAGGAAACGGTGCAACAGTCCAGATATTTAATTGCTGCGGATGGGCCGGCGTTTGGGGCTCAGTCTCTCTTCTATTTCGTTGAAACTCTCAATATCGGAGACTGGGGGGCAATGTTTGGGCCACAATTGGAATTCACTTCAATTGGGCTTTTACCCCGAGGCCCAGAGGGGTTTAGGTTTAAACCGAACCCGATATTCATGTTCTCCCGCTTCATTCAGGAAAGATTACTTGGAGAGAGAATATTGATTTATTACCTAATCAGATCGGGGTTATTTTGTAGTAATCCGATTACACAATATACGGATTTCCTTAATAAAAATGAGGTGTAAACACTGATTAGGATAATTAGGGATTGTTGCGGTAGCAATCCATTGGAAAAGATTTATTTGCCGAATCAGTAATTGATTCGTATTGGACTCGATTTGGTTTGCCCCGGCTTTAATTGAGGCAGGATCCAAACAATATTCGACGGGGAAGAAGTTTCCTAAGCAAAGAGAAAGACTGATCTCAATTGATTCTTAATGGATTAGATTGGAGGCAGAATAAGGAAAGACAGTCCTAATGAAACTCGGAATCCGCCAGGCTGGATCCTCATGCACTAGGGTTTCGGGGACCATATAAATACAACTCTTTTACAACTAGAGAAAGGTTCTCAACCAAACACAAACACACACAAGTTCTAGCGCACCGCTAACTTGCCAAAAGCCTCTCCGGAGCAACTCACGCAATTTTCCTCCACCTGCGATCGATCTAATCTCGCATTCGTGTCGAGCGGTTGCTGAGCGACTCACGCAATTTGCCTCCACCTGCGATCGACCACGTCTCGCATTCGTGTCGAGCGGTTGCTGAGCCAATCGAGTCAGTCCGCTACTCCGGTAGCAATCGAGTCGTCACCCAGGTGACACACCCGTGGTCTTGGTATAGCTCTGCTTTGCTTCTCCGGATCAGAGTAAGATCCTCAATCCTCCAAGGGGTTGGGAAGAAAATCCTGTTAGAGAGTTCTATTCAGGTCTTGTTCGAGTCCTGTACGCCGGCTTAGTTAGCGCCCGCGTAACAGTTGCTTGATCAGGAAGTCAGAGTCAATTGGGAGCAGACGAGAAAGACTCGCCAGGGGTCGCACGCAATCGAGTCGCACCACTCCAAAGGTGCTGGCACGCCTAAAGCACACAGAAGACACGCGAGGAGCACCCATCCTCCGCCCCCAGTGCTGACTGTTCGCCGGGTGCTGAATCCGCCACGAACACTTTGTCTGCAAAGACGGTGGAGATTTGAGGTCGTGTGACTACCAGGGCTGCATTAAAGTCTATCACCCCAAATGCGTGAACAGGAAGGAGGATTCTTTCCTAAAAAGCGAGAAGCGGTGGATTTGTGATCACCACTCTTGTTCATTGTGCAGCCGCCGCCGCTCCAAAGTCAAAATCAGCTTCTCTTGCCTTCTCTGCACATATTCAGTGTGTGAGAAATGCCGCAAAAGTAGAGATGAATCAGAGTTCGCGGTGGTGAGAGGGAAGGGGAAAGTAGGGCTTTGTGGGGATTGTCTAGAGCTTGTTAGGCTTGCGGAGAAGAATACGGAGTATGATAGAGATGGAGATAAGTTGGACTTTGAGGATCAGGATACTTTCGAATGCGGATTCAAAGAGTGTTGGGAAATTCTCAAAAAAAAAGGAGGCTTGAGTTTGGATGATATATATGATGAAAAAAGAGAGATGATAGATGAAGAGGATTCTACACTTTTCATACGGACGCAGAACAAGCGTAAATCAGAGCATGTGGCACCATTTGATTCTGAGGAAGAGCCTGAGGAAGTGGTTAGTTCTAAATCTTATAGGAATACAGAAGAAAATGGGATGAGCGAGGATGATGATGAGGAAACTACACTGAACGACCACCTTGCGCGTAGATTGCACAAGAAGCCAAAATTGGTGATCCCATGTTATGTGAAGCCATCTGATTCTGAGGAAAAGGAACCACATTTAGAGAATGAAATTGATAAGGATGATGAAGATGAGATTACACTGAGCAATCGCCTTGCGTGCAGATTACACAAGAAGCCAAAATTGGTGATCCCATGTTATGTGAAGCCATTTGGTTCCAAAGGAAAAGAGGAAGTGACGCACCCTAATCCCACTAGGAATGCCAAAGAAAGTTGTTTTGCATCTGTAGTTGCTAGCAATATGAAGCTTGTCTACTTACGAAGGAGCTTAGTGGAGAAGTTGATGTCAGAGCAGCCGGATAAGTGGGAAAGAAAGGTAGTGGGAAGCTATGTAAGAGTAGAAAATGACCCCGAAAATTATTTTCATCAGGGAAATTCTTCTCACCAACTTGCACAAGTGAGAGGCATAACTAGGAAGCAGGACGGTGGAGAAATCCTTCTACATCTGCTTGCAAGAGATGTTCCCATTTCCTTGTTATCGGATGGCGACTTTACTGAGGAAGAATGTAGTGATCTCCGAGAAAGAGTGAAGATTTATATGGTGAGGAGACCTACTGTAGTAGAGATTGAACACAAAGCGAGACAACTGCACGAGGATCTAATAAGGGATTGGATTGACAAAGAGTTTCTCCGGTTAATGACTTGCATACGTCCAGAGACAAATCAGCGTGGACGGATCAGCAAAGAGTTATCTAAGTATATGGAACTTAGAGAGATCCTGAACCAAATATCAGAACAGGGAAGGCTCTTGCAGCAGGTGCCAAAAGTCATTGCAGAGGTCTTGGACTTGAGTGCCTTGTAACTTTTTAAATATGTAATGTCATCATTTTGATCAAAAACATGTATAGAAAAGAAAACAAGCTTGTTTGATTCATGAAGTTTGTATACCAGTACAGAATGGTTATTCCAAGTGTTAATAGTCCACAGGAAATTATCAATTGGTTTTAGTAAAGACTCAATGTTCCAGTGTATGAAATTAACATGTTGTTCTTAGAGATGTGATCTCAAATCCCTCTCAGACTTGCCATTTTGCAAATCCAGAGCAATGGAAGAAAGAAGAAAAAGAAACTATCACAAACAATTACAATAATAACCACATTAAAACTTGGACAAAATTCAGTTTAGTACCCTTAACTTTTTGGTAAAAATAATAATACACCCTCTTTTTGAAAAAAAAAATCAAAATGACCCATAAACTTTCAAATATGATATTTCGGGTCTAAAATTTCAAGTAACCTCGAAATGTGACGTAAGCTGCTGACTTGGAACTGACAACAAGGGCCCATACTCCAATATTGAAACCTTCATAAAAGGTAAAATGGACAATTTGCATATTAAACCTTCTAAATTTGAAATGAAACATAATTAACATACTCATAAGAGGCTGGTTGGATGCAAAATATAGTAATAAAAAATAAATAATTATGTTTCTAATCATAAATAAAGTGCACATACAAAAGATATGGTCTTAATCAGCCAAATGTGGGCCCTTGTTGCCAGTTCCAAAATATCAACTTACATTTCGAGGTTACTTGAAATTTTAGACCCGAAATATCATATTTGAAAGTTTATGAGTCATTCTGATTTTTTTTTTTTCAAAAATTGAGAGTATTAAACTGAATTTTGTTCTTAAAACTTTACTTAAAATTATTCTAATTCGATATCAAGACTATTTTTATTCACAAAATTTCTTTCTTCGCTTAATCAATTAATCGAGAGGAGTAGAAATACTATCTGAATCTTTTCTCTAATTTACCGGAAATCTTATATGAAGTAATGATCATGTATACATGTTTAATTTTTTTTTTTTCTGTATTTTGTTTGGTGTGATCATAGTAAACAGATGGTGACAACATCACCTAATCGATGGATTTTTTGTTTTCCCAATAATAGCATGCATTTCCAGTACCAATCAAATCACGCCAACTCATTTCGAAGCTCAGGCACCGTTTAACTTATTATCAAGGGCAGGATTGTAAACCTCAACACCCTATAATTGCAGGTAGTGAGCGCCAATTATGGCGTGGACCGTACATCAACGGCGATGGCGCCAAGATTATATCACCTGCAGATCACGTGCCTAACAAAATGCCACCGTGGCCGTTGAGGAACAAATCCCGCGGGCCAAACACTACCGCACTAATGACGTGGACGCCTCTCGCATCCTCCCGCCACCACCACTCCAAAAGACCAAACTAACCCTGACGCACAGTGATGCTTAAACCCCGTTATCCGTTACGACACAAATATTACGTCAATCCGGAAAATACAATACTATCCCTCGAGCTCGCTCTTCATCCCCTGCGATACTATCACCCCCAGCGCCCGTCCGCCTCTCTGTGTGTGGCTTCAGATTTTCCAGCTTCTTTTTTATTCGAAATATTAAAAATTAATTTAAAAATTTGAGAAATTTTGAATTTCTCGGATTTTTCAGTTCGGATCGGAAGTTGTGCTCCAGAGCTCCGATCGTATGGTTTGAGTGACCCGATCGGGTCGAGTTCGGGCATGGAGCGGATCGTCGGCGGCAAGTACAAGCTCGGCCGCAAGATCGGCAGCGGATCGTTCGGTGAAATCTTCCTAGGTGAGTATGCCGTAATTCAAAATTTAAATTCCGAGTTCTGATCGGAGAATAGTCGTTGAATCTCTGTCACTGTTTCAATTTTCATTTTTGCAGCTACTCACGTCGATACGTTCGAGATCGTCGCCGTTAAGATTGTAAGTCAATTTCGAAGCTTCAGTTCGTCAGCCTGATCGTCAATTTGAGTTTTTATTATTTTTTATTTTTATTATTATTATTATTATTATTATGAGGATTACTTGAGCTTAATGGAGTGTAGTAGAGTAGTGAAGAATTGATCAGTGAGGTTTTAAGTGATGAAGTTGAGTTTGATTTGTGGTGTAGGAGAACAGCAAGACGAAGCATCCGCAGTTGCTTTACGAGGCCAAGCTATACCATACGCTGCAAGGAGGAAGTATGTAGTAATTGTATTGTGAGATATGGATAGATATAGACTTGTTGGAATTTATGTTATGAAGATTTGGGGTGTTATTGAGTTTGTTTTGTGACTTGTTTAGGTGGAATCCCGAGCATAAAATGGTCGGGGATAGACGGCGAGGACAATGTGCTGGTTCTTGACTTACTGGGACCGAGTCTTGAGGATTTGTTTGTGTATTGCGGGAGAAAGTTCTCACTCAAGAGTGTCTTGCTGTTAGCTGATCAAATGGTAATCGAAGTTGTGTTATGTTTCGATGGTCTATAAATGGAGCTTATAGCTAGCTCATATGTTAGATAAATTTCCATATCATTAGTTTCTTGTTCTACTGTAACAACATTGTGATTTTTTTTATGACCAGATTACAAGGATAGAGTTTGTGCACTCCAAAGGTTTTCTGCACAGAGATATAAAACCTGATAACTTCCTTATGGGTCTTGGTCGAAAAGCGAATCAGGTGATGATGCATCTGCATTCTACATTATTATTCTTTAAGAATGTATCTCAATGGTTATTTTAACCTTCTATTTTCTTGGTTTGACCTGTCTGTTTGCATGTCAGGTTTACATAATTGATTTCGGGCTTGCAAAAAGATATCGGGACTCCACCACCAATCGTCACATCCCTTATAGGTAAACTATCATGTTCACTGGCTTGAAATTGGAAAGACATCTCTATCTCTCTATATCTCACTCATATGTTGTCTCCTTTGCCAACAAGTTGAAGGAAGAATTGGAGAGCAGAGCGTCAACCTTTTAGTATTATATTGATATGTTTGCTCATTGTTAACCTTGGCCTCATACAGGGAGAACAAAAACTTGACAGGAACTGCTCGTTATGCTAGCTGCAATACTCATCTCGGAATTGGTAAGTTAATGTTGTAGAACCTTATGAACATGAAGACATAAGTTAGTAAGTCACTCATGTGCCTTCTTGGTCTTAGAGCAAAGCCGGAGGGATGACTTGGAGTCTCTTGGATATGTTCTCCTTTATTTTCTTAGAGGAAGGTATAAATTCTTTTGTTCTTTGTTCCACTGCTCAAGATAACAGTTTGCTTCTCTGTGGGCAGTAATATGCTTCTTTTAAACTTGTCAAGTTAACGTCAGATAACCTTTTGAAACAAGATTATACGTTATTTTTTTCCATTTCATGATGATTTTGGTACTGTATGCTAATGATATTTTTTCTGCTTGTAGCCTTCCATGGCAGGGTTTAAAAGCTGCCACTAAAAAGCAAAAGTATGACAAAATTTGTGAGAAGAAGTTATCAACCCCTATTGAGGTATCTTTCAACAAATCATGTTATGGGCTCTCTAAAATTTATATATGGTGTCAAATAGTCTAACTGCTGTTTTTTAAAGGTTCTATGTAAGTCTCATCCAGTGGAGTTTGCATCATACTTCCATTACTGTCACTCGTTGACATTTGATCAGCGACCTGATTATGGATTCTTGAAACGTCTGTTCCGAGACTTGTTTACTCGTGAAGGTATGGTATTCAAAATCTAACACTTTTTACATTGCTTACATTTTCTCCCTCTTGGCTTGTAGTTCATGTTTCTCTGATTCTTCACGTTTCTCGGCAAATGGCAGGATATGAATTTGATTACATATTTGACTGGACCATCATAAAGTACCAACAATCGCAAAAGAATAAACCTCAGTCTCAGTTACTGGTAAGTATCATCCTGCGCAGTGAGTTTCTCAGTATTTTTTTTTTTTTTGTGGAACACTGTTTCAAGGCTGGATAATTCTTGTGCCTCTGATTTGAATATCCACATGTTTCAGCCAGTTCCTGGAGGAAGCAACAGTCGTGCTATGCCAATGAATGTAGATATTCTTCAAGGTTAGAACTTGCTGATGAACCAACGCCTCAGATAACTGATTTCTCAAGTTTGAGGATAGATGATAACAACACGTGATAATTAGACAACGCAGGAACTTCTCTTATCGTCTCAATTTTATCATCATTCGTGTTTAACCTCAGATTTCTGGTAGAACTAGTAATAATTAATGAGTTATAAGCAATTGCTTTACAGAAATTACATTTTTCTTCTGTAATTAATGGCAGGAGGTGCTAGTGCTACTTATCCATCTGAGGTGACGGATCGTATTAACTCAAGCAATTCCACTGGTCCTGGGGTCCGGATGCAATTTAAGCCACCAACGAGCAGGAACTTAAATTACGATAATCCTCTTGAAAAGAATGTGAGTCACTATTGTTGAATAATTACTTGGAAAAGTAATGATTTTTTTTTTTTTACTATGAGTTTACATTACTCTCGTATACTGTTTTCTTATTGGACTGCCAGACTTCACATATATAAATTTTGGACAAAATTCCTTTTATAGTTTGCACCTGAATCATACGCACCTCCGTCTACGTCATTTGCTGGCACCTCAAGAAGGAATCACTCCAAACCTCTCTTGCCTGCTGAAACTGCAAACACTAGTCATGGACATGGCAATAAAGTAGGTCCTTCGGGTAGCTGGATTCAATCATTGCAGCGCATGTCTTCAGCCAAGTGATCTACGTGGTAATTTATTTGGTTGGATGCTCACTTTACTCTTCACTGTGTGTTAGCAACAGATCTGCTCTAAAAGAGTCTAGCTATTTGTATTTTTGAAGTTGCAGGTGTATGGTGATATTGGAAGATTGTGGTAATGGAGCTGTGGAGACATTGAATCAGTTCCTTGGTTGGTGCAAGCTCTCATTATTTTCCGTATGGTGACTAAAAATGTGTTGGCTGTTACAACATACAGAATTTCCAAAGCTTGGATTCTCTGGTGTACATAGATCCCATAAGTGACGGATCAAATCTTGTATTTAAGTATTTCTTGTAACAGAAATGAAGTGTGAAACTATTTTTTCCCCATTCTTGTTATTAGGTAATAAGTTGTCTCCATGCCACTTGATGGCTGTTGACTGCGTTTCTTCGTTTGCTTAGTCCTAAAAATCACCGTTGTAAATTGTAATCGTAAATAAACCTCTTGAATGAAGTATCAGACCTGATTCGCTTCCTATGGACTGGGTTCCGCTGTAAGATATGCCAACTTTTACTGCATAGATCATTCTCAATAGGGTGGCTAGATTGTTCTCCAACATGAACTTTGGTTGAGAGTGAAGAGGATGAGATGGTTGATGCGCAGGTTTATCTACGTTATTTACATGGAACTGAATTCTAGTAAATATGGTCGACAACTAATCAGATTTTAGCTTTTCCATCTGTTTAGGATAGTAAGGTTATCTGCTTGAACTTGAGTTAAGAATTTGAAGGTGACTTTCAGCTGGAGCTAAAGCCTTGGTTTTAGGTACTTCATATGAAGCAGCAATTGGGTTTCTACGGTGACTAAGACGATGATGTCATGAACATAAATACAGTTAGTGGCACGGTGAAACTTTGGTAATGATTCCGACTATTGAATTATAATTGGCATTTACAGTCAGGAACAAATCTAAAATTGGGACAGCAAAGGATTTGCCTGTATAAATATTACAAAAGCCCAACCTCAACGCTGTGCAGCAACACAAATCCATAAAGAATAGAATGGATCCCAAAAAATGAATGCAGACTCGAGCATTCTCATCCCGTCAATGCTTTCCAAGGTTTTGCTGATCTCCTTGTCCATTCACCAAAAGTGCATCTCTGGAGCTTACATCGTTTCAGTAAAGTTCATGAGCATGCAAAGTTCCCTGCCTGGGCGGGTCATTTATGGAACACTAAAATTGGTCTGTCGAATCCAGATTTGCTGCCTGACACACTGGAAGTGATGTCTTCCACTGTTCTAAATCCAATCTGTAATTATGTTTGATATATGATATACCAATAGTTGGACGAACAACAACAACCATCTTCGCAAACCATTCCAAATTTGAAACGTAAGTAACATACCTTATCCAGAAGTATATCCTGAAACATCTGCGGATGGAATATAAGATTTTGATAATTGGTTCTTGTTGTCTGCAGTGCGAGACAAAAAATGCTTTAGCGCAAACACAGTAGACAAATAGAAAGTTGAGACCTTATAGTCTTTAAGAGAACTATAAGAGCTTGATACATAAGGGCTTTTTGAAAACCCAGGAGGGAAGATTACCTCAGAAACTTTATGATTCTTATCATAAGACCTCCAGGGTTGAGGTTCCAGCACAAAAATGCCACCCTGCCCAAAAGGAAAAGAATTAGTCAACTTTTTCCCAATATCAGCATGTGACTATGTAATGCGCAATGCTAGAAATCGATCGCATTTGGCTAAAATTGCATTGTGTGTGTGTGTGTGTGAACTTTTTCCCAATATCAGCATGTGACTATGCAATGTGCAATGCTAGGAAATCGATCACATTTGGCTAAAATTGCATTGGATGCATGTTAAAGAATAGACATAAAAATTACCGGACGAAGTAGTCTCCATATCTTTGAAAATAGTATAAGCAAACCATCATCACCCCAATTCAGATGAATCCATTTTGTCACGCTCAAACTGAAAATCAGCAGACAAACATTAGCAAACAAAGAAACACAATAAGGCTAAGAAACACTCAACTAGAAAAGTAGAGTTTGTACATGAATGTTATGATATGACAATACACAACAACTATTGTGAGCTACGAGATTAGATCAACTCACTTTCCACTAGTCTGTAAAGCCAGTACACTATAGGCTCTCCTTCTTTTAAGACTGGTTGCTATACTTGGAGGATCTATGAATATATTGAACAGTTTACAACTGATAGTTTACAAAATTTGATATTGAAAAATTGAATGGTGTTCTGAGACCTAAATATATGGAGCTCTGTTCCCTAAGAGCTATGTTATCTATAGTTTACAGTCTTCTTATCTGGTAATCATGTTCAGTTATAATAGAGTCTGGTAAAAAGGTTGGCTGCCATCACAATTTTTTTTATCTTATATTTATAGTTGAATGCCTACATATCAGGAAAAGTTCCAATATTAAAATGGTCTTTCTTCATAGGAATGAAATCCAAAAGAGATTAGCAAACATCAGGAGCTTACCATAGAATGGTGTCATAATGCTTATTCGGTGGATCTCGACTGTTAACAAAATCTTCTTTTCGGAAAGAGACTATGTCAAATAGATCTGCCTCTTCTGAAGAGCAATTCCCTGCGCTGTCTTTCGTCTCTTCATTCAGCGAACCTTCAATGGTGCCCGCTGACCCATTTGTACTCTCACCAATGTCCAGCTTGGAAGTTTTTTCTGGTGTCCCCTTAGCTTTCTTTATTCTCATAAGTTTTTGAAGGTGCCAGTATGCATCCTGAACTCGATCTGAAAGGTAAACAAACTTATGTCATCTAGAACAACACAAGAACCCCAAGGCCCAATTTACATATTTACATTTAATCTCCAACACAGCAGCAGTCTAACTATTTTCTGCATATTACTGAGTTTTACATGACCCGATTAGGTTGACCTTGAAAAAAAGGTCCATCAGGATTTGGGCTTATTTGTTAGAAAAGTAGGGCAGTGGAGTCTAATCACTTATGCAGAGCACAAGCACTGTGTCCCAACCACTTACATTTTCAGTCTCGGGAAATGCATATTGACCTAATATCTATAAGGCCAAAGCTAGCAGAGAGTACATGCAGAGACACATTATCTATGCATGTCAACTGAACTCTGTCCTTCAGTAGCAAACTAGGATGGATATTGGGCATATATGCATACTGAATAGTAACCACAGTTGTATTAGTACATGCTTGCCTTCACGTCTGCACAAGTGTTGTAGATATGTGCATAGGAAATACAAACAACATATGCTACATCTTTGCATCCTAAATCTCAATGCAGCTTAGCAAAAGGTGTACATATGGACCAAGATATATTCAACCGAGAATGTAGTGTAATGTTTCAAACTCTTTCAAATTCCAGACATATAGGAACTTCAGGATTAGAAACTCACCAGGATCAATGTCAACTCCGAGAATGCTCCGGCAGCAGAACTTTTTGGCTGTACATATGTACAATCGTTAAATCACTATAGAAAAAACAAACAACACAGACATGCACACACCAGAACCATATACAAAATGAAAAAAGATATCTTCCCATAGCTAAAATAGTCTCAAGATGCGGAAAAGTAAAATAAACCATACATAATAAACTCATAACACACAACGGGAATCGATATAAGTAAGAATAAGTACCGATTTGAATAGTCATGATGCCGGCATTGCAGCCAAGGTCGAGACAGTCCTTGCCTTGAAACCATTCCTTGTTGAAAACCTTCAATCTAGGATCCTCCTCCGTGTCTTGACCAATCTAAAACACCATACAATGGGAAATAAGATTACATACCCATCCAAGAAACTTGCCTAGTTTCAAATCTAGGTCCGTCTATTTCAATCTAACTCAAACAAATACATAAACCCTAACTCAACCAAACACTAAGCACACAACAATCTCTAGTTAAATCAACACAAAATGCGCTAACCTCACTGAGCAGCAAGAACATTATAATTGAAATTAAAATTTAAAAGAAAAAGATAAAAAAAGAAGAAGAGAGAGAGGTGGAGTTTGGGGATTACGCGGTAGCCGTAGTAGGCTCTGTAGTTGCCGTAAGGGAAAACCTGCTTGCGTTTTTTGTTTTTGAGCTGCTGCTGCTCGGTCTTCTTCTCTTTCTCTGTGGTGCTCATGGTTTGGCTCGCTCGCTCTGCAGAGATTCTCAGTTGTTCATTCTCGACTGTAAAATTGAACTAGGGTTTAAGATGCACACTTGGCCTCCTTGGCTACATTTAAATTCTTATTGTCTCCATTTTTTTTTATATCAAATAAACAGCTCATTATTATCTTCTAAAAAAATTAATAAACAGCTCATTACTAGTAAAACACTATTAAAACACGGTGATCGAATTAATAAGACTAGGCGGGAGCTGGTCTTAACGAACCGAATTGTTTTTTCTCGATGGTTTTGCTCTTTTTTATATATTTTATTTCTCTCTTTTTTTTTGGTCTTGATATAACTTAAAAAGTCGATCATGTTCAGACAACCCGGTAAGAATTTCAGAACCATTGATTAACACGATAATGTCAATACCCTTTGAGTTCCAAAGTTCAGAACCGTTGGTTAACACGATAATTTACAATCGAACACAGCTCTAGAATGTGAAGTTAATTAGTGCCATTAGGCAGCATAACACGAGCAAGAGCCCCAAGTATTAGGCACAACGCATTTTGTGTTGGCCTGATATGCTTTTCATACTCGATTTTAAACTAATTTCTTATTAAGGGATTTAATACATTAAATTGTACTGAGCGAACCAACATTATATCCACATTGCTTGCTATATATCACAGAAATAGATCAACTGCAGCAAATGATTACAAAGAAAATAACTGAGTAATATCTTCAAACTAAACTATAAGGCTGCAAAACTAATTATGAGATGAATATTTGTTAAACCGGTTATTCGATTATAATATTATCTACAAAAGGGGATTTAATACATTCTATAGGACAATAACTTTAGCCCGCACTTTCAACATCAATGACACAATCTTGATACCAGTAACCCTTTTCTCTCACTCACTCCAATTCTTTTAGGAAATCAACGTTATCCACGAAAACCTGGAAAAGGAGAGAAATGTATCAGAGCTGGTAAATTAGGCAAGACTCCAAGTAAGTCAACTTCATAATCTAAGCAACTAAGTTGTACAGCGTTCCACATTTTGGCAAGGAAGTTTACTCATGTCAAGCCTATATCTTAAATAAATGTATAATCATTTACTGATTCTTGACCACTATATTGAAAGTCAATAACAAAAACCAAAAAAAAAGGCATGAAGCATACCGACTTCCAACCATCAGGGTCCAAGCAAGCAGTGATCTTTGTGTTAATACCAGGTAATGGCCCAGGTTCCCGGGTAATCTTGCCTCCGCAGAGTTTGATTGCTTCAGCAGTTTTATAGACATCATCTGTGCCTACTGCTATCTGTTCAAAATAATAAAATCACTCCAGAATATTAGTACATAATAACAATGCCACAAAACCTCATATATCACCGTTAATGTGGTATAGCAGAACTAGACTAGAAACAAGCAAAGGCACCAGATAATAAAATAGTAGCCCAACTATTACATGCAAGGCAATAAGAAATCGTACATGTAAGAAAAAGCAGTATCTTGTTCATAACAGATTGAAGAAAAGAGTCCGGGTTCTACCTGAGCATAAGCATTTCCTTTGTCGTATTCAGTGACCCCATAGTTGTACGTCAACTCCAGAACACAATTTTTGTCTTCAGGACCATAACCGAGCATTGCTATAGTATACTACAAGTAATGAGCATAAGATTATGTCATTAAGGTATTATGGGATCCCAGGTATTATCCCCAATCCCAAAATCAAAGATGACTATTCCAAACTTCCAGGAAACATATTTCACAAAATCACAAGCATTAATTGAGAATACATAGTAATGGCCATGGAAAGTTGATGACAAGCTCAAATCTGTCAAATTATGGACTGCACATAATCTTCTTATCCTCTCTTCATACTTCAATCAAGATTCTCATTTTAAGATCTCATACTGAAATATATTTAATGAAAGAAGCACCATAAAGCAGACTTTCTCATCTAGATCGTGATTCTAACATGTCTGGCAAATTTAGTGTACAAAAGGTGATATGTTAATTAAGCCATTTAGGGAAAACATGTGAGTTACCTTGTACTCTGGATTATCTCTCTTGCGGAGAAGCTCCATGCCAAAAGCCTAGACAGCAGAAAGAAGAGTCAGTACTATGAAGTAACAAATGACTTCCAAGCAAATTGGCAGGAGAGACAGAAGATACATCAGGAAACATAGTCTGCCCAAATCAATTCTCACCTTCTCATAAAAAGCAATGGAACGATCGAGATCACCTACACGAAGCATAACTTGACACAAGGGCTCAGGTGTAGGCCCTCTTTCCAAGAGTTCAAACTTATAACCATCAGGATCTTCAACAAAAGCAATTACTGTATTTCCACCTTTCACTGGACCAGGTTCTCGGGTCACCTTGCCTCCTTTAGCTTTTACGAGTTCCACAGTCTTAGCAACCTAACAACAATAACACAGTCCTATAAGGTCACCCACTAAGAGCAATACAAAACAGTCTGCAAAGACAGTAACAGCAACACCAAAAGTCATATATAAGAATCAAATAGAGACTTACATCCTCAACAGCAACGCCAAAATGACCAAATGCAGTTCCAATATCATACTTGTCTACCCCGTAATCTGAAAGTGTCAATGGAAAATGGACATAAAAACTCTGTATCTGGACAAGTGATTATCGAAGAAATTCACAAGCAGGTCTTCATAAGCTCCAACACCCCAGAATTTAAAATCTGGGAAAAGGTAATGGAAATAGTTAAAGACTGCTTACTATAAGTAAGTTCGATGACGAAATGGGAATCCTCTGGCCCATATCCAAGGAAAGCATTTGTATATCTTTCCTCTGGAATGTCACGTTTCCGCAGCAATTTCATTCCCAAGCACTCGGTGTAGAATCTGCAGCCAAAAGAAAATCCGAATCAAAATCCCTGGTTCCTCCTTTCATTATCATACCAACACAGGATGACACATCAAATCAGTAACACAAGAAATTCCACGCTGCATTGAAGAGAACAGAGACACATACTTTATAGTCCTGTCCAAATCCCCAACGCGGTACACAACATGGAGAAGCCTACGTTTGTCCTGCTTCACCCACTCTAGCACATTCTCCGGCGAAGCTGTCGTGCTCGCTTGAGCTGCATTCCCCGCAGCGACCACCCCCATGGCTTTACCATCACTCCTCAACATCTTCGAAGCCTTAAAACCAAACGACTGCGACTGCGGCACAGCTGTCAAAACAATTCCAATACATCAACCCCACCTTCAAAACCACCACAACAATCTCACACTACACACAATCCACACACATTGTCATCATCATAATTCAGCTAAAAAATTTACTCCTATCTCCATGATTTAAACCACTATGTTATAATCTCCGAGCTAAAATATCCAAACTATTTCTACTAGATTGTACTATTACACTAATCAAACTACTCCATCACAATAAATCAAATCCAAACTGTTCAACCTAGAGCCGAATCCAGCTAGAGACCTAGGGTTTAAGAGCGAGAGAGAGAGAAGCTAATATTACCGCTGCCGAGGTGGAAGAAGGAGAGCCTCCGCGGCGGAGCGAAGGCGGCGAGGGAGAGGCCGGAGGGGCGGGAAGCTCCGGCGAACCGCAAGGTGGAGAGCGACGGTCGGATGGAGGACGCGGCCATGGGGATTATCCTCACCATGTCGTCTCTCTGAGCCTGAGAGGCTGTGAGTGACTGGAGTGCTGCCTCTGCAATTTTTGTCGTTTTGTGAAAGGAGAAGAAGGGAATAAGAATAAAGATTGAAGAGTGGAATTAGAGGAAACAAGGACGATTGAGAGTATTCGATTCGATGGTACTTTTTAGTGTGTTCTAGATTTTCCTTTGTGTAGGTTTTCGGGTTATTGGGGCCCCGGCCCAATTAGTTGCTGGAAATGGGAGAGCAGCTGAAACGGGAAGCAGAGGACCCAAATATAGCAAGGTGGCATTAATTTTGTGCTAGCTGGATGGGTGTGACTTGGGACTTGGTTTGTGGTCCATGTCCATATTCAGAAGCACTTGCTGTCTACTATGTATGTCACTTGTGTGTTCATTCGCAGTTGCAAACTTAACCATTCAATTTGAAAATAACTATTTGCACTGTATGATCTATATCTACAGCGTTGTAACTGGCCGAGTGAACATGCATGATCGGTATGGTATAATATACTTACTAATAATATGTACAAAATGCAAGAGAATTGGGAGAAATTGTGAGAGAGATAGATGAGAACTCCAATGGATCCTGCAGACATCCAGTGTCTAATAATGAACAGACTTTGAACAATAACATACCAAAAGATTCGTTTGATGGAACATTGGGTAGTGTCATGTTGGAGTCCGTCGATCTTTGGTCCTATATTGTTTGGCATACTGTTGTAATCTAGGATCATAACAATAATAATAATAATGGAGTCATGGAGGTCCCTCTCTCTCCCTCTGCCCGTAAACTAGGGTCCAAAACCGGCCAAGTAAATATATGATAAATAGCGTCACAGACTCGAAGGCCGGCTAACTAACCCATATACTATCTATATATATGATTGCTTCTCCGATTGGCTCAGGTGGCGATCCTACTGGTTCGTGTTGGTGGCCATTAAAGTTGGCACAGTATGGTCTGTGGGGTTGGTCTGTCTCCAGATAGCCCTGTTTAATTTGCAAAAGCTGATGTGACTTGATTGCGGAGAGAAATGCTGACCATTCCTCACTAGTCACGGCTCTGATCACCTCAGCCTCATCAAGTCAGTTCCTAGTCGTGCGCGGCGGCCTGCACAGCCTTCCCGTGCACGGAATGGTTGCAAGTGCGATCCTTCGCGTGCCGTATTCTATTCCTCTTGATCCATCTTACTACCTCCCACTATCTTGGTTTGGTTTTTCTTCGTTGTTATTGTTTGTTCGACAACTTCACAATAATTCTTGTTTGCGTTGTATTTCATATACATGTGGAGCTATTCTAACCGTTCAAGTATTCTGAAATTTAATGAGATTATATATACAATATTTATTTATGCGAATTACATCTTATATATTTGTTACTCGACAATTAAACTTCAAACTTATACCGCATAATATCTCTTGAAATCAAGTCAAATCCAATTTCCTCAATTGAAAATGAAGTTAAGTTGGGATATTAGTGGGGAATGAGAACGATTGATGGTGTCATTATTTTGGTTACAAATAACACTAATGTACAAACCACATGTTATATACTCATTCAATCATTCCATTTGTGCATATCCATTTCTTTATTTAGAAAGGCCGAAAGGGGGTCTTCCCCGCCGTACAGCCAGCCCCATAGGCTGAAAACAACGATGCATTGCCTTTTCTGGGTTGCTCCACCATACGAAAGATACTTAAGATAGAATGATCATGCATGCTGGTGTTTAAAAAGTATCATATTTGTTTAAGTCTTTCCTTTGCTATCATTTTTGCTCAAGTTCTAAAAGTTTAAAGCAAGGTTGTGGAAGAAAGACGTGTATGTTTGAAACCCGAAAGGGAAGAAGAAAAAAATCAGGAGCGAGGCTATAAAAATGATGAAGACCAAGCTAGGGCATGTCGATCAATATCCTTTTCAGGAGAGGAAAAGGGCCACTATAGGGAAAGTAATGTGATTATGAGTGAACGTGGGTGGCTTTCTTGTTCGTGTTTGAAGATGAAACAGTCATGCACGCACTCTTTAGATAAAGCGTAGGTAATTGAATTATTGCATGGAAAGGGGAAAAAAATAAGAAGTTAGAGGATGACATACATGGTTATTATGTGAATCCATGTCATGATGTTATTATTAGAAATAAAAGAATAACTGAACAAGATATTACTTATACATTTGTTCGAATTCATAAAATTTATAAATCACAAAATGTACCAAGATTAATCAATCAACCCATAATTATTTCATTTGAATGGATAGTTTGATTAATTAATCAGCCCACCTATTTTACTTGACCAAAGTTACATTACTGATTTTAAGTTTCAAAATTCAAGAATTATGCAATACTATGTAATAAGTATCAAGTTAATTTTACTCATGCCTATCAATGAATTTATAGTTTGCTAGCACATTGAAATTATGTGTTTTGTCCACCAAACACGTGTTTGCTAGAGAAAAAAAAACACGTGTTTTTGAGAGTAGAAACTCATGTGAGATGGACGAATAAGTAATTAATTTGCACGAGACCTATTGCTAACCTTTACATGTCGATTCTATTGAAATATTAAGGATCTGAACATGAAAAATAATACAAAGTAAATAAAATGTGGAATGTATACATACACCATGTAACGTACATATTGAATTAAATATGTATTAGTTCTCTTCTCGATGATGTTCAAAATTCAAAACTCAAATAAACTCATTTAGTATAAGACTATAAGTTAAGTACATACGAGCAAACCATAGATTTTCGATCACATTTACTAATTACAGGGATGAGAGTAAATAATGTATAAAAACTAAAAAATTATAAGAGCGGATTTGGTATCATTAAAGATATTTAGTATTTTGCTGTATTTATAAGTAAAGTTCATATTTAAATTTTAAAAAATAAATATTATATGTACGTACATAAAATATACGGATTTATTTTTCCCTCCAAATTTTAATTCATGCGCACAGAAAAAAAACAAAAATTGAAGAACGTTTAAATTCAAATTGAATAGAAAAATCAACCCAATCAATAAATAAAGATTGAAGAACTTTGGAATTTGATTTGCTAGCTTTCTCAATCCCCAAATCAAGGATTTAAAAAATCAAATACAACATCAGCTAGATTCGAAATTCCACATTCAAAATTCAAAAATAAAAAAAATAGTTAAAAAATTAAATCCAAAATCCATTATCCCGATACTACCAAAGAAACACACCATATGGCCATCCACACCTGAACCCCCCCCACAACACGACCACTTACAGCGCGTCGCACGAGCACTTGTCCACAAAAAGCTTCAGACCCCCCACTGACAAACTCTGCGAGGAGTAGAGAAAAGCCTCATCCACAAAACGACGCCGTCCCAGCACCACCACTCCCCGCTGTCGACCCCACGCGCTGCTCCCGATCCGAAACTCAAACCCCAAGCCAAAGCAAAGCACCCAGTCACAATAACAAGCAAGGCACCCCCACATTTCTTTTAAACCCCACTTTCTGTAAGATAAGGTATAATGAGCTGGTGTGAAGAATTGGGGAATTGAGTGATGGGGTGTGTGTATTCTAGGGTGTGTATTGGGGAGGTTAGTAGTAGTACTAGTTCTGGGAGAAGGAATGAGACACATAATGTGAGGAGTTCTGAGATCCCGGTGTTCTCGCCGGACTCGTCGAACGAGGAAGAAGAGATTAGAGATGAATTCAATGGAGGAGGAGGAAACTACAGCCGTGATGCCGAAATGGGCATCACGAGGCTGTCGAGGGTTTCGGCCCAGTTTCTACCTCCAAACGGGTCCAGAACCGTTAAGGTTCCTTCGGGGAAGTACGAGTTGAGATACTCGTATTTGTCGCAGAGAGGATATTACCCTGATGCCCTTGATAAGGCGAATCAGGACAGCTTTTGTATACACACGCCGTTCGGGACGAATCCGGATGATCATTTCTTCGGGGTTTTCGATGGGCATGGCGAGTTTGGTGCTGAGTGCTCGCAGTTTGTGAAGAGAAAATTGTGTGAGAATTTGCTTCGGAATGGCAAGTTCCAGGTGGACGCTGTTGAGGCGTGCCACGCGGCGTTCCTGGCGACGAATACGCAGCTGCATGAGGATGTTGTGGATGATAGTATGAGTGGGACGACGGCTATAACGGTTTTGGTGAGGGGGAGGAAGTTGTACATTGCTAATTCGGGGGATTCGAGGGCGGTTATAGCTGAGAGGAGAGGGGAGGAGGACCTGGTGGCTGTGGATTTGTCGATTGATCAGACGCCTTTTAGGGAGGATGAGCTGGAGAGGGTCAAGATGTGTGGGGCAAGAGTATTGACTTTGGATCAGATTGAGGGGCTGAAGAATCCTGATGTCCAGTGCTGGGGGACTGAGGAAGGTGATGATGGTGATCCACCCAGGCTGTGGATACCTAATGGGATGTATCCTGGGACTGCTTTTACCAGGAGTATTGGTGATTCGATTGCTGAGTCAATTGGAGTTGTTGCCAACCCTGAGATTGTCGTTTTGGAGCTTACACAGAATCATCCCTTTTTCGTGCTGGCTAGTGATGGAGTGTTTGAGTTTATTTCTAGCCAGACCGTCGTTGATATGGTAAGGTATCTTGCTCCGACTTTGTTGCGAATCTAACTATAGAATCTGTGACAGTTATATATCTTTGATTCATTGGATGCTTATTAGCTTATGGCCATATCTAATGTTTTTGTTGTTGGTTATAGCAGTTGTTTGATATAGGAGTTGTCAGTTATGTATTATATCTTATGTTCAACTCAAATTCAAAAATAGTCATTAATATTGTAATACATATACTTACGTGCTGACCCTTTGATATTTGGGATTTAATAGTTATTGTAATGCAATATGTACTGAATTCTAGAATCACAACAAAACAAAAGTTGAGGATAGGTTGCAGAGTATTACGCACCGTATAGTTTCCATACCCGTGGCGGTTCATCCTAGGGTATGTTTACTGACAGTCACTTCTGAGGTGTAGGTTTGCTATTGCAACCCTGTCATATCAATTGCTGCTTAGAGTAAGAATAAAGAACTAGAGCTTTGCTGATTCATCACATAACTAAATACTTGAACCTGATTAAGTGCTAATATGAAAGAACTTGATATGATGCTGATCAGCTTGAGACAAACTTATTACTTATAGGTCAGATGATGCAAAAAAATAATGAAGTATACATTTGGATGTAAACATTATTACAATCTTCTATATCTGTTTTACTACCCCCTTAAAAAAATTGTGTTTTAAATTTTTGGGGTTTTTTGTAGTTTTAGAAACTCGAGTTTCTTAATCTGCTACTATATACTAAAAGCCAAATTTTTTTAATCTGCTACTATATTTTCTTAATCTGCTTATTTATGGGTTTTAATGTAGTTTTAATTTTGTTTTTTTCTCTTAACAAGTATTCCATTCCTGCACATTGTTTACAATTTCTTTATTTATTCCTGTAAGATCCCCCCTCTTTTTCTCTTAATTTTCTTAATCCGCTACTATATTTTATAGGTTGCGAAATATAAAGATCCACGCGATGCATGTGCTGCAATTGTTGCCGAATCTTATAAACTTTGGCTGCAGTATGAAACCCGTACAGATGATATTACAGTGATCGTGGTGCATGTAGATGGGCTAACTGCTGTAAGAGGACTTGCTGTCCAGAATATGATGTTTTTATATTTTATGTTAAACTTAGAAAACTCATAACATCTTATTTCCCCAGACTGCTGTTGGTCAATCAGTACATCCTGGTTCAGTTTTACGGTCACCTGTTCCTCAAGTTGTAGAGGTCACAGGATCAGAATCTCCGTCAACCATTGGCTGGAACCCGAGGAACCCTCGCACAAAACACGATTTGTCAAAGGCACGTCTTCGTGTTATTGAAAGTTCTCTAGAAAACGGGCAAGTTTGGGTTCCTCCATCTCCAGCCCATAGAAAAACTTGGGAAGAAGAAGTACTACTCGATTTCTTATCCTTCTTGCTATCTCTTTCATCATAGTTGTGTATGATAGATAAGAACTATCAAACTTCTATCCTCATGAGTTCTTATTTGAACCAATGTTTATGTCAGGCACAAATTGAGCGAGCTTTACACGATCATTTCCTCTTCAGGAAACTTACTGACTCTCAGTGTCAAGTTTTATTGGATTGCATGCAAAGGGTTGAGGTCCAGCCTGGGGACATTGTTGTTAGACAGGTTAGGTTTGTTATGTATAGTGTATTTATGTACTTTTCTGCTCTCATTCACTTTTTATTGGCTTTGGCACAGGCTTTAGGGGAATTTATGGACTAGTGAAAACAATAATTTGGAAGGGATTAATTTGTTACACTATCAATTCGAATGAAGTTCAATTTACTTGAAATGCTTCAACAACATCAGGATTAGTAAATGTATATAAAAGTAGGAAGTGGATTTTTAAAAACATTCTCATAGTGGTTCTCATAAGCAGGAAACTTTTGTTTGCCAAGCATAATTATTACATGTGTGATATAGGACAAAGGTTACCCCTGTTTCAAAAAAATTTGATTTATATCTTGGTGATCGTCAGATTACACATTGCCAAAACATAGCTTTTTCCACTAGCAGATTAGATGTGGAAGTTCAAAGCTTAGCTTTAGTCTGAAATTAGTAATTCTAACAGTTGCTATATTTTGTAGGGTGGTGAAGGAGACTGCTTTTATGTTGTTGGCAATGGAGAATTTGAGGTGTCGGCCGCCCAGGTTTGAAAAATATCTCATCTTCTGACTCTGCTTCGTTTGGATAATTCATGAGGTCCAACAATTTGTGCTGACTGATACAATTGTGACAGGAAGAAAAGAATGGAGAGGTCCCGAGGGTTCTGCAACGATATACAGCTGACAAACTGTCATCCTTTGGGGAACTTGCACTAATGTAAGTAATTTATTCATATTTTTCTTTTATCTGTTAAAGCAGAAGCTGAAAACTATCACAGCTAATTTAAATTGACAATATGTTTTACATGCGTGATGTTCAAATGAACAGGTGTAGGAAATTTAAGGTTTCAAACTTCTACGTGCACTCTAGTCTTCATTATTTGATTCTTTTTAGTTATGGTGCCTGAGATAATGCGACACATAATAGCTTGATAGATTGGATTCTGCCCCTTTCCTTAATCTTTGATTTCACCTTACAATAATGCAGGTATAACAAACCACTCCAGGCATCCGTTCGTGCTGTGACCACTGGAACTCTCTGGGCTTTGAGAAGAGAAGACTTTCGTGGAATTCTAATGTCAGAATTTTCTAATTTGTCATATTTGAAGTTGCTTCGATCAGTGGATCTTTTATCTAGGTTGACAATATTACAGCTCAGCCATATTGCTGATTCTCTTTCTGAGGATTCATTCTCAGATGGGCAAACAATTGTCAGTGAGGTATACTTGCTTCATTAAGGATATCCATTTACTCTGTTGTCCTTATCTTAAAGATACTTAACTGGTATCTGCAGAATGAAGGGCTATTGGCGTTGTACATTATCCAGAAGGGAAAAGTGAGGATTACATTTGATGCAAATTCAGTTAGCAATCCAGTTGTCCACAGTCTCATGTCTGACGACCAAAAACAAGGTAATAATCCTCAGAGCGGTAAAGAGATCGTAGTGGAGAAGACAGAAGGAAGCTACTTTGGTGAGTGGACACTTCTCGGTGAACAAATTGATTCGTTTAATGCAGTTGCTGTGGGGGATGTTGTTTGTGCTATTTTGACAAAGGAAAAATTTGATTCAGTCATTGGCCCTTTGACAAAGCTTACTCAGGATGATCAGAAGTATGTTGTATTCTCAGACTGTCTCAGTTCATAAGTTTTACTGTTTTAGATGAGGCTCCTGTTTTAAATTCCACAGTTAACTTGGAGCTCTCTGGCGACATATCAATATTCAATTATAACATTTCATGTTGTATTTGATAACTCAAGACTGTTGCATAGCTCTGATACATTCACTGATGGAATATACTCTCCCTTATTGTACAGATCAAGAGATCAATCTTCGGAAACTTTATTGGAATCTGCTAAAAGTATTGATATCTCTGCCCTTACTAAAGTTCAGCTTGCTGATATGGTATGGTGTACAGTGTTCACTTGTGGTCATATTTCCAAATTTGAAAGTGTACTTGGATTCTCCTATCATCTAAATGGACGTTATGTCTTTCTTGTCCAGGAGTGGAGGAGGTGTCTGTATTCCACTGACTGCAGTGAGATTGGGCTTGTTCGCTTAAGAGATCCAGGTTGGTTTTCTTTTGTTTATGATTAGTTATTCAGTTTTTGGTTAACTGATCTCCTACCTACGTCATGTAGTGGTTCATGTTGATCTGGGATTTCTTTTTCCTTCTTTCCAGTGGGGGAGTAGAATTGATATTGAATTACTATGCCATTTATCTGGTGAACAGATTCTCTCTTTTTTTTTTTCCTTGGACATTCTGTCCTCTGCCTTTTGTTAAAGAGCAACAAAGTTGTTTTTATTCAGAAAAGGAGAGAGATACATATACTACAGTGAATTAAATGCAATAGTTCTCAGAAGAGTTTATTTCTGTATGGGCAGTCTGTAAACTGATAAATATATGTCTTGTTGATGTTGATTTTTCATCAGAAAATATGCTTAGTTTGAAAAGATTTTCAAGGCAGAAGGTCAGAAAGCTTGGAAGAGAAGCACAAGTATTAAAAGAGAAGGATCTAATCAAGACCATTAGCCCTTCAGCTTGTGTGCCACAGGTTCTGTCCACCTGTGTTGATCAGACATATGCTGCAATACTGCTCAATACGTGCATTACTTGTCCATTGGCCTCGATACTTCGCACGCCCCTTGATGAACCATCTGCCCAATTTTGTACAGCCTCTTTAATTACTGCTTTGGAGGATCTCCACAAGGTCTGTTTCTGCAAGTAACTTTTTTATCTCCGCTTTTTTCTTCAACTCTTGATTCTGCTCATAACATGTCTCTTCTGCATCATTCTGTCTTTTCTGTGTTAACTTTGAATTTCAGAATGACGTTCTCTACCGAGGCTTGTCTCCTGATGCTTTAATGTTGGACCACAAGGGACATTTACAGGTTAGTGTACTGCTCTTCAGTCTAAATTTGTTCATAGTATCTGGATTAAAGCTGGAGATTGATGGAGAGAATTGAATGAAATTCTCCTTGATTGCTACTTCTTTCCTGTATTGTAGCTTGTAGACTTCAGATTCGGGAAAAAGTTAGCTGGCCAAAGAACATGTACAATTTGTGGAACAGCAGACTTTTTAGCTCCGGAGGTAGTTCAGGGAATAGGCCATGGTTTCCCAGCTGACTGGTAATTATGTAACATAGATGATACATGCCATGTTTATTCTAGAAATTAAGCACCCCATAGAGTGCTTTATAGGCTTTAAAGGAAAATGTGTGATTTTTTTTGCTTGGAGAGCAAATAAATTCAGATCACTTGTCATAGTCAGCAGTGAAATTGGGAAGAGTTACAGGGGGAATATTCTTAAACTTCAGAATTTAGTGTTTAAGGCCTGCGCAAATATGATAATACACTTACCAGTAACTAGTTTTGTTGATTAAGATTTTTGGGAATTTTTTTGAACAAGAAGCTAGAAGCAAATTTGTTTGGATATTTCAGGTGGTCATTGGGAGTCTTGATATATTTCATGCTACAAGGCGAATTGCCTTTTGGGTCATGGAGAGAAAGTGGGCTTGATACTTTTGCAAAGATTGCGAAGGGACAGCTTAATCTTCCTCAAACTTTTAGCCCTGAAGTTGTTGATCTCATCACCAAGGTACTGCAGAATTTTTTGGATCAATTCTCCTATATAATTATATTATATAGTATATTTTTCACATTCTTACTCATTTTATAAATAATTTGTTTCAGTTACTTGAGGTTGATGAAAACACCAGACTGGGAAGCCAAGGTTCTGATTCTGTTGAAAGCCATCCCTGGTTTGATGGTATCGATTGGAAAGAGATGAGGGACGGTAGTTTTCCTGTTCCTCCAGAGATCACCTCTCGTATAGCTCAACATTTGGAAAGTCACTTAGACGAGTATAGTATTCATCAAGGTGCTCCGTCAGACGACGATGAAGAAGAACTTGACATTCCAGAATGGTTTGATGACTGGTAGAAGGATGAAAAAAAAAGTACAGGATTTTCAACGGTAGTGAAACTATTTCGAGGTGGGGCTTCTCTTTTCTGCTGTGAGATTGGCTCATTTTGCTGAACAATGAGAACCGCGGCCCCATCATACTTGACTTGATTTACATGTGATATTCACAGGCTCTAATTAGCCATTGTTGAGGTCAGTTAATAGATTTCATTTCTTTGATTTTTTTTTTCTTTTTATTTCTTGGATGCAAGTCCCCCTTCTGTAAATACATACATGTGTAAATAAATGAAGATCCTTCAATGCAATTATATTGCTTAATAGTTGCATTGAATTCTTATATCAGTATGTGTTATTGAAACTCTCTTGCCGTAAGTTGTTTGGTTCCGACTTCCGAGCGAAAGTTCAGTTTTCTATAGTTGGGGTTCCGAATAGCAATCTACTCCTTCGAGGTGAATGAGTATGTAACAATGATAGCATCGTGTATGCGCTAGCTATAGTCGAAGGGTATAGAGGTTCGCCACTTCTAGGTGTGTGCCGGCAGCGTCTATGGATCACATATACAAGGGTTTGGGAGTCGAAAGGGAAGAGGACGACAATGAGGAATTTGAATAGATTGAAATGGTGTCTGATTTTCGACGGTGCTCCAAATCTGATCCTGAGATGGCTGAAGCCTGAAGGGTTGGGAAACAAGGCCATAGCAGGTCTGAGGTTAAAATATTGAACACGATTAATGTATTAATTAGTTAATTAAACTTAAACACAGATTTCATAGATCGAGTCCACTATGATTAATAATTTTAGGACTGGCTCCAAACATAATTACATAACTATAAGGCATCGAGCAGACAACTCTTAAAAGATAAAAAAAAAAAACTAAAACTTGATTAACATAAAACATGTAAAGGTGACTAATGTATGGTTTCCTTGAAGACAAACAAAGCAGGCTCAGCTCTTGCGTCAATCTTTTCATTCAATAATGTAGAAGCCTCCCGGTGATAAAAATATATATTGCAACTCTTGCGCCAGCGATTTAGACAGGTTTAGAATCTTGTATGAGGCTCATCATATTATATTTACAGTCTGATCTTATTGTAAAACAGAAAATTATGTCTGCCTTGTCCTCTCCTTGTATTAAGAAATGACAAACTTTCAGGGATTCTGAATTTCACCGGAAGACAACCACAGGCTGATGAATATGTTATCGTATTAGTCCGATGCTTTGGAAGAGCTTAACATGTCTCATAATCCTATGAATGAGCATGGTTTATTTCATGGAAGACTAAATTGGCATTCAATTTCTTGTTGCCTAATTCATGAAGTTCTTTTCTTGGAAATGAAGGTAATTGTTAAATGAAGCAAAGCATATATGACAGTTTGATACTGCAAAGTATAAGCAAACAGTTTGTGACCAAGGAATCCATAGATTAAAACAAACAGTGTTTGAGGGTGTGTGTCTGTTCCCTCTTTGAAGCTATAAACAAAACTAGCTAGTATCTAAAATCTATGAAACTAATGATTGCTTTCATAAACAGAACATGTACTAGGAGATTTTGCAATGTTGCAATTACACATTTGAAGACTGTGGAGGCTGTTCAGACCTTTTCTCTCTATTGGCAAACCACTGGACTGTTCTTCTGGCAATCGGCAACCAAAGCCGCCTCGTTCTTTCCTCTTTCACATTGCTATAAAGCAATGAAGGCTCTTTGGTTCTATTCTTGATACCCCAGTTTCCCAATCTCGAAAGACCAGTGATTTCTGACATTGATCTCTTCTCACCTTGACTCATAGAACTCGAGGCATGAGTTGGTAGGGCTGAAGTTGCAAAAGTAGTACTATTTTTGTTCATTGTGCTGTTGACTTTGTATTCAAACAATCTCTTCATCTCCATCTCCTCCCTAATCTTCATAATCTCATCATTTCCTGTTGCTTCTCTCAACGAAAACTGCTCATTGTTCAAACGAGCTGATGAGGAGAATCTACTGCTTGACATTGCATCAAGCATCTCTGAGTTCAAGAACATGAGGTCCGAGGAACTCACATTACTCCATCTATTCTGGAACACAAAATCGGACACAACAATTTTGTGTTTGTGCTTGTGCAGGACCTTGTCACCCTCCTCCTCCTCCTTGAGAATCCCACCTTCTTCTTGGACTAACAGTTCATCATCTATACCAACACCCTTCTCCATTTTCCTAAAGCTGCTTCCCACGCTGAACCTTGAAGAACCGCGGTTGTCTTCCTCTCTTTGAACAAAGAGCTCAATGTTTGACTCTTCTCGCAGCTCCGATTGGTTATCCCACAAGAGTCTCATACTGCTTGAATAGGCAATGAATGTGAGGTCCTCAGAACTGACCTTGTGCCTGCAAAGAGGACAGCTTGAGTGCTTCTCAAGCCAGTGATCGATGCAATCAATGTGGAAAGCATGCTTGCACTTGGGAAGCAATCTGAGGACTTCAATGTCTTCAAATTTCGACAGACAGACTGAACATTCCAGCCCTTCCTTTGAACCTTTAAGAGTAGAGAATCTGAAAAAGGGAAGTGCCTCAATCACTGTCTTGTCAATACCAGAAAATCTAGAGCTTGTGCCGATACGCCTCCCATCCAAGTGATGGTTGCCATGAGCAGAAACTCTTCTATGGCAGAACTTGGCATACACTAAAAGAACAAAAGTCAGAGCAAACATGACGGTTAGAATACCAATAACCACAGCAACACTTGGTTGAAAATTAGACTGTGTCTGAGATTCAAAAGTGCCTCCAGCTTGTGCTTCAGCATCCATGAAGAGCACAGAACTAAAAAGAAGCAGAAGAATCAAGTTCGAATGAAGCATGGGAAAGAAATAATCTTGAAACTGAGACAAGATTCTAATCATGCTTCCCAATCATTCTGTAAGCCCCAAAGGTTGCTCAGCACATATTCATGCCTACATGTGCTCTTTTGAATTTAGGGAAAACTGGAAAAGGGTGAGATGGGTTTGTTTCAATGTCAATTCTTACTGAGAGGGTATATTTATATCAATATGGTGAGTGACTTGTGATCAGTTTTCTTGGTTTCTTCTTGGGCAGTTTCTGGTATGTCCTCATTTGATTAATCCATTTTCTATAAATTCATGAATATAAATTAAGACTGATACTTGAGAAGTGATGCCAAGGTGGGAGGGGGATCACTTGCATGTAGACAACATATGGCTTCTTATGGAAGGCTATAGGCATTTTTTGCCTAATGATCCTGCATTTTATTATTAGTATTACCTGCAACATGACATCAAAGTGGCTTAAAATTTCAATCATTCGTTAACAAAACCATTAAACTAATGAAGTTGGAACCTGGTTTAGGAAGTTGAAAACTTCTTTAGGCCATCACAGGTAATGTTTGTCCACAATGTGTTCCAGTTTGAGTCTGGTGTTGGTTTTGCTTGTCTTCTCATAATCGTGATTTGACCGAATTCAGAGAGATAATAATAGGTTATTAGTGGCGTATGAAAGTCAAATTTATAGGTAGCGTATGCTGGCATGCTGTATATACATTAGCATGCTGTATGCATTAGCAAATATGCTGAAAAAGTCAAGATGATCGGGTTGGCTTTTGTTTAGGTGACCTCATTGCACAGAACAGCATTTCCAGTCATGAAATTAACTTGGCTCAATCAGTAATATTCAGACCTGAAAGCACATATAACCAAACCCTGAATTTGATAAGCAGTTCCATTTTAGTGTCTCATGCCAGACATGAGGTCCTGCAACCCCATTGAATGAGATCAGACTGGATTAGCTCTGTTCAATGGAACTGACTGAACTTTTCAAAGGGCTAGGGAAAACAAACCCTTCAGAGGTTTAGGGTTGGTTATAAAGTCCATACTTGCTTGACCCTATCACAGGCTCACGTAGGTGTAAACATCTACTGTAATTGGATGACCGACTCCCAGCCGCAGTATTAGTACTACGGAGTACTATAAACTTTTAATTCCAAGACGAGGCGCCTCATATTTTCTGCCCAAGGTTCAGGTTTGTTACCCATTTGGTACAGTGAAGCTGAATCATAAATTTGTTATATGCAAGTGTTTTAAAGACTGCACATGGAGGATGGTGAGGAAGTAGGAAATTTCCAAGAGTTAAATGACAGTGGTATGGCAGCTTGAATGGAGATTCAAAAAATAAGATAATGAAAGTGAAACCCTCAAACCCAAACCAAATCTATAAGCTTCTGCTATATTGACAATGAGATTCTCCATGTCTGGCATGTTCAAGGCCCTGCTCCATACTCCATAAGAACACATAACAATATTCAATAAGACCACTTGATGATCCTTGCTGGCATTGTACTAGATGTAGGTAGCAATAGTACAAGTTATTTACTAGATAGAACAGTTACATAGCGCTCCACAGATATCATGATTTCTTGCATCATTTTAAAATTCAGAAGCCATTATATGGAAAGGAACGCAACTTTCCTCAAAAACTTCATGGTATAAAACTGAAATGCGAGCCCTTACTATCAAAACAGATTGACAGAAGAAGGTGCAACAGTAAGGGGATGAGTAGATCATTAAAAACCGTCGCCAGGTTTTCCTGGCCAAGTATAACTTATTAATCGGGTTAAGCATACATACTGCTAGAAGCTCAGAATCAGCTCTGAGCGGAGGCAGCAGGATTGCCATTTGGGACTGTCGCCAAACCAGTGCCGCTTTCTGGATTAGAAGGCTCTTCGCTTGCATGCCGAACAAACTCTTCAGGGGACATGTGGGAACCATGGCAAGCACAAACTATTCTGATTTGGTTTGCGCTGTATCTGTAAGTAACACCAGAAATTGTCCTACCATTGGGGCCTGGACCTTTGGTAGAAACCCATGGTAGATTTGGGGAGGAACCAGATCCCCCAAATTTTATGTCTGCAGCAATGCCTGGTTTTATAGCTGAAAAATCAAGAGAGAAATCCTCTGCCATTGAGCGGTCAGGTGCATCTTTTGTCCTTGTGTTCGTGCTGCTTACTTTCAAGTCTTCTTCTGCTTGAGAAGAGGAACCATCTTCAGTGACATGCTGTTTGCCATCACCTTTTGCCCGTTCTAATATCCTCCCATCATACGGTGCAGCCTCAGATGTATTATGAGAAATTACTTGCATTCCAGCTACATTGATACAAGAAGCACAGTAAATTACTATTCAACCATCACCACTGAAAAGTGAAACCAATAGTCAAGGACAGAGGAACACCCCTGGGTATGGGGTAATTATACAAAGTATACAGGACACCTAAATTTTCAGTTCACAACTGAAGTTACCTGCGTTTGGTGGATTTCTGCCAGCATAGTGAAACTGTTGGGTATGAGGAACACCCCATGAATTATCCTTATCCAATATTGGAAGTTGGACAGGTGAATAGCCAAACATAACTGGCAAGTTTCCAGGATTCATAGGTTGAGTCCCTGACCGCTCACTATTTGCAATGGGCATCACCTGCATCATTCCAGGAATCATATGGGATGATGTGCTGGGTGCACCAACAGGGTTAGAATCCTTCGTAGGGAGAGAGTAGGGCATATTCATCATGTTTACTGATTGCATAGGAAACGGATTGCCATATGTCACATTCCCAACCTTGTAATCATTTTCTGATGATATATTAAACCTCTTCTGCCCATTTGAGTCCACATCACTTGAATCAGCAAACCTGCGAAGCTCTTTTTGAGCATCAGAAGAGTCACCGGATCCAATAAATCGCTTAGAGCCATCATCATGTTGGGATATCAGCCTTGAGGCTGAGCCCTCCACTTCAGAATCTGCCACGTCTTCATTTTCAGCAGTAGAGCCATCTTCTGTTATGGAAATGTGGGATGCTCGCGTCTTCTCATGCATATCAGTGTAATGAGCTTCTCTCTCATGCTTCTTTTGATTGTTCATCTCTTCAAACAAGGTCTTGCGTTTATTACCAGCGTCTGTTTGCCTTTCCTCTATTTCATCTGACTTGTTATTCTTTGCAGCCCAGACTCCTCTCCCATTCAAGTTCATTGATGTGTCTGCATCACCATTGGCCTTGGACAAGTCATTGAAGAAGTTCTCCTTAGGTTTCACTGAATCACTTCTTTGAGAGCTACTGCTCGACTCTTGCTTCTGAGCCCCTCCATGAAGAAAGTCTTTGAAATCATCTGCTAGTTTGTTGTCTCTGTCCCCTTCTTCCACTCTAGTATTCGAGGAACCACCATTTTTACCCTTGGACTTCACAGACGATCCCCCACCACAAGAGAGACCCAAGCTAAGCTCAAGTCCACTCTCATCCTCCATTTTTTTCTGAAAAATTAATTGAAGATTCTCTTCCTCTCCTGTACTCTATGCAGGCTATATTTTCAACAGTATCGACACCAAAGCAATGGTTCTAATTAGTAATTCCTGCAGAAAAGGCAATATCATTACAGAATTCCAGTAAAAGTAATGTCGAAAGCCTTAGCCCTTCTCCGCTACCATACATAACAAAGACAAAGATCAGACAGTGGCTTTGATCCTATATCATTAGCATGACAATTAGGGTCAAGCTTCAGACAGAACTTATTGATACTATGTGAAACAACAGCTGTTAAGTAAGCCCTAGTCTAACACTTTCAACCCAGTAAAAACATTCATTACCTGGAACTATATAATTAGACAACGGATGAAAAAACTTACGAAACGCTTGTGTCACAAACAAAACAAGATAGGCCATCAGAACACAAAGTACATAAACAACAATTTACACAAGCTCGCGCCATTTATTACATTTACAATTTTACATAATAGTGCATCAAGTGCGAAATCAAGACTGCACACATTACAGTTTCCCTTATATCTAGTATCAGGAACAAACACGCACACACACACACACACATATACTCCAAGCAACTGACTTTATCAAAGTACTTTAATATGAGCTAAAACTAATCATCATGGGAAATGAAAACCATAAGTAGCATGAGACACAAATTAGGGGAGAACCCAGATCTGCTCTCGTCATCATATTACGCCTATTCTCTGACAGAATACAAAAACGATTGAAATGATTGAAATGAATACCCAGCAAATCTAAAGATTGAAACTTTAACATCAATTCAGGAGATTAAACACTGATAATCATCCAGTTACTGTGACTAGATCTTAATGAATGGAATTCCCAAATTCCACAAACAAAATGAAAATAATTTACATGTAATTAATAAGTGAGCCACAGATTTAATCAACAATAAAGGTGGAAGCTTTGCAAGAATATTGATAAGTAAAACAAATAAGGAGAGAAAGAGAGACCTGAATGCGAAGAGAGAGATGATGGAAACCCCAAATCAAGCTGGTTTAGTGGTTTCTACAGAGGGAGAGCAGTGAAGGCACAGAGAGAGAGAGAGAGAGAGAGAGCACTTGTTAAATTTGCCAAGTTTTTTTTTTCTTTCTTTGGATTTATGTGTTTTATTATTTGGCGCACGTGAATATCATGCACAAAAAAGGAAAGTTTATCAGGTAAAATGTTATCCCATGTTTCAACTTTTTACCATGTGCCAAAATGTTACTATATGGAATGGCAGGTGGAATGTCAATTGTAAATGAATTTTGACACCCATAGGTGTATTCTTTGCAATGATGTCAAGAGTGTTACACAGAAGTATCATTTCCAAAAAATTTACTGGAGTATATCATTTTTATTTATTTTTTAATTTTATTATTTTTTACAAAAAATTAACTCAATATATAGATATTATTATGATAAATTACTGGTCACTCCTTATATTTGTACTGTGTCGACAATTTAGTCCTTAATTATACTTTCAATTTCAACTGATCACTCCTTATAGTCTCAATTTTCTACTAATTAATTCATTTCATCCAAAATAATTATTTACCATTTTTCAACTTTCTGAAATGCCATTAGGTTATTTTTCTTATCTTTTTACTTTCTCTTCTTCAAAACCAAAACCAATAAAAGCTCCAGAATATCTTGGTTTATGATTGTTGATCTTCAATCTAATAATTTTATAATTACAAACTGATTTCAATAAAAAAAAAATTTGATTTAATACATTTTGGCTAACAAAATCAAATAACATCACCATCACCATCACTATAAAATAAAATTCTATCAAATTTCCATCATATCAATTTAAACCAAAATGAGATTAAAAAAAATTCTCATCATCATCTTTAGCATTAACAGCTCCCATGAATAAAACTATATAAATAACTATCATTTCATATATATAGTTAAGCTTACAAAAATCACTACTATATACACTATACTTAATTAATTTTTTTTTTGCCAATAAGGCTCAAACTTAATTTGACTATATAGCCTTTCATAGTTGGTTGTGTATTCTTTGGTTTTAGTTTTGAAGAAAAATGAAAAGAAATCAAGAAGAAAAATAATAAAACAACACCTAAGGGCATTTGAGGAAATTAGAAAATAATTAACAACCATTTTGGACAGATTTGACCAATTTGTTGAAAATTGAGACTACGAGGAGTGACAAGTTGAAATTGAAATCACGAAGACTAAACTGTCGAAACTCTAAAAGTATAAGGAGTGACCAGTATTTTGTCCATATTATTAAGTGCATGTTGCTATGTGCTTAAGACTCGTACTCGCTTGTCTATTTTAGTAAGATGCTCATCCGTGAGACCCGTGCTCTCATTTTCGATGCTCAAAATTAATGTAGTTATAGCTAAGGATCTGCAAGGGAATCGCACTAATATATGAATCAAGAATCTGGGGATCACTCCTGTAAAAATAGCTAGGGATGATGATCGATATAGCTTCTCTGTCTAGCAGTTACTTGTTGAATTGCAGCTGTTTCCGAGTAATCAATTTATAGCAAGTTAAGTTTTGGCCAGAAGACATGTATATGTTGTTAATGATGATGTTGCAAATATGAGACCTGTTGCATGTCATCATCGATTCATCGTATTGTTGGTGATGGCCGGTTTACTGATGAAAGATGAGAAAGAAAATGAATCAGAATCAGTAAGAGGAATGTTGCAGTATTAGGATGTCCTTAATTAATTATCAACACCATGCATGGTGTTACTGGTACGTATATATGTATTACAGTTGGATCAATACGACTCCCAGCTGAGATGATATCGGTTTCAATCCTTTTTCGACTTCCTAAGATGAACCAGTTCTACTAGGGATGCACAATGACTTGGTCTCTTGTTATGTCGAACAGCTTAATTGGTGAAGACAGTTGGACAGAAGACTCCACGCACAAAGCAATATGTTGCTCTAGCTAGCTTTCTCTCACCCCTCGAGCTTACAGATCAGTACACATGAGTTTGTACTATCACTAATGACCAGTAAAATCTAATTATGCAATACATCCCAGTTTAAAGCTGATTATAGATGGGAATCCGGCTCCTCTAAAGTTATGTAAAGTTAAGTGCGAACTGCCAACTTCATTTGCTGATATGGTGATGGAGGTTTCCTCATCTGAAACGGGTGAATGGAGACTATGGAGGGAGTTAGAATCTAGTTCAGCTAGGAAGACCAATTAAGTTGGGCAGGGTTTGGAATGGAGAGTTGTATGGTGGGGTAGAATGTCATCATTTTATTCACAATTTTCTGATTTTCTGAGTTGTATGGTCGTCTGCCGGCAGCAAAATAATAAGGTTGTGATCTGGTAGGCACGAGATATGTGGGTTTGGGAGGTTGAAGAAATTAGATGACCAAGATGGAGTTGGACTGTTGGTAATTTGAACAATACACGATGACATTTGATACACAAAGTCCATGATTTCGTTTCCATCCAATCAATGTCAATGTATTGTTATGTACTTGGTGTTTGGAAGTTATTTGCGGAACATTTTTGAAACATGATCGATTTCTATAACAACTAATTTACGTTTGTGCTCCCATTTTGGACCATACCAATGATCCTTAACTCTCCACCAGTTGGTTCATTTAATTTGCTCTTAAAGTATCAGTCTTGATTCACATAAAGTCGATAAAAGATTGAAATAAAGTCAAGAGTTATAGTCCAATTCAACATTCATATACGTACACTACAGAGTACTGAGTCAACTTTTGTTTCTGGAATCAATTCATCATCTCCTTATCCATATTTTGGAATGATTTATATCTGCTGCTCGTAAGTTTCCAAATCAGATATTGGATAAGTTTCCCGTATTGATTCAGTTAAGCACATCTTCTCACATCTTAAATAGGATAATCATGGATAAGATTGACATGGTTTAGTTACTTTTCGATTCATGTTTTAGTACCAATATTTCATCATTTATCCAAGTAATCTACTCTGAAAAAAGAAGAAGACCTTATTCTAAATAGACAATTAAGGGGCTTATAAATTGTATATGCAAGTTGCAACGACGTTACGAGGACGTTACGAGGGGGTCAACAGTCACAAAGAGTATGATCACTATGATGAGGTTAGGATGATGATTTGTTTGGAAGAAAAATACAGCCACTAGAGTTGAATCATTTCCAAAGATTCCATAATGAGAAATAATATTCAAGACCAACCATACTCTACTTAATCCTATAATACAGCTAGTCCATGCATGTCCACCTCTAATTTCTCAACTTGTTTTTGTTTTTTTTGTGTAGAAGATAGTTAAAAATAAATGATACAAGATAAGTAAGGACTTTAATGTTGATTTCTTTTTCCCATTGGATAGAAAACAAACGACTTTGTTGTTAAAATATTGAGCTGTGTTTCTTGGGTTTGACCAATCCAGCTCCATATAAGCTAGCTGCTCCATACTTGTACTCTTCCAGTCTCCCATATCTCCCTTCTGTAAGTTTATGTTCTGACTTTAAAGAGAGAAGAGAGAGAGAGAGAGAGAGGAAGGGAGATTTTAAAGAGAGAAAGAGAGTGAAGAGGAGAGAATGGCAGGAGGGTTTGGAGGAGCAGGGGTACTACATGAGAGGGCTCAACACTACGAGCATAGAATTACTCGGTATTTCATCTTTACTTGCATTGTTGCAGCTCTTGGAGGTTCTCTGTTTGGCTATGATCTTGGTGTTTCAGGTCAGTCTTTATTTCATGGCTTTACGATTTCTGGCATTAAAGATTGATTAGCTTCTCTCTCTTTTTTTTTTCCTGGGCATCTGTAATTCAATGATATCAGCAAATCTTGTGACCATGTTTGTCAGACTGAGGTTTTCTCCATTAGCTTCTCGTTTTTCATTAGCCTTTCAATTCATAAACCAATATGATATATGTTCAATCTTGCCATTGCCACTGTCTATTAAATTAATCAGAACATTGAGAGGTTGAAGAAATGTCTTTATGGTCATATAGAGAGAAAAAGGAAGTTTCATTATATCCATACAAAAATTTGGTGCTTGTAGTTTTTAAGGTATACTGATTTGTCTATTCTGCTGTTTAAGGTTAAAATGATTCTTCTGCATTTGATCAGAAAATTTAAGGGGAAAAGTTTTCTTTCCTTTTTTCTTTTGAATTTCTATATCTAATTTCCATACAGTGGAAACATATCATTAGTGATGTGCTGCCTCACCTAACAATTGAACATATCTGTTTTGTGATTTCCTTATCCACAGAAATGAAAGTTCTGCTAAATTTAGATAGGCAATCAATGTATACCAGCTGTCCATTACAGTTGAAACGTTACATATGATTCTGTAATCACTATAGTAATAATTTTACTTGCTATGCTTAATTTCAGGTGGAGTGACTTCCATGGATGATTTCTTGATAGAATTCTTCCCTAAAATCTATAGAAGGAAACAATTGCACCTCAATGAAACAGATTACTGTAAATATGATAACCAGATTCTGACACTCTTCACATCCTCTTTATACTTTGCTGGCCTGATTTCGACATTTGGAGCTTCCTATGTTACCAGAAGCAAAGGCAGGAAAGCCAGCATTATTGTTGGATCAATCAGCTTCTTCATAGGAGCTGTCCTCAATGCTTCTGCAAAAAACATAGCAATGTTGATCTTTGGAAGAATATTTCTTGGTGTTGGCATTGGATTTGGAAATCAAGTGAGCTTAACTTAATGTACTTCAACTAAAAAGAGTTAACACCATCTTTCTGATGAGTTTACAGCTGACAGCTTTACTTTGTTGATCTATGTGTTATCCAGGCAGTTCCGTTATACCTCTCAGAAATGGCTCCTGCAAAGATTCGAGGTGCAGTTAACCAACTTTTCCAGCTGACTACCTGCTTGGGGATTTTGATAGCCAACTTGATCAATTACTTTACCGAGAAGATTCATCCATGGGGTTGGAGACTGTCGCTTGGTTTAGCTGCAGTGCCGGCAGTTCTTATGTTTGTTGGTGGTCTCTTTCTTCCTGAGACCCCAAACAGTCTTGTAGAACAAGGCAAATTAGAAGAAGGACGAAGAATACTGGAGAAAGTGAGAGGTACAACAAAAGTTGATGCAGAATTTGCTGACCTGCTTGATGCCAGTAAAGCAGCTCAAGCCATTAAGCACCCATTCAGGAATCTACTTGCGCGAAAAAACCGTCCCCAGTTGGTGATTGGAGCACTGGGAATCCCGGCATTCCAACAGCTCACTGGCATGAACTCTATCCTCTTTTATGCTCCTGTCATATTTCAAAGCTTAGGTTTTGGCTCAGGGGCATCTCTGTACTCATCTATCTTTACCAGTGGAGCGCTTGTTATAGCAGCACTTATTTCAATGCTTTGGGTTGATAAGTTTGGCAGAAGAGCTTTCTTCTTAGAAGCTGGTACCGAAATGATATGCTGCTTGGTAAGCTCGAATCTAAATAAGCTGATGTTTCTTCCCTAATATGTATTGCATACTCACTTTGTTGTTCAATATACTGCAGGTTGCTTTGGCCATTACACTTGCACTGAAGTTCGGACAAGGAGAAGCCCTTCCAAAAGGAATCGGAATCTTCCTTGTGATTGTCCTTTGTGTATTTGTTTTGGCTTATGGAAGGTCTTGGGGTCCATTGGGGTGGCTAGTTCCAAGTGAGCTATTCCCCTTGGAAACAAGATCAGCAGGACAGAGTGTTGTGGTGTGTGTCAACCTCTTCTTCACAGCTTTGATAGCACAGTGCTTCCTCGCGTCGCTATGCCATCTCCGGTATGGGATTTTCCTGTTGTTTGCAGGCTTGATAGTCATCATGAGTAGCTTCATCTTCTTCCTACTGCCGGAAACAAAGCAGGTCCCAATAGAGGAAATATATCTTCTCTTTCAGAAACACTGGTATTGGAAAGGGATAGTTGGAGATGGGGAGCCAGTTGAACCCAGTGGGAAGTCTGGAGCAGTAGTTTAGATTTGCAGCACAAACAAAAAGTGCAGATTTCTTAGTCACACTTGGTTTTCTGAATTAAGTTTTAGTTTTATAAAAAATCAAGTATTAAAAGGAGCTTGCTACACACTTTGACCTTATTAAAAATTATTCGATTGTATCAAACAAATAAACAGTTCTAGTGAAAGTTGAAAGTCTCATGATCAGTTGTCTCTTTATTTGATACAATCAAATACAATTGAATTAGCAAATGATTTTGGTTTATTCCGAATTTTTACAGAGATTATTTTTATTAATTAATTCAACTTTTGAACATTTAAAATCGTTGATAACATTGCCCAAAATATGCAAATTAAAGAGAGTATGGACGCGTCCATATTGGTATGGACACAAGTATTTTCCAAAATATTATATTTGCTCCTCCTCAATATCAGATTGGAAAAAAAATTAAATAGAATAAAAATATAATATATATGGAAATATATTCTCTATTTTGTTTTTCTCATTTGTGAAAAATATTTTATAAAATATTTCTGAAAATATAACATAACAGTAATTTCACATAACTTGACAAAGTTAATACTAACTTAAAAAAAGAAAAGGTTCAAGTACCGTTTTTAGAGATATGAATATAAATTTCTTTTAAATAAATAATTGAGAAATCCAATTCCTAAATGAACAGAATTTGTCCTTGGCTGTGAACAAAGTTGACTTCTGTAAGTGCTCTTTCACATGGGATAGGAAGGCAGTAACAGATTTGGTGTTCATCCGAATTAGTCAAATCTTTTCTTTTCAAAACTTAGATTATCATTATCCCAATGGACCATATCCAAATGGATATGTCCAGATATTAAACACCTATCCCATTTTGTCTTTAGAAGAGTGCATTTCCTAATTGGGATTACTAAGTATGAAGTGGCCTACTTATCTGTGTTAACATTAGTACTATTTCCAATCAAGCAAAAGAAAGACGAAAAAGAAATTAAAGACCAATTTTGAATGCCAGGGACCAGCGTACGTACCTAAAGGAACTGTCATTCTCTCAACTATGCATCAAACGAAATTGTTGTATATGTGGGAAATGCAGCAATTGAAATGTGAAATGGAGGCGAAATAAGCCAAGGCATGTAAGATTATGAGGCAGAATGTATCACCAAAAATTCTATACATCATTTGCATATGCAAAAATACATCTGCAGATTTGCTAAGATGGATATCATGCCAATAACTTAGCTAATTCATCAACTCTCAGGCTTCCCTGAGGTACAACACTATCTAAAGGTTCACCAAAATCTCTTGTTCTTTTTCCGTGAATTTTCGAATCCTTTTTCTCACTTCCCTTCTTCGCATCAATTGTTATCTCTTTCACTTCCAACACCGTGGCTTCTTGCTTCTCTTTTCTTACTACTAGCTTCTTACTCAACTGAGCTGCAACTCTCCTAGGTCGATGCCGAAACACTGGCCCAGGTGGAGCAGACTTGGCAAGAGCAACTGCCCTCTGGTATACAATGTCAGCATCCAACAACGAATCGTCTAAAATAAGTGCACTCCCACTCCCAACAGCTTCGTTCAACAGTGATAGCACCTTCTCTTTGCACACTGCACTCAATTTCGCTTGCTCACCGAGAGTTTGCGAGTCTGCAGAAGCATCTTGTGGAGTCTCATTACTATCAGGGGCCACCATGAAGGAATCCAACTTTGTTTCAGTGTTTACAACAATTACTGGAACGATCCCAGTCCCCAATGTAGTTGCTGATGCTTCATCAGCATAGCGCGTATTATCCAATATGTTTTCAGTTATAGATGTACTGGACTCACCATCAGCATAGCTGGTTTCTTGTGGTATGGTTGAACTGCTATAGGCCTTCATTTCCAATTCTGCTTCATCATTTCTAAAGCTTTTGATGTCCGATATGGTCACAGTTTCATAAGTGCCTTCCAGATTGGAAACTGTATCAATTGTGGCATATGGATCAATATACGGTGAAAGGGATGGATCCTCAGTTCCCTCTGCACCCACAACTTCAGAACTTAAAGAGGGTATACTAGTGTCGATCATTTCAGGATATGCACCCTTGACTGAAACTGTAAAAGCTCGTAGTGTCGAAGCTTCTTCACCTTCCAAGGAAGGTGCAGTAGAAGGTGATTCATCAACATTAGATTCTTTGGCTTCCTTAAGATTACTCTCTTGATTTACGAGAGACGACTTCCATTCCCGTCCTCTCCACATAAGAATGCTCTCGCGTTCAAAGGAAATTAGCACACAAGGGACAAGATCCTGCATTTAAAGAATTACAAAAAATTTCTTTACATGCTTCTTTATGAAAATCATGATAAGATTACCTTAAAACAACTGAAACCAGACCTTTAGTTTAGCACCTATTTTTCGGTAGTCGCTACCGTTCATCCCTTGACAATCAATTCGCACTAGTTCACACTCTACAAAGGCCTCTCTGACATTGTCTACCAGGTCAGAGTATACTCCATTTTTTCCTGTCAAAACCAAACTGGTCACTATCGGTTTCCAAACGGACAAAACTGAAACATTCTTATCCTAATTCTAAAACATCAGTCCTAACAAAATTAGGCATAATTTTGGTACCTAGCTTGCGTATTGGTATCAGATTCCTCCCCTTCTTGCGCATTTCAGTTGCTTCTTCAACTGTTAGGCCCTCAGGAGCTCGCTGAATCAACCTAGGATACACCGGAGTGATAGGTCTCCAAAGCATGAGAGGAAACCGCGGCCGAGTCTTATAGTTATAGTTCCTTCCCCGGAAAAGAAAAATGACCCCACCTTTTCTGTAAATGATCTTCCCTCCAGTTCTTTCCTGTCAAATCATATAGTCCAAGTATAATGAACCCGAACCACAAAAAGCAAAACAACCTAAGAAACAACACATGCATAAACAGTAAAACTACAAAAACAACTTAACTCATGCCATATCACTTTCACAACCTATTCCTCTAAAGTGAAATCACAGGCATTTCGAACAGAGTACTAACTCGGAAGAGCAATAGCTGACCTCTAATTGGTGGCACACATTTTCCATGTCGACGGTACACACTCCTTTACATTTGATCTTGCACACTCTCCGCCTCTTCCAATGAGCATGAATATTATCCAGCATGTTGTGTGTCAAACCATCTCTACCTACAACACACTCAAAAGTTTCGACTCTATAAGACTCTGCAAAAAAAAACTCATAACTCTGCATCATACAATTCCTAATGTATAAAGGAAAACAAGTAATGTACCCATATTGAGTTGCCTCCTGGTCTTAACACAGCCATTAACCAAGTCCTTGACTTCCTCATCGGTCAACGGGTCACCCAATATCTCCTCCCTGGATTTCACATACTTAGGACCCGACCCGGGTAAATACGGACCCGGTGACTGCACCGGCTTAACCCCCTTCTTATGCGGCGGCGGCAGCTCGAACGAGTCAAACTCCTTCAGCTTCTTCTTGCTCGCCGGCAGTGGGGCCCGACCCGTCCAAGGCCGGCCCATCGTCGTCGGCCCGAACGGCGCGTACGGCGGCTCCCGGAGCTTAATCGGCTTCTGCTTCGGCGTCTCGGTGTAGCTGTACTTGAACTCAAACGGCGCGCCGTCGATGACGTAGGAGAGACCGTCGTCGCCGACGGAGATGCTTGCTTTCCGGTCGACTTCTGGCTTCTCCGAGATTCTCGAGAGCTTCGTCGGCTTGATCACTCGGCGAAACGCCGGGTGCGACGAGCTAGGGTTAGGGTTGGGGTTGGGGTTTTGGGAGTACTTGGATTTTCTGCCGGGAATTGAAGGCCGTGAGGGAGACGAAGGCGTGCCGATGGATTTGAAAGCGGTTTCGGCGGCGGCGGAGGAGGCGGAGGTGGTGGAGATTCTGGCGGCGGAGTCAAAGCGGCGCTCGCGGCGGAGGTCGTCCTCGATTTCCTGCTGGGCGCGGCGGCGCTGGTTGAACTTTTCGGCGTTGGCGTTGTTCCACCGCGCGAATCGGACCTCCGTGGGAGGGCGGGGCTGGAGTGGGTTGTGGGCCGGGTTCGGGTTCACCGGTGGCGCGAAAATCGGGCATGAAGTCGGCAAATTTAGCGCCATTTTGTTGCTCTATATTTGAAGATGCCTAATATCCCAGTAGGCAAAGATTGAAGCTTTTACAAGAAAAGAATCATGCTTGAAACGACGTCGCTTTGGAAAGTTGAGAGCTTTTGGGGGTTTGAGAGAGAGAGAGAGAGAGAGAGAGAGAGAGAGAGGTTTAAGCTCAACGGCCAAGCTCCAAAGCTAGAAGAAGCTATAAGGCTAATACGACGCCGTTTAGCACACTGTAAAACTCAGTGAATGGCTGAAATGTAATACTGAGTAACATTAGGGGTATTTCTAAAGTCCATTGCTAGGAGTGTGAGATTTATAAGAGCAGAACTTAAAAGGTTGACTAAACTCTTCTGGGCTCACCCAGAACTCATTTCAAGGTACTCTTAACTCTTTCTCTCTCACTTTTTGTATTAGTTCTTCATGTGATTCTCTGATTTGGCTAAATGAAGTAGTGAAATGAATTAATGATGTAAAGTTTTAATCTTTATTTCTCAGCTGTTTGAGTTGTATATGTAAAAATGGAAATAGCTGCTCTAACCCAGAGACTATGCAACTTTGAAATCCGGAGACTTGTGTTGATAGTTGGTGTGGCGGTTGCTGTTGTAGTTGTGAATCAGTGTTTTGAGCTTCCCTATGGTAAAGATTTTTACTTTTCACCTGCTGATGCTGGTTCAGCTTCAGTAGTTACAGTGTTGGGTAATGTAACTAGTTCAGGCAATTCGGAGTCTAGGAAGATTGATGTCGTTGGTGTAGTGGGGATGATAGTTAATGACAATGATGTTTTAGAGTTAGAGAAAGATGCAAGTGATGTAACAGTTGAGAAGAGTTTTCCGGTAGGAAGCAATAGAAATGAAGGTGATAAACCTCTTGAGGAAAAGACAATAGATTTTGGAGATGATTCTGTACTGAGGGATAGTGGAATAGGTGAGAATAACAAGGTAGACAATGACCCTAAAGCAAGCTCAGCGAGTGAATTTCGAAACGAAGATAGAATTGTGTCGGTTGTAGCTCAAGGAAATGGCACAGATAGTGAGGAGAACGTAAATGCAGTTTCAAAGGGTGACATCATACAAGCTACTGAAATTCAGGTGGAGGATAAGAAGACTGAGCCATTGCAATTTGTTTCGGTCACTTTGCACTATAATTCATCACTGACTAGTATTTCAACGCTAAGGAAGTGGAATCCACGACCAACATCAATATCTCAGATGAATTTGTTATTGCTTCGAAACCCCATTTCTTATAGTTCAATGGTATGTATACATTTGAGGTTCCAATTTGAGCAACAAGGAATGAGTTGTGGTTTCTGGATTCTCACTGTACTTTTATTGGCAATAGAACCCACGGCGGTATTCCACACGTGATCGTGAACTTCAATCTGTAAAACTGAAGATTGAGAATGCTCCAATGATAAGGGACAGTCGAGGGCTTAGTGCATCTATTTTTCGAAATCATTCCAAATTTATAAGGTAAGCTCGTTTTCTTTCAATAAGTTGAACTATTCTACAAGGTGTATGCATTACTGTTATGAATGTTCCTGCTGGCCTGTCAATTGCCTAAACTATTTCTGTGGTTTTCAATTTGTACATTCATCTTCTCATCATTGAAGGTTCACTCTTTAATTATCTTCTTCTTGGTTGTTTGAGCATTGTATGAGCACCCACTATATGCACGTGAACTGTATATAGTCTAAGTTTGGAATGTTGGGGATCAAGTAATCTATAACATTTATACAAATTATATTGCAGGAGTTATGACTTGATGGAGCAGAAGCTCAAAGTTTATGTTTATACTGAAGGTGAAAAGCCTATATTCCATCAACCTTTGATGCGGGGAATTTATGCCTCAGAAGGATGGTTTATGAAACTAATTGAGGGAAATAAGAAATATTCTGTCAGGGACCCCAGAAAAGCTCATTTATTCTATTTACCCTTTGATTCGCACATGCTGAGGTTGAAACTTAACGGCACCAATAAAAAGGGTCTAGAGCTGTATTTGAAGCGATATGTTGGAGTAATTGCAAAAAAGTATCCTTTTTGGAATAGAACAGGAGGAGCAGATCATTTTCTTGTTGCTTGCCATGACTGGGTAAGCTGCTCATTCATCAATCTAATTTGCAGTTTGTAGTCCTAGAATCACCAAAGCTTGAATCTTCTGATAATATTGCCCAAATCTTTAGTCTTGTCAGAATGCAACGAGGCCCCATAAGTCAGTACACAGCACCTCAGGCATCATGCATTAATGTAGACTGACTCAAGCTCCATCATCTGTGCTTGTAATTATCTTTTACGACTAGGTACACATTCATCACGTAGGGTTCTGTAGTGTTAGTTTTATGTATTACTGTCATGCAACAGACAATCAAAACTTTAAACGTTTTGGAAGTGCAACATACTCATTCATTATAACTCTAGTCTTAAGCCTTAATCTAATACAGCTTGTACTATGGAATTTCAGGCCTCCAGGATCACAAGCAAGAACATGGGGAGTTGTATCAGATCTCTTTGCAATGCCAATGTTGCTAGAGACTTCAAAATTGGCAAGGACACCAGTCTACCTGTTACATATATACGTTCTGTGGAGGACCCTCTTGCAGGTCTTGGAGGAAAACCTGCTTCACAAAGATCTATTTTGGCCTTCTTTGCTGGGGCAATGCATGGCTATCTCCGACCAATTCTGCTGCACTACTGGGAAAACAAAGAGCCAGACATGAAAATCTTTGGTCCGATGCCACGAGATATTGAAAGCAAAAAAATTTACGGGGAATACATGAAGAGCAGCAAGTACTGCATCTGTGCCAGGGGTTACGAGGTACATACACCTCGAGTAGTTGAGGCCATATTCCATGAATGTGTACCGGTCATCATATCAGATAACTATGTGCCTCCTTTCTTTGAGGTATTCAACTGGGAGGCATTTTCAGTTTTTATACAAGAGAAGGATATCCCCAACTTGAGAAACATTCTGCTTTCGATCCCTGATGAGAAGTACCTGATGATGAAGTCGGAAGTGAAGATGGTCCAACAACATTTCTTTTGGCACAAGAAACCTGTCAAGTATGACTTGTTTCATATGATTCTCCATTCAGTTTGGTACAACAGAATTCTTCAGATATAGCTGTAAATTTGTATTTATGATGGGTTAAATTTAGTGGTAAATGTAAAAGCTGGAGTTTAAAAGTAGAAAGATGATGGAATTGTCGGTCAGCAGTGCTCTCAGTGGCAGTCATGTAATTCGTGTAACAAAATGGCAAAAGCGTATGATTCCTTAGTGAATACTATAACAGGCAAAAGGATCACTGTGGTGGCAACTTGCAAAGGGCACAGAGCCCTAACAAAAACAAATAATGTCAGCTGAAAATAATGAATGCTTTTTCCCTATCAATAATGGCGCTCTTTAAGACGTACGTGCTTCCATTTTTCAAAGCCATACGGGAAGCTAGGTTGGTTTTTGGGAATAACATGTGTTCTTTGGCTCTTTATCGAGTATAGACCTTGAACTGAACTGAGCTCAACTCAAGTCTTCTTCTTTTCTGGGTTCTGATTGGCTTCAAGGAAGATCAGCCTCAGGTCAGTTCTTAATCTTTCATTGTTATTCCTTCTAGCTAAAGCTACTGCTTTTACATTGCGGATTAAGCAGCGCTCTGATTCTATTGAGTAGGTATTGGACTATCAGAGACATGTTCTGTGTTCATAGATATCAGATAAGCTGATTAGTAGTAAACTAATTAACAAGATTAGGGCCACTACAAAAGGCAGCTTTCGATTTGTGTTGTCTGCAGTTGTTTCTAATCAGGAAATGCTAATTCTTTAAACTCTAATTGTTTCTCTATAAGTTCAATTCAGAACACAATTCAGTGCCTGATGCGACGCAACCAAAGTTCTGTTCATTTATATCTCTAATAGTTCCAATACTAATGCTTCTGCATTTTTTTGTTCCGAATGTGATTCTGGGTTGTTTATAATGCCTATGATTGTACATGATACCCACCTAATTTCGTGACCCTGTAATTTTATTGCTCCAGAAAACAAGTTACATATTCCTATTTCCTAAGATGATTGGGTAGTATCTGCATTATTGGGATTGCAAGGGTTAGTGCCCAGTATGGACTGCTCGTTTCAATTTCTTAAGCTATGCCATATAGAAACCCGGAGGCGGCTTTTAGTTATGGGGGTAGTGGCTGTTACTTATTTGATGTTTCAGTGGCTGTTGCTTCCCTATGAAAATGCTCTCCGGTCTCTATTGCCTCAAACTCAGGTTCCAGATCATGTCACAGGCAACTTCCTTGCAGTTCATTCTTCTGCCAAATCTGTGATGGTTCGCAATCCTCTTACAGTAAATTCTTCAGAAGGGATTGATACTCCTAGATTTGGTGGAGTGGAGAAATATGCTGATAAGTCTAGTCTTGGAGGAGAACTTGTGCATGAAAGTGAACCGAATGGAAAAAAAGGATTTAAAGAGATTGATTCACTTTTGGAAGAGAAAGGGATAGATAATTCTTTTGGACGTGCTGTAGATAGAATTGTAGATGAAAATGTTCCATCTGGGAATGGGGTAGATATCGATGCAAATCTGGCCTTGGTGAGCATTAGCAAGGAAGAAAATGGTTCTAATCTAGTTAAGGCCAATGAAGCTAGCTATGACTTCCCAGAGCCAACTGTGTTATCAAAAGATGAAGTTTCTACAGAGAATGCTCTGGAAGGAAACACAACTGTGGCAGCAAAGCATTATGAGGGTGTTAAAACCATATTTTCAGCCTCTCAACTCATTTTACCCGGAATAAAGCGGACCAATGCAAGTTACTTGGTGTCCAACGCAAGCTCTTCTGATGATTCTGCTTCCCTGAAAAGTGATGTTGTGACTATAAAAAATGGTTCTTTGACATTGACAAGTCCTGGAAAGAAGTTAATGAGGTGTAACATGCCACCAAAATCAATAACATCAATAGATGAGATGAACCTTACACTAGTGCGGCAACATGCTAAACCGCGTGCATTGGTATAAATATAGCAAACTTTTTCTGGTACTAGTCCACTTTTACTCTCAATTGAAGTTTATATAGGAGATCCCTAACCTTTTTTTTTTTTTTTTTTTTTTAATGTAGAGGCCACGGTGGTCCTCTGTGCGTGACCAGGATATTCTAGCAGTGAAGTCACAGATCCAGAATCCTCCCAAGGCCAAAGATGATCAAGAACTTTATGCCTTTCTCTTTCGTAATGTTTCAATATTCAAAAGGTAAATGGAACTAGACATACTGTTTAAATTAGTTTTGCACAAAATTGATTCCACTTTGACAAAAGTGATTCTTTTTCTCGGTTGGAAAAAAGTAACTCTTTTTACTGACATTTTTCTGCATTCCCAGGAGTTATGAACTTATGGAACGCACATTGAAAGTCTATATCTACAAGGAGGGAAACAAACCTATCTTTCATCAACCAATACTAAAGGGGTTATATGCTTCCGAAGGATGGTTCATGAAACTGATGAAGGGACATAAGCGTTTTGTAGTGAAGGATCCACGAAAGGCTCATCTGTTTTATATGCCATTCAGTTCAAGGATGCTAGAGTTCACTTTGTATGTTCGCAACTCTCACAACCGGACAAACCTACGCCAATATTTGAAAGAGTATTCTGAAACAATTGCAGCAAAGTATCCTTACTGGAACAGAACTGGTGGAGCAGATCATTTTCTTGTTGCCTGCCATGACTGGGTATGCCCTCTATGCATTTTTCCACTTTTTTGCTTTTACCGGATTTATATGAATATGATAACATAAAAATGAGTTTCCACAAATGACTGAGATTGATGATTTATTGCCAAATGACTTTGTCCAAATAAATGTGCACGTTGAATCTAAATATCTAATGAAACCTTTGGACTTCTTATAAGCTGGAAATAGCAGCATTTTCATAATCATGTGTCTTCTCTAATAACTATGCTTGTTTCATCTTGGAATGAATGTATTTTCTTCCTGCGTAAGTGTGTGCATCTATGCACTTGTAAGTTGTAACATGAGAGATTAACTTTTGTAGGCTCCATACGAAACAAGGCACCATATGGAACGCTGCATCAAAGCCCTCTGCAATGCGGATGTTACTCAAGGCTTTAAAATAGGCAGGGATGTCTCACTTCCAGAAACATATGTTCGTTCCGCAAGAAATCCTCTTAGAGATCTTGGTGGCAAACCTGCTTCAGAGAGGCAGGTTCTCGCCTTCTATGCTGGAAATATGCATGGCTATCTCCGTCCAGTTCTGCTAAAGTACTGGAAGGACAAAGACCCAGATATGAAAATCTTTGGTCCAATGCCTCCTGGAGTTGCAAGCAAAATGAACTACATTGAGCATATGAAGAGCAGCAAATACTGTCTCTGCCCCAAAGGTTATGAGGTCAACAGTCCCCGGGTGGTTGAAGCAATATTCTACGAGTGCATTCCAGTCATCATATCCGACAACTTTGTGCCACCATTTTTCGAGGTTTTGAATTGGGGAGCTTTCTCTTTAATCCTTGCAGAGAAAGACATTCCAAACTTGAAAGACATACTTCTTTCAATACCGGAAGAAAAGTACCTTCAGATGCAACTCGCAGTCAAGAAAGTTCAGAAACATTTCCTGTGGCATCCTAAACCCCTCAAGTATGATCTCTTCCACATGACACTTCACTCCATTTGGTACAATAGAGTTTTTCAGCTCAAACTCAGGTAAGGTTGCCGAAGTTTCAACATGTGCATCATAAAACATCAAGAGCGGCATAGGTGGAAATGAGGCCTTTTGTTTTCCTCTCTCCTCCTCCTTCCCTAGTAAGTTGTAGAAAGAGTTTCTGTTTATGTGCTAGCCTGTGAAAACAACTATAAATCCTGTATTCTCACCTTGTACATTGTAGTAATACTAATCAGTATTCAACTACAAATGAATCCAAGTTTTGCACAAATATGACAGTATGACATTTTCCAGGAATTTGATTTGCTCCATTTTTGGTGAAACCAACCCTCATTCCATCCTGATATTGATATACCATATGTTCTGTAACAGTTCATTCTTTCAGAATTTTGATACTTCTGAAAACTCTACCAAAATCGACAACTCTCATACTTCAGAACGCTAGGACAGCTTGGATCTACAACAACTTCAGTACTAAGGCAACAGCTTCGATCAGGGATGTGTCGAGACAGAAGTGACAGTTAATCGGGATTTCCCAGCACTCTTCCCTTCAGCAATGATATATCTCCACGTTAACCTCCGAAGAGCTCAACTCCAACACGCCACGTGTTACTCCCTCCCTCTTCCACACCTTGTTCTCTGGAAGACATTGACGTCTAATCTCATGTGCCCCACTCTGCAATCCGCTGACTGTTTTTAACACACACCAGAAATCCACCGCGTGTACTTATGAATCGCCCATATTAAAACTTTGTCTCCACTGTTACTCCAACACACTCTTACTGGTTCAAAGATCTGGTTTTTCACACTTGCTGTCGGTTAAAAACTATAGAAAATCCGTTTAAACTTGAAAAGGAAGAGACTTGTGGTGTGGGGCATAAGCTTCGGAATAAAGGCCTAATTGGATAACGATCATGGAATTTGCTCCATGCCTCCATCTCATTCGTTTGACTCTCTTTTCATTCGGTTGGTACAGTTCCCTAAATATACACTAAGCTTTTGTCTCTCTCTCTCTCTCTCTCTCTCTCTCTCATTCATTTTATAGCTCACTTTTTCAGAGTGTTCACCTTTGAAAATATCTTCCCTCTATAAATTGAATTGGCTTCTGTACAAAAACCGGCTCCTGGGTTCCTGCAGATTACATTTGTAAGTTGCTCTATCTTATATCTTAGTTACATTTTGTGTTCATGATGATGGATGTTCTTGGTTTTGATCTTATTCTGTCAAAGTTTGGTTCTTTTTAGTTGTTCCGCAGGCCTATTGTCAGCCTTGATCATATTGTTTGATGCATAATTCAGGATTCGAAGAATCAATGGGTGATGTGTATATTGAAAATGAAAGATCTGAAATGCCTTTAGCAGTGAGTACTCTTAGTTTTCACTATTTCATATTGTGCATTATGGATGCTATGCTTGAACTGTTGAACATCATCCTGTTTAGTGTTTAGATTTGAGTTCGGCAAGCTTAAAATACTTGAGCTGATTGTTATGCATCTATGGATTATCATTTCGGGGTAGCACTTTGGAAAGAGATAATAATTTGCTTTTCTTGATTCATTTTGTCTCCCTATAGTAAAATCTGGTCATAATTGGGATCTTTGAAGTTCCATAATTGGGACAAATATATTTCGTTTTGATTCAGAACTTGTGTTTAAAGATCTAATGTAAGTCTTTGTATCAGGCCTATTATGGTACCGTGATGAACACGAGTCTAGTCATTGATAGTCTGGGGTTCATCTCATCAATGGATGACATTTTTGACCATCTATTGATGTTGGCTAGTTATATTGGTCATCGATTTATTCAATTTGTAGGTGAGCTTTCTCACTAGCTGGTTTCTCTTGGTCATGTTACACAATTCCTCTGACATTTAGTGTTTTTGGTCTTTTACAACTGTCTGTTAAGCTAAGTTCATTCAATCAGACGCGATTCTTTTCCGTCTTATTCTCATTCCATCATGTCTGTTAATTGCAGAGGATCTTACCCTCCGAGAATTTGATAGATACTTGGAGGATTTGGTCAACATTTCTACTGGACAGCATTTAAAAGCATTGAGTCATGGCATTTGTAAATCATTTTCTGAAGGTTCTTCATCATCTTCAAAACCTTATATGTCTTATCAGGACCCTGAAATTTGTAAAACAAGAGCCTCAGTCCCTAGGTATGAATTGTTTGTAGATACGAGGTCTGTGATTGTTGGAACCACCTGCAGTCATGCGGCTGTTCCATTCATTTGTAAAGGGTAATGCCACTCCTTTCAATAGGTTTATGCAAATACTAAACTATAAAAGTTTCAGTAAGCATTGTAAATTGGAATCTGGCACTGAATCAAGTTTTGGTGAGGAAACACATCATGATCCATCTACTTTTAAGTGAACTGATTTCACCTCCTTCCCTCTTTAAGTCCTCGTATATACCATCACAAATGACTAACTGTTTTTGTATGCATTTCTGAAGTTTCATTATAATCAGCATCGTTGTTAACTTGTTACTTCCAATTGATGTAGGTTGATGCTGTCATTGGCAGGTTTACAGTTTGCTTGGAGGCTGGCAATGTCTTGTTGGAGAAGTTCTATCTTATATGTTAGAAGTGCTCATCTGCAAGTTTGTAGGTAATACACTATGGCATATGCCATTCATAAGTCTATTAGTGGCATCTTTTTATTTCATTTCAGGTTGGATTTTTTAACTTGGTGTATCTAATTGTTGCCTGTACATAATTTTCTGCATTGTTTTAGGTTTTCATAGAGTTTAAAGGTTCGTTTTTACATTTGTAGCATCGCATCTCGTGTACGAAGGACATTGCGGGGTTCATCTGATGATATTGGATGGTTGCAGCGGATTCCTAGTATGCCTTCTGTGGATGATGGTACAGAAAGATTCTTGGAATTGCTTGCAGGAATAAGGTAGTAATAGATCTGTTAAATGAACTGTTTTTGATGTTGTTATATATTATAGATTTATACTCCTCTTTGTTTTGTCTTATCTGGTTTTCAGTTTAGTAGTGGATTGATATGTTCATATATTGTACTTGTTAATCATTATACATTAGGAAGGGAAAGCATGAACTGCCTGACTCATTTGTTTATCTACTAATTCCAGGTATACAGAGATTCTCTTTTTTCTTCCTTAATTGTGACTCACTTCTTCCCACTTCTTAGAGTGGGTCCTATAGTTACAGTAACTTTGATATTACAGGACTCTTTAGCAATCACAGTCCATTGTATTTTGTTGGAACTAAGAGATTCTTTTCCAAGATGGGCCTAGCATGCCATATTGCGAAGATTCATAGTGAGGTAATGAATGATCACAGTATTCATTGTAAAATGAGATTGACCTCGGTGTGATTAAGTTTTGAATATTGTCTGAATGCTTTTGTGACCACTAATGATTATCTTTTCTTTACATGTGTCGATCTTTTGAGTAACTGAAGATTTCATATCATTTGCTTTCCTTTCTCTTGTGCATAGGTTTCTGTTGAACACAATGCGTGGGAGCTGAAGCAATATATTGAGGAGCTTTACTGGGGATCCGGTAAGCGTGTGATGCTGCTAGGGCACAGTAAGGGTGGTGTTGATGCTGCAGCTGCATTGTCAATCTACTGGAATGATTTGAAAGACAAAGTTGCTGGTTTAGCACTGGTGCAGTGTCCATATGGTGGCACTCCTTTAGCTTCTGATATTCTTCGTGAAGGCCAAGTTGCTGACAAAGAAACCCGCAGGATAATGGAGTTTTTGATATGCAAGCTAATCAAGGTAAGAGTTACCTTTGATTATATATTTAGCTATTTACTAAGCAATTGTCATGAGGTAGTTGATCCTATGTGTATGTACCTAGCAAGTGTGTGGAAACACCATAATCGGTTCGATTTTTATAAACTACCTCTGAAACTTCTGTGTATTTATGCTTATTATGGGTCTTTCAGTGATCATGGAAATCCTTCATATCAGCCTCACGAGGGACAAGAAAACATATTTTAGTATATATAGTGTTTGTTGTTTCTCCAGCGGCTGCTGATGCTTCTTATAGGTTTCATTTTCGACGGCCTTTACCTTGCTTTACAATTCAGTTTAAGAAATCAACACCTAGTTAGCCCTTCTGCAGTTCGTTCATTCAATTAGGTAGAAGTTGGTGGGCTTTGAGCTCTGTTCAATCCTCAAACATTTGAAATTATATAAGCTACTCTTGTTCTTTTGTGTTAATTATAGTAACAATAACGAGTTATTGTTAATTACATAACAATAACTCGTTATGGTTATTGTGGATGCAGTAACACATTTCATATATGGATTGTAGGGTGACATACGGGCACTGGAGGATCTTACATATGACAAAAGGAAGGAGTTCATCATGAAGTACAAGCTTCCTACAGAAAAACTTCCTCTAATTTCCTTCCATTCTGAGGCAAGCATTGCCCCCGGTGTCCTTGCCACAATGACTCATATAGCTCATGCAGAACTTCCGTGGCTTCCCCTTCCAAAATTTGGCAATGAAGAATCGAATAACATTGTTCAAGCAAGTCGGCAGTTGCCTATAGTAATTCCTTTATCTGCGGCAATGGCTTTGTGTGCACTCCACCTACAACTCAGGTATGGGGAGAAGAGTGACGGGTTGGTGACATGCCATGATGCTGAAGTTCCAGGTTCAGTTGTAGTCAAGCCAGATCGGAAGCTTGATCATGCGTGGATGGTTTATTCTTCGAGGAAAAACAATGCTAGTGAGGCCGATGCCTCTGAAATGTGTGAGGCTATTTTAACTCTCCTTGTAGAGCTCGGAAAGGGAAAGCTTTGAATTGAATCAATCGATCAAGGTCTAGTTAAAGCCAGAGAACCATTTGCTATACGGTTTTCATTGTTCTTTGCTTTAATTCATTTTCTATTGAATCAATGGCAGCAAAATCGTGCTTGCCAGCTGAAGTGTGCTGAAAAGATATGAAAACTAGAACTTTAATGATTCTACTGTGAGAAGATGAATCTGTGTTTCTTACCAATTACTATTATATATTGTTATAGCAATGGTACAACTACTTGTTGCAACCAGAAGCCCAAATCGTACGTTCATAAATCGTAAGTTTCATTATGAAGAGCAAAGAAAGATACAAAACCAAGAAATCAGAATCTGATTCAGAATCAGAATGGGGCTGCTACACCTCCTTTCAACCAAAAGAAGGCAAGAAATATATTAAGAGAATACAACTCCCGATAATTAATGAAAGAATATCCTAAACACTTTAGGACTTCTTCCGTGAGGAAAGGTTACGGGAACCAATTCCATTGAATATCAGATATACAGTAAGTCCTAGTCAAACTAGACCTTCTTACGACGCACCAGTATCATAGAAGCCGAACAATATAGGATTCTTTCCTTTCTTTCGAGATTAACCAAATCAAATATTAGCTGGATAGGATCAAGAAACAATTCCTTCATGATGAAAATGGATCCTATCCAACACTAAGAGTCCTGTATGCATAGGACATTATGACTATCACCAATGCCATAAGTCATGGCATTTGCAATCGATGCACTACTCTCTGTTTTGTAACGGATTACCAACACATGAATATTATACCAACATATATTCTGCAAGAAGATCATGGAGGCACCCAAGTTACTCATTAATTTTGTTATAACATTAGGAATTTTAGATACATGCCTGATTCAATTAATTTTTCACTTAAAAGATCGCTAAGAGATGATCTTGAAAATGTTTGGGTTATGAAATTACCACAAAGAACAATATGTCGAAGAAGGTTGGCAAAAGAAAGTTGCTCATTCCTCATTGCGTAATTGCTTATGTAGAAACAACCCTTAAGGCTCGTAATGAGCAGCATGCAAATTTCATCAGACATTCTGAATCTAAGTAACACCTCCAAACAAATTTTATTAGACATTCTGAATGTAGTAAGCAATGACTTACTCTCCAAGTAATGAAATATAAAAGGAGTAATTTATGTTCTGGCAAAGAAATAAATGTATTCCATATTTTGTTTTTGAGAATAATGTATGCCATATTTGGTTGTTTACTACCTATGGAATTCCCATTCTTATTTTTTTTCCTATTAATGGCCGCACTTTCCCTCATTTAAGCAAAACCTTTCCTCTACCCAATGAAGGAAACCCTATTCATATAAGCAAAACCCTTCCTCTACCCAAAGAAGGAAACCAGCGACAATAGAAAAAGAAAAAACCTCTTTTCTCGTCCCTTTCCTCTCTGGAGAATAGAGTCCTCCTTTCTCTTCCGTTTCTCTTCTCTTCCCTTCCCTTTCAGAATAGAGCCGATCTCATTCATGGAGGGGAACGATACAGAACCAAACAACTCACAGAGAAAGATGGGTCGGGGGAAAATTGAGATCAAGAAGATTGAAAACCTCAGTAGCAGGCAAGTCACTTTCTCGAAACGCCGTGGCGGATTGTTTAAGAAGGCAAGTGAATTGGCGGTACTCTGCGACGCAGAGGTTGCTGTCATAATTTTTTCTCAAACCGGAAAGCTTTATGAACAATCAAGCACGAGGTGTGTTTCAGTTTTTTTTCTTTTTCATTCTTTGGTTTTTCCCCTTTCACTCTTTTCTTTTAAGAACTTCGACGGTACGGTAGGAAACATAATTAACCTGGATGTTTATATGATTATAAACTTTTGTTCATCTCTAATCCAATGTTCTCGCTGCATTTAACCTAGAAGAATTTTCGGTGGGTCTACTTTTCTTGTCATGCCTTTTATCAGTTCGTTTTTCTTTCCCTTTCTGAATTTCTAGCCTCTTTGAATTAGGGGGACTTATGATTGATTTACCGTAAATACTTTTGGAATTGTCTTTGCTGGAAGGAAATGCTTTAACATCAAGCAATCAATTTCTAGTTTTTTTTTTTTTTTTTTTTTTTTTCTGGATTCTGAAGAGGCACAGAAAAACGGAGACTATATGTTGATAATGGTGGTGTTTGGTGGTTTTTTTTTTTTTCATTCTATTAATTGCTGCTGCGTTTGTTCTGGAAAGATTAGGGTTTTCTGAAAAGGAATGTTTTAGACACAAAGGCTATCTGTTACAGCTATAGAAACTACGCTTATTTGAATTAGAGGTTTAGAATAAGATTCAAAAATAAAGAAAATTATAATGAGTGACACTATGTGTAATATATAAATCTTAGAGCACCGGCTAATATACTTAATTAGAATAACCAGTCTTGGGGGTCTGACGTTGTAAGTTGGTTAGTTTGAATGATTGAATTCAATTTGCAAGTAATCTGTAGGCCTTGGGCATTTGGAGAAACCTAGCTAATTATATGTAGTAAAATATGATTGAAATGGGATGGTGCTCATGTGAATTGAGAAGATGCAAGACCTACATGATTGCTAAATAATTCATTAATAGCATATTTGTAATACATTTTGAATTCCCTTTTGTTTAATTGACATTATGTAGCATGGAAAAAATTCTCTCGAGGTATCACAATTTTTCAAATAAGCAAGGCCCCCTCCAATTAGAGTACTCTTCAGAAGAGCGCCCCCATGAATCTGCTGAACAGGTATGTATGACTATAGCAGGAACGTGAAATATGGTCATTACCATATCTGCAATTTCAAATTATGAAATATTTTGATAGTCCTAACTTAAAGATTATTTAGAAATTTAGAGACATGAGAGATGGTTAGCCACCCCGCATTGAAATATGTCATTTAGCTTGGTGTTTCATAGTTCATTCACTTAACTATGGACATAATTCCTGGACTTAAGTTTTGTCAATATTGTTATATTACGTACTATGATGACTAATTTGTTGACCAACAACAGGAGCTAAAATTTGATTCAAGTGCACTTCAGAGGAAGTATGAAGCAATGCAACAAAAGATTGAAGCATTACAGTTGGAACTCTGGTAATTAAGTTATTGTGATGCACATAGAATAGACTGGTCTGATCAATTTTCTAGTTGTAGTATTTTATAGCTTAACAATATCAATGCCATGTTTATACTTCGCTGCCCTATAATTTCACGTGTGTGAGCTTTCATGCCGTCAAAGAGAAACTGATCTTGAATGCTCTAGCATTATATTTGTTATGTGATATATATGTGATGTTATTGAATCATGCTACTTATATTTTGAAGTGTGAAATATTTTCCTCAGTTTAGTAATTCACTTCTTGTTTGGTTATGTTGTTATTTGTATCTATAGTCGGATGAAGGGTCAGAAATTGGATGGCATCAGCTTAAATGACTTGTGTGAGTTGGAGAAACAACAAATGGAAGGGGAATTAGCTGTTAAGCACAAGAAAGAGGAAATACTTTTGGAGGAGAAACAAAAGACTACAAAGGAGCATCAGAAGGCTATGAGAAAGATTGAGAATCTTGAAAGAGAGTTAGAGGAACTCAGGAAGCAAAACCATGTGCGCCCATCTATCATTGAATCTCATCCTCCCAAGAAGAGGCTTTTATACTTTACAAACTCATCAAAAACAATTTCAAATTGTTCAACTGCATCCGAGAATGAAAGTGATAGGCATTCAGACACTTCTTTGCAATTGGGGTACGTATACTCTTAAGTCTTAACAAAACCTTACTCTTCTTGAATATACTTTTCTGTTGTGGTCTTAATAGACAAAAATGATTCACGTGCTTTGTTGCCAAGAAGAGAAATTTTTACATGTTTTTATTGGGTTTTTGAGGCATTATCACTTGTTTGCTTATATATCTTGATCAATATGATTTCTGAAGTATCTTGGTCAAAACATCTGAAATAGTAGTTACTGCGAGAGTACAATAGTTTCTACATTTCATGAGGAGATACAATTTTAGGTCTAGCTAGGTTGTCACTGATAAAATTTTCTTCGTTTTTTGCTTTTTTTTCTTTTTTGAGTAAGATGAAATCTGTTTTATATATATATAATTCAATTAGATCGTGGTCACATCCAAGAATTAATAACCAAGCCCTATATGTAGTTTTAGAAGTGAAATAAAAAAATATATATTAACATTATTTCAGGTTTAATTTCTCAGGTTGTCATCATCATCTAAGTGTTGGTCAGCACAAGAAGAAAGAAGCTAACATTCGCGATGGTTCTGATGATTTTGGGAGTGAAATAGTCTCAGACTGAATTGAAGAGCTCTCAAAATTGAGATTTTCTTATTAGTTGTCGAGTAGCTTGTCATTGATGTTGCTTTTAATTTGTTTCTTGTTAGTTTTTCCTTTGAATTATAGACATACAACAGTTTTTTAGTAATGCATATGAAACCACAGTTTTGGCTTGCATGCAGTTAGAATTACATATATTGCGGTGATATAAATCTCGAATTTCTTTGTTTTGTTATTGAATCGCTTGTTTGTCCGCATGTTGCTTCCTCTGGCCAAGTTGAGCCTACATATAGGTCTTTCTCAAGTACTAATCGTTCAATTAATTACTTTAAAGTCCTCATGAAGGCCTCATGGCCAACGTAAGTGATCGAGTACTATAAAATGAAGACTTTATGAAGACTTCTAAATCAAACCAGATGACTAATTGTCCAAACTTCATGAACTCCCTCTTCAAGTACTCGTATATACCATCACAGATGACAAATTGTTTTTTATGCATTTCTCAAGTTTCATTCTAATCAGCGTCTTTGTCAACTTGTTGTTACTTCCACTTGATGTAGGTTGATGCTGTCATTGTCTGGTTTACAGTTTCCTTGGAGGCTGGCAGTGTCTTGTTGAGAAGTTAGAACTTCTGTATGTTAGAAGTGCTCATCTGCGATATTTGTAGGTAATATTGTATGGCATATGTCATTAATTATAATTAGTTTATGACTGGCGGGCGTCTTTTTGTTTTATTTCAGGCTGGACTTTATTTTACTTGGTGTATCTAATTGTTGACTGTACATAATTTTCTTCATTGTTTTAGGTTTCCATAGATTTAAAGGTTCGTTTTTGCATTTGTAGCATCGCATCTCGAGCATCTAATGACATTGGATTGTTGCAGCAGATTCCTAGTATGCCTTCTGTCAGTTCTGTAGATTATGGTACAGAAAGATTCTTGGAATAATTGCCAGCAGGAATAAGTTAGTAATAAATCTGTTAAATGAAATGTGAATAAGCATAACTAATGGGTATTCACTGATCATGGAAATCCTTCACATCAGCCTCACAAAGTAATTAAGAAAGCGTATTTTGGTATAGTGTTTGTTGATTCTCAAGCCACTGCCAATGCTTCTCATAGGTTTCTTTTTCGATGGCCTTTACTTTGGTTTACAGATTTAGTATAAGAAATCAACACCTAGTTAGCTAGCCCTTCTGCAGGGACGTAACCAGGATCAGAAAATGGGTTGGGCTAATCTTAGCTCGACAAAAAATTTGCGCACTTGTGAATACTCATTTGAGGTTTTGAACCCGGTAGGAGGTTCATCCTCACGCCTTCATTTAAAATACATATGAGGGGGACATAAAACCAAGAACCTCATAAACTAAAACTTACAAGCAAAATAAATTGGAAGAAAACAAGAAATTCTAACTAAATCGTACCCTTCGAGACCCACTTTTTTCAAACTCATCAATTACAGAATCATTATCAATATCATTGGCAAAATCCTTCTCAATGTAAAGAACCATCAAATCATCAAGAAACTCATCTTCCATCTTATTCAGAAGGTTGTTCTTTATAATGTTCATAGAAGAAAAAGCTCTCTCTGTGGTGGCTGTAGAAACTGGCAGAGTCAACACAAGACAAATCAACCTGAAAATCATAGGAAAGAATGCCGACTTTCTCAATTCAACTAACCGACGACACAAAACAGAAAGAGAAGCTGTTTTGGCAAATCTTGGATCCCTCTGAATATTTGCTAGAAAATACCCACACTCCATATTTAGAGAAAGCAAATCAGATGGTGTAAAGTCTGCAGGGTAATACTTCAAAGCAAGTGTGTAAACATCTTCAGATTTAAATGCAGCAAAATCATCTTGAGGATCAAATGTAGCACTAAGAACAAGAAGCTCCAATGATCCATCAGGAAATCTTCTATCCAATTCTTCTAACTGGAAGTCTATTACAGACTTAAGCATATACACCCGATAATAATGCTCATTTGTAATTCCCTGTTCACAAGCCCTTATACCTTTCTTGTAAGGAGCAGACATATCAGGCATAATAATATCATACTTGGAGCAAAATGACACTACCTTTATAATCAAGTTATCCCAACCACCATCTCTCATATCCTGAAGCTTTGATTTTGTAATTGAAAGAAAGTTTAGAGCATTCAAAATGTCTATGGCCTTCTTTTGTAATGACTGACAAAGAAAATCAGTAATCATCATCACATCATTCATCAAGAGCAAGTTAAACACAAAATCAAAACGCTTCATAGCCTTACAAGCACTCTTTGCTTCTCCTTGTACCTTAGAAGTTCCATTAGAAACCAAATCTGCAAGAGTAGTTGTTGTAGCTCCATATAGTTTAATCAAACTAGATATAGAGCGAAGATGTGAACCCCAACGAGTAGCCCCTGCTCGTGACAAAGTGGAAGCCTGATTAGCCCCTTTACCTGTCTCAAGCTCGCCAGCAGCCACTAAATCTTCAATTTCTGCCTCTCTAATAACTCTTAAAGCTGAATGGCGTTTTGCAGAAGAATCAACAAAATTCACAATAAAATTTAGAGTAGAGAAGAATTCCCATATGTCATGTACTCCTTTAGCTGCAGCAATCAATGTCAATTGTAAGCGATGAGCAAAGCAATGCACATAATAAGCATATGGACACTCTTCACGAAACAAAGCTTGTAAACCATTGTATTCACCCCGCATGTTACTAGCACCATCATATCCTTGACCATGCATATTCTGTACTAGAAGATTGTTCTGAGCAAGGACATTCGATATCTCATTTTTCAAAGTTTGAGAACAAGTGTCTGCAACACTCATAACTTTGAAAAATCTTTCTCTAACAAACCCATGACAATCAACAAATCGAAGTATAATAGCCATTTGCTCCCTATTAGATGCATCAACCGCTTCATCAACAAGGATACAAAATTTTGATGATCCAACTTCATCACGAATCTTTGTTCTAACTTTGTTTCCAAGAATGTTTGCAATTTGTCTTTGAATTATTGGAGAAGTATACTTAGCATTTGCAGGAGCATTATCTAAGACTTTCTGAACTTCTATATTCATCCTCCCAAAAGACTTTTGAACTGCAATAAAGTTTCTACCATTAGATGAATTTGCCGACTCATCATTCCCTCTAAAAGCACATCCTTGGTTAGCTAACAACCTCACACTCTCTATAGTAGTAATAAGCCGAAGCCGATGATTTGCTATTTCTTGTGATGATTGTGTGCTAATGGCTATTTCGATATGCTTAGATGGGTTTCTTAGAGTCTCCCACTTATGCATGGCATCATTATGTGGTGAATTTAAGCCACCTATATGACCAACCATACCAGATTGTTTCGACATAACATTCTTCCAACCCTGAAAGCCACACTCAGTGAATGCTGGATGATGGGATGGATATCTATCAAACAAGAAACATGGGAAGCAATATGCTTTATCCTTCTCTACAGAGTACTCAAGCCAAGGCCAATCCTTAAACCATCTGTAGTTAAATTTTCGACCTTGACCTCCATCAGAAGTAGTGGGATAACTGCTTAACTTAGGTTGATAAGGTCCTAAAACCACATAAGCTCTGCGAATATTATCCTGATCATTCAAAGAGTATAGGCCTATCGGATTCCTTATTCCTAGATCACGCTCAAGAGATGTAATATCAAATGTCTCAACTCTCTCAGTTATTTCATTATGACACTCTTCTATTACTGGTATAGATGGGGAAGAATCTAAAGGCACATCATTCACAGAATTCTCAGTCACATGTTTACTACCACTTTTGCTCCCACTACAACTTCCACTACCACTTGGAGGAGGCTCACTTGCGAACCATGAAAGAATATTTTTATATCGCTTGGGCTTTCGGTGATCCGTCATTATATTCAAAACCTATATATGTATCATTATTAGAATTATGTATATAAATTAAAGCATAGAATTTTGATTATAGACATTATGCATATTAGAAGAAAAAACAAAGACTTTCTGTGCACTGCTTGTGGCAGAGAACAGACAAACCGAATAAAAAGCAACATATTACAGGATATGACAGAAAAAAATGTGTTGTTTAGTCACTGAACTGAACAGTTATGTGAAACATTCCAACTTAAGGGCTGTTTAAATCCTTTTTTGATAGGGAAGACTGGTTAAATCTTTAAGATGATGCAAGTATCATACTTCATATACCACTTCTACTCTGGATACATCATATTCATTATTCTGAGGAGAAGCATAGAAATGGAAAACAAAGACATGCATTACTAGTTGTGCAAGCATACCTTGGCCTTTTGTCTTCCTCCTTATTAAAATACAAAGAACTGCTACATCAGGGGATGTTAATCACCATCTTTTTCAGCATCAAAGGATGTCTTTTTTCTACATAAGCTGTGAGTTACAACTCTTCCGAGTAAGTCATAAGCAAAGAAGTTTAGCATTACCATAAATGGTTTTGTAAGCAATAAAACTATCAGCTTTGTAACAAAACTAGGATCGATAAAACATAAACTTATGGACAGTTGAAAGATGCGTAGTAGTAATAAGTTTTTTTGTGTACCAAACAAAGACAAGACATCAAGAAATTTTCACCAATACTTAAAGAAATGGGACCTTTCCCCGAGTCAGAAGTGTCACCAGAGCACAGTGATTTTCTAAAATGTCCACTAGAATCAGTAACATGCCCAAGTAGGAAGTCTCAATAAATTTACAGAACAGATAAAGCATACTGAACATGAGAATTTAAGAGAATCCCCAGATTTATGTGTGCCGATTAATCAATTTTTATCAGAAACCCCAATTACAGAAGCCCAACAAAATTTACAGCAAGAAATGAAGCAAATTCAACTATTTGCAAGAACCTTGCTGGATGAACAAGAAACAGTACCAAATGATCAATAACCTTCATCCAGTGATTTTCAGCAACTACATCAGTGAGAGAGTGAGACTCCACCTGCATAGAAAAAGGTTTATTACCGCACCAAAGTTGAAAGAATGGGCAAGCACATGGTCTAGAAGACAGGGAAGAAGAAACAAAAGCATCATTTTTCCAAACCATTATCATCGTAATCAAGGAACATAATAATCATATTGCAACATATACACATATCAATTCAATATTGACTTCCGAAGAACCACAACCAAAGTAGTTCATAAATCATCAATAAAGATACAATTTTGAAGAACCAAGCAATCAACTTAGAATAGAGTTCAAGTCAATCACCTAAAACCCAATGTCATTGAGATTTATTCCTCAGGGAACTCCAAATCAGGAGAGGAGGTGATGAAGAAAACCATAGATGAGTGAATTGAGTTGGGGAGAAGAGAGGAGGGGACCGAAGCGTGAATTGAGTTGTTGATTAATCGATTTTGAAAGAGGAGGAGGACTGGAGGAGGCGTCCAAATCGGAAGTGCATTTTCTGTTTTTTTTTTTTTTTTTCTTTTAGGTTTAGGCTGAATATATGTACCTTGGGCTTATTTCAGCATTTTCTGGGTTGGGCTGCAGCCCAACCAGCCACTGAAGTGCATCCGTCCCTGCCCTTCTGCAGTTTGTACATTCGATTAGGATGAAGTTGGAGGGCTTTGAGCTATGATCAGTCCTCAAAACATTTGAATTATATGAGCTACTCTTGTTTCTTTTGTGTTAGTTATAGTGAGAAAAACAGGCGGACAAAATATAACTTGTTATGGTTGTAGTGACATACGGGCACTGCAGGATCTTACAAATGACAAAAGGAAGGAGTTCATCATGAAGTACAAGCATTCCCCCTGGTGTCCTTGCCACAATGACTCATATAGCTCATGCAGAACTTCCGTAGTGAAGGTCCTAGAGGGGGGGTGAATAGGACACTTTGCAACTTTTCGTTATATAATGTAATTCGAGGCTAGCAAGGAGTTGTGCTATCCCGATTCACAGTTTGCTACGATTATGCAAGTAATGAAAAAGATTGCTGAAAGTAAAAACAACACAGAGATGTTTTTCTTTAACGCAGAAACCCTGAACTCAGGGAAAAAAAACTGTGTGCCCTTATCCGAAGGACAAACCTTTCCACAATGTGATTCGTAGACTTATACAAGAATAGAGCCTGGGATACCAGACCTTGTTGTTATCATGTTCTATGACTCTACCCAGTCTACCTAGAACGCTCTCCCATCTTGTCCCCTAAGTCCTCACACATGAAAGAGATACAAGAGCTTCACTCAGACCTTAACTACTCCTTAGCTAACTCTGCTTGTGAACTCATGGGGTCGTTACACCTCAAATCACAACCTCATGTATTGGAATGCAAATGCTTTATGATTTTTGAAAAACGGTTTTTGATTTCTCAAGCTCTAAGATTTATAATCACTAGGAAGACTTAGAGCAGTAGAGAGTAAGAACACAACCAAGCTGATATTCTTCAATACTAACAAAAACACAATAAAATTGACCACCAAGCAAAATCACTTTACTTGGTATTTATAGGCAAGTGTGAATTGCTAAGAGAGCAATACGCATGCCAATGGATTCAGAAAGTTTGGACTGATGTGTTTGGCTTAGATGCTGTTGAAAACCTTTGTAGTACAAAGCCAAGCACAAAAGGACAAAACCAACTTTCCGAAAATGGCTAACTTTTCATAAGAGGGAAAAAAAGTTTTGCAAAAGCATTCCAAAAGAATGTCAACAATATGAATAGGCAAAACTGCTTCCTCCTAGGATCAAACAGCCTACTATTAACTGCATAGGTAAGTGTATCACAAACCAAGTATAAACAAATGGACCTTGAAAACATCAAAGTCACGGGTTGAAGAATTCCTTCACCCTTTGATAGTTTGAGCTCCAAGAGCATCACATGCTTGGCTAGCTGTTTGAATTTTGAAAATCAAATCGACTGGAAACAACTGGAAATGCTTTGAGAAGATAAATCACAGTTTTCAAGACGATTTGAACAAAGCCATAAAAATACCCAGAAAACTTTGGGATTCAAGCCAATACTCCTATCCTTAGTAAGGAACATAGGATACAAAGTGCTACTGCTATCCTCAGTGAAAACATGATATGAATATGCATGAATATACCTTAGTTGTCTGAGGTTATGTTGGGCCTTGAACTAGTTGAGCTTCATAGCTTCACTTGTACTTGTGCTAGGACTCATCATACTACATCTTGGGCTGTGTTTTGGTCCATAATGAGGACTTCCAACATCTTTATACTTTCAATCTCCCCCTTTGGCATTCCTGGACAAAACACACCCAGCTATCCTAAGAGCTAGTCCTAACCAACAGCATCAGCAGCACAAAGCTCTCAAGATATAAACCTGCACTTAAGAAAGCTCAACAAACACACAAGTGAAGGCATGGTGAACAATAGGATAGTCAAGGCATTATGTATCAGATGCAGATCTCAGATAAGCTAATAACTGAAATGAGCAGAAGCATGACGTACTTCAACACAAACATAATGCCCTAAAACTAGTTCTCCCCCTTTTTGTCACAGAAGGACAAAGGGAAGCAGAGAACATTCATGTTCAACAAATAACCAACAAGATAGAACAAGAACCAAACATTGTCTTAATAAACAAAAGAGAACAGCCGAAACAGAAAAAAAAAAGAAACAAAGCAAGCAAGATTATCAAACGTCCTCGTCATCACCATCAGTGTGGTCCACCTCTTCTTCCCCTGAAATAGAGCGATCCGAAGACTCCCCCTAAGTTGGATCCTCCTTGTCCGCAGCCTCCGGAGCACGAAGCTGACCATCTGAGCTGGACGCAGAGTCAGAGGCTGAACGGCTGCTTCGACTGGTTGCATGTGCAAGTTCTTCCAAGTGAGTCTTCAGCTCCTCAAACTTCTGAGAGAAAGACAGTTTGATATCCTCAACTGCAGACTGGATGGCCTCCTTCAGCTCCTTCTTCAGGCTAGTATGCTCGAGGGACTCAACATACATCCTGGCTTGGGAGACGGATTTGTGAACAAAGGTCAAGTCAAGCGGAGGAATAGGAGGAAGGACTGCATCACCATCCCGGGTGTTCACACCAGCATCATAGCAAAGAAGACAGATAACCCCCGGAAATACAATCGAGCTTTTGAAGGAATTGCGCTGGGCAACGGCAGCCTTGTGGATGGCTTGATAGATGAAGTATTCCGCTGGAAAGGGAGGGTTATGGTCTTGAAGCAGGTAGGAGATGAAGGCTCCTTGACGTTTGGTGATTTTGCTGGTTTGAGTGGAGGGAGTGAGTAGGGACCTAACCACAAAAGCCATGACCTTGACAAATTCAGGAATGTATTGACTAGCGAGACAGACAGTAGGAGTAGGGACTTGAGAAGGAGTAGAGTACAAAGCCTCAGCAAGATCCGACAGAGAGACAGTGGTGATGTGCTTGCGGATCTGATTTAGGTCAACTGTCCTAGTGCTTGGGAGACTAAGGACCCTACGGATATTGGCGGGAGAAATGTTGACCACTCGATTCCTAACCCAAACCTGCAGATCCTTGGAGGGGGTCTTAAGCTTAACCTTCATAGCCATGTCCTCCGAAAAATTGGCATAAAACTCCTGGACAATGGTCAGGTTGACAATAGGCAGGGAGTCTAAAGGGTCTACCCATCCTAACTGTTAGACTTTGTTCTTAACAAAACCAGGGAGGGTATCAAAAGCCAATTTCTTCTCATACACCACTAGACAACCGATGGTACAAGAAGTAAACAAGGATCTAGCTTTCTCAGAAGCAAAATGCTTAATAGGGGGAACAGGCAATACCTCAAGACCCCTACGCTTGAGAGGGATAGCCTCATTGGTATCCCTAGACAGAGTGACGCGAGGTTTCTTCTGGGGTTTGGGAGGTTTGGCTGTCTTGCTATCCTTGCGTCCAAAAAGCGAACCACGCTTGCGGGGAGGCTTGTGTTTCTCAGACTCCGAGGGACCAACGTCCTTCCCTTTGACTTTGGAAGGTCCAGCACGTTTGGGTTTGACGGCGGACTTCTTACTCGTTTTCGGAGGGCTCGGGGCAGCGGCTTTAACATGTGAGACCCTAAACTCTTTATCAGAGCTGTTGGAGCCGTCGAGGGAGCTAGTCTTCTCCATGATTGGATCCGATTCCTCGGTCCCTTCAGGGGAGATGACCGCGCTTGCCTGGCCGAACCGCTTGGCAGCGGTGGGTGTCGGCAGATTTCCCGGAGAAGGAGTGGTAGAGCGGCTACGAAGTCGAGAGGCCAGTGGAGCGGAGGAGACCTGTTGTGGCCTGGGAGTTTTGCGGGAACCGGAGCCACCATCCGAGGTATCCTTCTTTCGCTTCTTTAATTCAGAGAATTGCATCGCAATTGTGACCTCGCCGGAGGCTCTAGTGCGAGCCTTGCCATGAGGGGTACCAACAGAGGAGGGTCCAAAGAGATCCTCCATGTTGGTAGCTCCTGTGGTAGGAGCGGAGGGGCCAGTAGCGGCCAACGCGAGGGGTGACTTCTCGTGGTCAAGAGGGCCCAGAGGAGAAAGAGTGTGTGAATCATCAGCCATGGAAGGAAAAACACCGGAGGGAGGAGAAGAAGCAGAGATGAAGTGAAAGGAGTGCGAAACTGGGAGCTTTAAAACAGGCAGACATGATTTGACAAGCGGTCTTTGTAACTGCAATTTAGTCCACTACCACACGCAATGGTTGGAAAAGCAACCGACTCAACAAACCATTTCTCTTCTCAGTGAGAGAGCACGTGTCCATGCAGAAAGTGGGTTTAAGAGACCTTGGGGCAAGGCCAGGTCAATAAGCCAAAGGAGATGGGCTAGGAGCCGACTGACATGTCCTAATAGGAAAAGTGATTTTCCTACTTTTACAAACAGTACAAGAAGCAAAAAGCACACCCAACATTTAATGTATGAAGAGTGATCATCCTCAAGCACAACTTACAACCTTAATAGAACAAAAGTAAAAGTAAGTGGTGTAAGAACCCATGTGTAAAAAGTTTCTCCCCCTTAGAATATGCCGAAAGGAAAACAACAAAATAAAGAAAAGAACTACTGTACATCACGGGATGAGATTACCTTTTCTTATCCAAGATTTTGCACAATGGTCAAGGCATAGACTCACAAAGTAAGACAACTTTTAACCACTCAAAAGTAACCAAATTTCAAGCAAAACATGTAAATTTGACTGTCTAGTTGAAGATATGGTCCAAAGTGAACAAAACAAAATCAGTGGAGAGTGTGTGAAATATTTCAATAGACACAAGGTGGACTCATGGAGATGCATCAAGTGAGTTGGAGATTGAGTAGCAGGCTAAGGATAGTAACGGGTGTATCCAGCCTTATCTCACCAGTAGGATTCTTCCTTATATCTTCACGATTCCAGTTTTCTTTAGGCACTTGTGCCCACATGATCACATATTCAGTTCTTTTTTGCCATTCTGGAACAATCGTCCTCATAGGGTTATATATATTTATATTGTTTGATAGTCCATAAAGACTTTATCAAAACCCCATCGAAGGATAGAAAACATTCCAGACATCCCCACTGATCCATATAGCAAACCTATTCACTAATGACTCCCAAGTCAGTTGACTTTAGGGCATTAAGCATAACAAGGATGCTCCTAAGAGTGAAAGGCTCGGATTCTTTAGTGGAAGAAGCTGCTCACTTATTGTGAAGTTTCTTTTAAAGTTTCAAGCAAATTACTTTCACCGGGGAGATCAAGCCATTCTCGTTTCTACCTTTCAAAGAATCGTGGATGCGACCCAATGAATGGCTACTTTGAGAATAACCTGACCTAAATAAACAGCCAAAACCACCGTGGTGACCAAGCCACTCTCGTTTCTGCCTTCTAAAGAATCGCGGACACGACTCAAGAGATGACTACTTTGAGAGTAACCTGGCCATAAGCAATCCTCATACCTCCATCTTACTTGATACAAGTCAATTGAGCAAACCACAATGTGGGAGAAATGTGGACAAATGAAGTGAACTTGTTCTGAGATGTAGACCACAATTAATTCAAGGAGAGAGCAGATGCACAAGCACATGAGCTACCATAAAGTGATCAGTCAGATAGTAAAAGACGCAAAACTTAGGTCAAGTTCAATGACCACTGAGGATAACACCACATGTTCCTATCCCGTGAAAACTGAGAACTAAAAACCTTTTTAAACTACACATTTTTTTATTTTTCAAAATAAACTATGTACAGGGCACGTTCTCAGGGGAAGATTAGTGTGGGTCACAGACACCAATTGCCTTCCTTAAGCTAGTGAACCTAAGGTTGTCAAGTGGTTTTGTGAACAAATCAGCCAATTGTTTTTCAGTGGGAATAAAAGTTAGTTCAAGCAAGTTATCTTCAACCAAGTTTCGGATGAAATGATATCTAATCTCTATATGCTTCATCCTAGAATGCAGCACAAGATTCTTAGAGATATTGATAGCAGAAGTATTGTCACAGAATAGGGATAGAACCTCTTGTTGAAATCCGTAGTCCGCGAGCATGTGCTTCATCCACAAAAGTTGTGTGCAGCAGGTTCCAACAGCAATATACTCTGCCTGAGCTGTGGACAGGGAAACACAGTTCTGCTTCTTGCTATACCACGAAACAAGGTTGTTTCCCATAAAGAAAGCACCGCCGGAAGTACTTTTCCGGTCGTTAGCATCTCTTGTCCAGTCCGAATCGGAGTATCCTGCAACCTCACAGTTAGTGTCGAAGGTGTAGCTAATCCCAAGGTCAGTTGTACCTGCAACGTACTTGATAATGCGTTTGACCGCCTTCACATGTGATTCCTTGGGGTTTGCTTGATACCGAGCACAAACTCCTACACTATAGCATATGTCAGGTCTGCTAGCTGTCAAGTACAGCAAGCTACCAATCATGCTACGGTAGTTGGACTGATCAGCATCAACTTCATCAAGATCGACTGTGATCTTGCAACTAGTTCCCATCGGATTTGTGACGGGAGAGGATGTTTCCGTCCCAAACTTCTTCACGAGTTCTTTGGCGTACTTGGATTGGGATATGAACAGACCATCATTCTTTTGATCAACTTGCAAACCTAAGAAGTAGGTCAATTTCCCATAGTGGCTCATCTCAAACTCCTTAGACATAAGATCTGAAAATTCTTTAACCAAGTGATCGGAAGTCGAACCAAAAACAATATCATCCACATAGATTTGGGCAATAAACATATCTTTAGAGGTGATTTTTACGAACATAGTCTTATCAACAGAACATCTAACATAACCATGCTCAAGACGGTGTGTGGACAGTCTCTCATACCAAGCTCTAGGCGCCTGTTTGAGGCCATAAAGTGTCTTATCTAACCTGTAAACATGATCAGGATGGCTAGAGCTTTGGAAGCCTGGAGGTTGTGCAACATACACTTCCTCCTTGAGAATGTCATTCAAGAAGACACTCTTCACATCCATTTGGTACAAGGTAAACTTCAAGTAACAAGCTATTGCCAAGAGCAACCTAACTGATTCCAACCTTGCAACCGGGGCAAAGGTCTCATCAAAATCAAGTCTCTCTATTTGTGAGTAACCCTGAACAACCAATCTAACCTTGTTCCTGGTTATCACACCTTTCTCATCCGACTTGTTCTTGAACACCCATTTGGTGCCAATTACGTTCTTGTTTTCGGGTCGTGGCACAAGGTGCCAAACCTTACTTCTCTCAAATTGATTCAACTCATCTTGCATGGCATTAATCCAATCAGTATCACACAAAGCTTTTTTCACATTCTTAGGTTCTATAGTGGACACAAAACCAAAGTGCATGACTCTATCTATGGTAGACTTATGCTTTGCAAAAAAACTTTTTAACACTGCATAACTGCTTACCACACGTTTTACCTTGCTGCGTGTGACAGTAGATTGTCAAACATCACCAATGATGTCAGAAGGAGAGTGGTCTTTTTGCACTTGTTGCTTTCCAATCCTATGTGGAGGCTGGGTAGCTATGGTTTCATCCCTACGACTGTCCGTGGGACCGGTAACCTCATATCCATCCCCTTGTTCATTCTGATTCTCTCCATTGTTTGAGTCAGCCTCGTCAGCCAAAGAATCCTCCTTGCAGATAGCAGCATCTGCTTCTGGCTGCTTGGGATCAGTAGGTGTTGTCGGATTATCTTCAGATGTGCAACCGGTCAGGTGAGTACACCCAAGACCATCATCAATGGCAACGTTAATGGTTTCCATTAGCTTGCATGAGACTTTGTTGTAGACCCGGTATGCCCTGCTTTTGAGAGAGTAACCAAGAAAAACACCTTTATCACACTGTGCATCAAGTTTGGTCAGATATTCCCAATCCTTGTAGATGAAGCAAGGACTTCAAACACTTTCAGATGGGCCAGATTTGGTTTCCTTTCCTTCCACATCTCATAGGGAGTCTTATCAGTTCCTGGTCTGAAAATAGCACGGTTAAGAGTATAACAAGCATTGCTCACAGCCTCTACCTAGAAGATGTGAGGGAGACCAGAGGCATTCAGCATCACCCTGGTCATTTCCACTAAAACTCGATTCTTCCTTTCAACAATCTCATTTTGTTGGGGAGTGATTGGAGAAGAGTATTCATGGTGCACACCAAACATATCACAATAATCATCAAATTTTACGTTATCAAACTCAGTACCATGATCTGTTCTAACTCTAACAATGTGTTTACCTTCACGCATTTTCTCATTTAAAACCCTTTTGGCAAACTTAGCATACAAATCAAAGGTATCAGACTTAGATGCAAGAAACATAACGCAAGTGAACCGAGAAAAATCATCAACAATAACAAGAGCATATTTCACACCATTTAGGCTAAGAGTCTCAACCGGTCCTACCAAATCCATATGCAAGAGTTCTAACACATTAGAGGTAGGTTGAGCATTAAGAGCAGAGTGTGGAGAGCGTGTAAGCTTACCAATTTTACATTCTCCACACATACCTGAAGTTTTCCCAGAAAGCTTAGGAAGACCTCTTGCTACTTCCTTGGTTGATAGTTTGATGATGTCCTGATGGTTCAAATGGCAAAGACGTTTATGCCAAAGATCAAGAGGCTTCTCCCCAATTGTGCACGAAAGCATAGTTGAGGCTTGAACTCCTTTCGAGCCATGACACAATAGCAATTGTCCTTGGTCCGATCTCCTTGCATGACGCTCATCCTCATTCCATTTAGAACCAGACATTTGATCTTGTCAAAGATGACACAGTCGTTCTCATTAACTACCTGACTAACACTCAGCATGCATACTTCCAAATCTTTGACGAGTAGGACATTCTTTAGTTCCGAGAGACCCGGAGCCCTTACTGTCCATTTACCAATGATTTCCGAGTTTGCTCCATCCCCGAAAGTAACGCACCTCACTGGATAGACATCATCCCTTGATACGAACCACTTGGGATCGCCAGTCATGTGAGCTGAGCACCCACTGTCAACATACCAGGAATCGGATTTCCGGGCAGACAAGGCAGTGAGTGCAACATTGCAATAACCTCTTGTTCTATGCGGAGTTATTGGCTTTAGAACAACACGGCTGAGAAAAAAAACTCTAGCAGCATTACCATCTGAGTCTGAATCATACTCATCCTCATCATTGTGATCTTCTACTTGAGCAGGCTGCTCCTGAGACTTGGACTTGGTCTTCGGAGCCCAGATTTTCTTGCTAGAAGGATCCCTAGGGTTAGGGTTAGCAAGAGACTGAACAATCCTCACAAGTTCCTTGAGAGAGTTCTCAATGGAATCCTTGAGAGATGTCAAAACTTCATTCTCCATATTCTGAGCAGAGCCTCCATTATTCAGCTTGTAGCAATATGGTCGAATGTGACCCATAACACTACAATGTTGGCATTTTGGAACAAACTTGGTCTTGGTCTTTTTGGGCTTGGAGACTTCCTCCTTGGAGGACTTCACCATCTTCTTTGTATTCTTCTTGCTTGGTTTTGAGTGATTAACGATCTCAAAACCTAGACCACTCTTGTCATGACCAGGTTTTCCCAAATTAACAATTTCTTTGAGCTTATCCGACCCAACGGAGAACTTCTTATATTCCGTCTTCCAATCTTCTAGCTGCAACTTCAAAATGGCCTTCTCGGAGGAGAGGTTGCTGGTCAAGGCATCCTTAAGTCTCAGACTTTCTTCAAGAGACTCATTCTCCTTTATTAAAGCTGACTTGTCGGCCTTCCACTTCTTCTTCTGGGACTGCAGCTTGTCTTGTAATTCCTTGACATGGTTCCCACTCTTGGTAAGCTCGTTTGACAAGGTTTCAATCTTGGCAAGCATGGACTTAGATGCAATATGCAAATCATAATATGCATTGTGAAGCTCTTTATCATGTTGAGCTTCGTTATCATCATCTATATCAGAGTTTGAAGCATTGGCAAGCTCAACCGATGCAATGAATGCAACGGTCTCCTTCTCTTCCTCTTGGTCAGAGGAAGGTTCAGACTCATTGTCCGACCAAGTGGCCTTAAAAGCCTTTTGCTTCGTTCTGTTTGCACATTCAGCTGCCTTATGGCCAACACCACCACACTCGAAACACTTATCATTCTGAGGAAAGTTTCTGGGTTTGAAGGTAGATCTGGGATTTCTAGGGTTACTGGTTTCCCCTTGTCGAGGATATTTGGTATTGGTTGTAGCCCCTTTTTAGTTAAACTTAGGATTAAACCCTGGGTTCCTCTTCTCCCTAAGAATCCTCTCCAATTTTTTGGTTAAGAGAGCAAACTTTTCCACCGAACTATCACCTGACACAGACTCTTCCTCCACTTCTTCTTTAACTACAGTAAAGGCTAAGGATCTATCCTTTTTAGAGGATTTCCTCTTGGCTTCAAAGTTTTTGAGGTTTCCTACAAGCTCATCTAAGGTGTAAGTGGTCAAGTCTCTAGCTTCTTCTATGGTAATCTGTTTTGATTCAAAACTAGGTGGTAGAGCCCTTACAAACTTTTGAACCATACGTTAAGGATCAATAGGGTGATCTAAACTATGGCAATGATTTGTAATGGCAAGCATACGTCTAAGAAAATCTTCTACAGTTTCATCCTCACTCATTTTCAACTCCTCAAACTCATGAAGTAAAGATCTGATTCTTTGTTCCTTTACCTTGTTTGTGCCTTCATGAGCAGTGACCAAGATTTGCCATGCATCTCGGGCAAGGGTGCAGTTGATGATCCTTCGACGAACGTCTTCGGATACAGCCATGAAGAGGTTGTTCAAAGCCCTCATGTTAGCTTTGGCTTCCAACCTTTCATCTAGAGTCCATTGGTCTCGTGGCTTTGGAATGGAAGGTGCAGTTTATGTTTCCACAGTCATAGGGGCTGAATACCCAAACTCAACTGCTTCCCATTGTCTTCCATCGTCCTGGGACGAGAGGAAAGTAAACATCATAACTTTCCAATCTGAATACCCTTTCCCATTGAAAAAGGGAGGAGAATTCAGTGAGGAGCCGAATCTGTGAGCCGAATCTGGTGGCTGCTCTGGTACCACTTGAAGGTCCTAGAGGGGGGGTGAATAGGACACTTTGCAACTTTTTCGTTATATAATGTAATTCGAGGCTAGCAAGGAGTTGTGCTATCCCGATTCACAATTTGCTACGATTATGCAAGTAATGAAAAAGATTGCTGAAAGTAAAAACAACACAGAGATGTTTTTCTTTAACGCAGAAACCCTGAACTCAGGGAAGAAAACTGTGTGCCCTTATCCGAAGGACAAACCTTTCCACAATGTGATTCGTAGACTTATACAAGAATAGAGCATGGGATACCAAACCTTGTTGTTATCCTGTTCTATGACTCTACCTAGTCTACCTAGAACGCTCTCCCATCTTGTCCCATAAGTCCTCACACATGAAAGGGATACAAGAGTTTCACTCAGACCTTAACTACTCCTTAGCTAACTCTGCTTGTGAACTCTTGGGGTCGTTGCACCTCCAATCAAAACCTCATGTATTGGAATCCAAATGCTTTATGATTTTTGAAAAACGGTTTTTGATTTCTCAAGCTCTAAGATTTATAATCACTAGGAAGACTTAGAGCAGTAGAGAGTAAGAACACAGCCAAGCTGATATTCTTCAATACTAACAAAAACACAATAAAATTGACCACCAAGCAAAATCACTTTACTTGGTATTTATAGGCAAGTGTGAATTGCTAAGAGAGCAATACGCATGCCAATGGATTCAGAAAGTTTGGACTAATGTGTTTGGCTTAGATGCTGTTGAAAACCTTTGTAGTACAAAGCCAAGCACAAAAGGACAAAACCAACTTTCCGAAAATGGCTAACTTTTCATAAGAGGGAAAAAAAGTTTTGCAAAAGCATTCCAAAAGAATGTCAACAATATGAATAGGCAAAACTGCTTCCTCCTAGGATCAAACAGCCTACTTGACGTGAGCCGAAGCTCGCATGCAATAATAACCCTGCAATCATTAGTAGTATAGATATAAGTAGGGATCGTTCTAAGCCGGGGATTAAGGGTACCTGAGATATGAAATTGTTAGACAAATATATACACATATATAAACACAAACGTCACAATGGGGGGATAAGTATGGCGTCAGCAGCAAGCTGCCCTAAATCTAATTGACATGAAATTTAAACCCTAATCTACTATATACAAGTGATCATCATCTCTCACACAAAACAGTTCACACAAAAGACTCTTTAACACATAGATTCGCATGCAAGAAAGTAAGAGACAAGTATCTAACATGTTCAAGACTCAACTTAGTTTCGACTTTCAACCAAAACGTGAACCGATTTTTACCCAGTTGAGAGACTTTTCTTATGTTTTAAGATCGAGCTATTCGCATGGTGATCCTAAAAGTTATGCTACCTTATACAAGACATAGCATTGAAGCACTAAAGTCTATAGTCGAAGACAAGCAAACAAGTAAGGTCGTCAATCTTCTTATTTAACATGCAAGTCCTAAGGTTAACCACTCTAGGTGAGCACAACAAATCAAAGTGATCATACGTCTACTTAGTTCATTATAACTCAAGCAAATTAAACCTAATACCTAGATCATGTTCAAAGACAACACTAAGTACCGATTATAAGCCCTCACCTTAATTCTAACCAATTTAAATCCTAAACATGCTTCTAATACCACTGCTCTAATTATCCATACATACGAAATCCATGAATTAAAATTACAAAATTCATCACATAAATTCCAACAAAAATCGCAATTCATGTTCATCATACAATACCAAATGAAAACAAAGTATTTTTATAACAACAAATGTGACTAAACCGAAAATAAAAATACAAGTCATAGAGATGGATCACACTTTAGAAACCTTGGAGAGCTTCGTCTTGGTGTGGTGAATGAGGCTCGGCAGTGGCTGAGGTAGGGAATGGAATCGGTGGTGAAAGGTGGTGGAATCGGTGGACTTGTGTTTTAGGGTTTCGGTTTAGAACTTTGGTAGAACTTTTGGTAGAGTTTCGGCTAGTGTTTTGCAAGAGATGAGATGATCTTCTGAAGGACAAAAGTGAGGCTTTATATAGGGGAGAGGTGCCGGCAGCCCTTATTGCAATAGGTAATCAGAAAACCAATTGGGAAAAGGATTTGAAACCTTCCTTTCATAGTTCAATTAGGTTTTCTTTTTCTGAATTTGTCTTCAAGGCTTGGGCTTCACATCTTCATAGACTTCTTCAATAATCATTGGACTTCATTGCATAAGTTTTGATCCACAGAAAATGCATCCAATTGCCGGCAGCACATTAAGGCACACAATCTGCCTTATTCGGCAGCTTCTCCTAGTTTGACTAGGAGAACTTATTTCTTCATATTTTTCTTCCATGCCATGGCTAGGTGTCATCCTCCTTCCTTCCTTAAGCTTGGACCATCTTCACATATGCATTTGTACACCATTTGGTCCATTGAATATAGAATTTGCAAAAAGGAGGCAGTAGCATCCTGGAATCGGCAGACTTGATGTTGTTGCAGTGACTCCGACATATCTCCCTCCTCGGAGCTCCAATTGATGTGATTCTAAGTCTCAGATAAACTAGACACACAAGGCTACCTCCATATAAAACAGTTCGATCAAAATCCTTGTGAGTCGACGGGAATGATTTTTCGAAGTTGGGACACAGTCCTAGGAAAATCCTGGAAGCCCCTGGATTGGAATGCTCGGACTGCCGTTTTGCAGCCAACTTTTGGGTGACTTCCCGAACTCCGATTGATCTGAAATTTTAACACAACATTCCTCAGCATATGAATATTAAGCACACCAAATTTCATAGAATTCGGACAAGGATAGATCACATTTTTGCTCAACTCAAAATCACGAAAAAGACACATTTTTCACTATTTTCCAGATTTTTCATACTTAGTCATTTTTCGGATTCTTAACTATTTTTCGCCAAACTCTACCAAATTAACACTAAACTAAATTATGACTCTATTTTAGACAAATAAGGGTTAAACAAAGCATAAACGAGGGCATAAGCATATAATATCGTCGCGCATTGTGCTCCTATCAACTACCCCACACTTATCATTTGCTAGTCCCTTAGCAAACTAAACTAAACTAAACTCTAAACAAACTATTGCCCCTAACAATTTGTCTCAGGCACGTATGTACACATAGCTTTCAAGTTATGCATGAGAATGGTAAGCACGAAAATTCCAAGCTTCATGAACATGTGACATCAATAAAAGTATATAAGAACAAAAAGTAAGCATGTAGACATGTTAAAGCTAATTCAAATCACCTCACAAGGCATACTCTCTTCTTTTCTCTCGAAGCATGGTCATTCACACATAAGTATATGCAAGCGAAAGATCATGAATTACAAAGAGTGACTTGCATATATCAAAGAAACGAAAAGCACTTTGTGAATTTTGATAGAAAAACCTCATATGATAACTATATGCACCAATGAACCAAAACCATATGTTTACTCTTGAGATAATCTCCAAAATCAATTTTTAACCATCTTAAGAATCATGAAAAAGATCAATCAAAATGGTTGTAATGGGGCTAGGGTAAGAGGTATTCGATATTTGGATAAGGAGGCTTAAAAACGTCACCATGCGCTTTAGCTCGAATCTCCTTATGTCTTCTCGCCGAAAGGGTCATATTTCATCTTGTTGGACCCATACTTCATTCTTTTCTTCCCATAAAACATTACAACAATACTCAAGACAATAGCCATGTACAAAATTTTTCTTTTCTTGCCTATGCCGTGCCCTTTTTATCATAACTCTCGGCATCATATTTTTCTTTTATTTTTTGGTCCGAGCTAAATTGTTCTTTTTTCTTTTCTTTACTAAGGCAAGGCATGCAAATACATTTTTCATATAAATTCATGGCTAAGTCTACCCCACACTTGTTCTTCTTCATCACACACGCGAAAACGCTTTCAAAAATCAAGCTTTGCCAATACTTTGATCAAGGGTAAAGGCACAACTATACTAAGCTCATGGAAAGTGTTTAAGGGTGATGAAAGAAAAGGCTCAACGTAGGCTCAAAGGGGTTTACTAAGGTGTCCCACAACGGGCTCCAATAGGGCGCATGTTTTGTTTGGCTTTGGTGGTAAACCTAAATGACCTTTATTCAATCATATTCAAAATCAAGGTATTTTATGATAAAAACGTTTCGAAAATCAACAAGAGTAAGTTCTAGCATACTAGAGTTCATTAAAAAGCTATGGCACATAGTCATCGAATATGCAAAGAATTATGAGGTTTCATACTTCCTACAAATCTATCAAATTTTGTCTTTTTATCGCTCAAGAAGAAAGCAAATTGGCACTAAAGCTCACATAGGTTATAATCGAAATAAATTAGCTAAAACATGCATGCTTCATAATCAACAAATCCTACATGCTCCTACCAATGCACATAATCCATGAAACTCACAATTTATATTGTATGCACAACTATCATCTATGTATGCAAAGAGGAGAAAAACATCATTGACATATTAGGGGCATCCTAAGACTCGAAACAAACAATTTAAACACTCTATTTTGGTGGAACAATTTTCTGAATTTTCTTTTCTAAACTAAGCACACAAAAAGCAAAAACAAAAACGGAACATGCTATCCCACCCCACACTTAGAAAATTACATTGTCCTCAATGTAAACACATAACTATACCAACGAATTTCCTAAGCATGCAATAGTCTAACATATACCAACATATCATCACAAATCAAAGAAAAAGATAAGGTTAAGAAATTTCAAACTCTCGGTGATGACTCCTTCGTTTTTCTTTGATCGAATTGGGTTGCCTCCCAAGTAGCGCTTTATGTTTATAGTCCATAGCCTAGAATTTTCACCGTGTGTTGCATGTGTTCATCTCGCTCCAAAGTAGTTCAAATCGGCACGAAGAAGTTCAAAAAGCAGCTCATTGCATGTCGTATACGTGTCGACTCTGTTTAGCGTGTCCGATTCGTGCAGCGTGTCCGGCTCTACTTCCGGCGTATCCGGCAGTTCAGTACGGCTGGTCAGTGCTTCTTGTGTCATATCATCAATCCTGCCGGCAATGGCAGGTCCGGCAGGTGGCTTGGCTGCAGCAGGAGCTTGTGAAGGCTGCAGCTCGGCAGCAATGGGAGTGATGGGCAGACTCTCGGCATTTGTGTCCGGCATTGTGGTGCTAGGGCTGCCGGCAATTGCAGGTCCGGCAGCAATACTTGTGAGTTGTGTCACCTCCGAGATAGGTGTGGTTGGTGGGGCATCATCCAAGTTTTGGAAAGCAATGGTGTGTTCTTGGAATGAGTCGTAGTACGGCTTCAAGCAATGCCCATTAACTTTGAACTCTTTATTGGTGCTCGGGTTAAGGATCTCGATGGCTCCATGTGAAAATACTTTAGTGACTATGAAAGGTCCAACCCATCGAGAACGAAGCTTATCCGGAAAAAGTCGAAGTCGAGTATTGAATAATAGAACTTTTTGACCCACCTCGAATTTCTTGCCTCGTATCATCTTGTCATGGTACGCCCGAGTCTTCTCCTTATAGATCCATGCGGCATCAAAGGCTTCATTACGGATTTCTTCAAGTTCGTTGAGTTGAAGCTTTCTATGAAGACCGGCATCATCAATGTTCATGTTGAAGGTCTTGATTGCCCACCATGCTTTGTGCTCTAGCTCAACCGGTAAGTGACATGCTTTGCCATAAACTAACCGAAAAGGAGACATACCTATCGGTGTCTTGTATGCAGTCCTATAAGCCCACAAAGCATCATCGAGACGATCACTCCAATCCTTCCTTGAAGGTCCAACCGATTTTTCCAAAATGTGCTTGATCTCTCGATTACTCACCTCGGCCATACCACTTGTTTGGGGGTGATAAGATGTAGATACCTTATGAGTGACTCCATACTTCTTCAATAGGGCTTCAATGGTGCGGTTACAAAAATGGGATCCTCCATCGCTAATCAAGACCCTTGGAACTCCAAAACGTGAAAAGCTGTTGGTCTTGAGAAACCCGGCTACCACCTTGGCATCATTGGTGCGTGTAGCCCTTGCTTCGATCCACTTTGACACATAATCAACCGCAAGCAATATGTAGAGAAAACCCTTGCTTGAAGGAAAAGGTCCCATGAAATCAATACCCCATAAATCGAAAATTTCTACCTCAATGATAGGCGTGAGCGGCATTTGGTCTATGGCTCCAATGTTCCCCATTCTTTGACATCGATCACATGCTTTGCAAAACATGAATGCATCTTTGAAAATCGTAGGCCAAAAGAAACCACAAGTGAGTACCTTCAATGCCGTTTTCCTTGGTCCAAAATGCCCACCACAAGCTTCACTATGACAAAAAGCAAGGATGGAGCGATGCTCATTCTCCGGAACACATCTTCGAATAACTTGATCACCACATTGCTTCCATAAGTACGGATCATCCCACAAGAAGTGTCGAGCTTGCTTCCTTATTCTCTTTTGTTGGTGGCTCGGCATCTCTTGGGGGAATCGGCGTGTAGCAAGAAAATTGGCAATGTCGGCATACCAAGGCTCATGTACTTCAAGTCGAAAAAGTTGCTCATCCGGAAAGGTTTCACATAAGGGCAGCCGATCCACATCCTTCACAAGTCTACTCAAATGATCGGCTACAACATTCTCAACTCTTTTCTTGTCTTTAATCTCAATGTCGAACTCTTGAAGCAAAAGAATCCATCGAATGAGCCTCGGCTTAGCATCCTTCTTTGTCATAAGATATCTCAAAGCGGCATGATCACTATAAACAATGACTTTGGAATTCAAAAGATATGATCTAAACTTTTCCAAAGCAAAAGTTACCGCTAAGAGTTCCTTCTCCATTGTTGTGTAGTTGAGCTGAGCATCGTTGAGAGTCCTTGAAGCATAGTAAATGGCGCAAGGCTTCTTATCAATTCTTTGACCAAGTACCGCTCCAAGTGCATAATCACTAGCATCACACATCAACTCAAATGGCTCATCCCAATTAGGGGACACCAAAACCGGCGCCGTACACAACAATTCCTTCAATCGGCAAAAGGCAATCTCACATGCCTCCGACCACTCAAACGTCACCTCCTTTTGTAACAAGTTGCTCAATGGCTTGGCAATTGAAGAGAAGTCTTTGATAAATCTCCGATAAAACCCCGCATGGCCAAGAAAACTTCTCACATCCTTTACACACCAAGGGCTCGGCAATGCTTGTATTAGCTCCACCTTGGCTTTGTCAACTTCTAAGCCTCTTGCCGAAATAATGTGCCCTAGAACAATGCCTTGCGTGACCATGAAGTGACACTTCTCCCAATTGAGCACAAGATTTGTCTCTACACACCTCTCAAGTATCTTCTCCAAGTTCCCCAAACATGCATCGAAGGTGCCTCCATACACACTAAATTCATCCATAAACACTTCGATAATGTCTTCAATAAAATCCGAGAAGATGGCATACATACATCTTTGAAAAGTGCCGGGTGCGTTGCATAGTCCGATTGGCATCCGCCGATAAGCAAACGTGCCAAATGGACAAGTAAAAGTGGTCTTCTCTTGATCATCCGTGTGTATCATGATTTGATTGTAGCCACTATATCCATCAAGAAAGCAATAGAAAGAATGGCCGGCTAACCTCTCTAGCATTTGATCCATAAACGGCAAAGGCATGTGATCCTTCCTCGTTGTAGCGTTGAGCTTCCTATAGTCGATGCACATCCGATGACCGGTTACAAGTCTTTGTGGCACAAGCTCATTCTTCTCATTCTTGACAACCGTTACACCACTCTTCTTCGGCACTACTTGCACGGGAGATATCCACTTGCTATCCGAAATTGGGTAAATCACCCCACAATCAAGCAACTTGATAATCTCATCTTTCACAACTTTCATCATGGGAGGGTGAAGTCGACGTTGAGCTTCTTTTGTCGGCTTAGCTCCTTCTTCTAATAAGATGCGATGAACACAAGTAGTAGGGCTTATTCCCTTGATATCCGCTAAGGTCCAACCTATGGCGGTCTTGTACTTCTTAAGCACACGTATCAAATCAACCTCTTGCTTCTCACTAAGCATTGAAGACACAATAACCGGTAGTGTATCTTCTTCTCCAAGATAAACATACTTTAAATGACTAGGGAGCTCTTTAAGTTCTAACTTTGGGGCCTCTTCCACACTTGGTCGAAATTTTGTTGTGGCACTTGGAATTGACAAGAACGAGTTCTTCGTGTAAATGGGAGTGGCGTCAAGCTCGGCAACCACCTCATTAAGGCTCGGCATAATGGTGTAGGGCTCGGCATCTCCTTGCTCGGCAATGCTTGGCTCGGCCTCATTCATAACTCATTCTCCCTTCTTGTCAAATCCGACCCCTTGCTCAATCGCTAATTGCTATGCGTCGAGCGAGGTCGACATAACTTGCTCGACCTCCTCCAAAACATCAATGGCACAACCCTCCTTCAAATCAACATTGGGGAATTTCATGGCATCAAACACATTGAACTTTATCACCTCACCATCAAACTCCATAGTTAGGTTGCCCTCGGCCACATCTATCTTTGTGCACGCGGTCCTCATAAATGGTCTCCCTAGTAGCAATTGAGTGTTATTGACCGGCGAATCCTCCATTTCAACCACATAGAAATCGGCAGGAAAAATCAATTGGTTGACTTGCACCAACACATCCTCCACATAACCCTCTGGATACTTACTTGAGCGATCCGCAAGTTGAATGATGACATTGTCCTTCTTGAGAGGCCAACGTTTGATACACATTGAGTGGCATGACATTGATCGATGCTCCCAAATCCAACATCACATCCTCAAAACGAGTGTTGCTTATCACACAAGGCACATTGAAGCTTCCCGGATCCTTCATCTTTGGTGGCAACTTCCTTTGAATAACGGCCGATACCGTCTCGCTCATAGTCACCACACGAGTCTCCCTAGTATGCCTTCTAGCCGTGCAAAGCTCCTTCAAAAACTTAGCATACTTCGGTACTTGCTTAATGCACTCCAACAAAGGAATGTTGACTTGCACTTTCCGGAAAATCTCCAACACCTCCTCATCGGATTTATCTTTCTTTGATTTAGCAAAGCGAGAAGGGAATGGGATGCTTGATGTTGGCACCCCTCCCTTGCTTGCTTGGTTCGGCACTAGGTCATTCTTTGACGTTGCGGGATCATACTCAAGCTCATTGCGCAGCCCCTTGTCCTTCACATTATTGTTGCCGGCCTCTCTACCCTGTTTCTCGGCAGCATTCTTCTCGGCAGCAGCCCTGCCGGCTGCATCATGGCTCTCGGTAGTGGCATCCTTGGTTGCAGCATTGCCGGCTGCAGCCCCTTCGGTCCCCTCAACATGGCTGCCGGCAATGGCAGGTCCGGCAGCCATCTCTTCATCCTCGATAACCTCAAAAGTTACTCGCTTCTTCTTTGGATTTGTCGGAGGAAACAACTCTCTTCCACTTCGAGTTTGAATCACCTTGGCTTGCTCGTTCCTCGGATTGGGAATTGTATTGCTTTGCAACTTTCCTTGCTCATTAAATCTTCCCATAAAATCTACAACTTGGCCCATTTGAGTTTTGAGCTCTCCAATGTCCTTTTGATGATTTTGTTGCCCTGCGAGCAATGCTTGAGTAGCACTTGACAAAGATTGGAGCAACGCATCATAGTTGGGATTGCTCGGTGCTGCTTGGCCTTGGTTCGGCAATGCTTGGTTCGGCAATGCTTGGTTGTGGTTCGGCAATGCAGCAAATGGCCCTTGGTTCGGCTGAAATTGCTGCCGAGGCACAAAGGGTGCCCTCGGTGCAAATGGTGCTCCTCCCTCTCTCGATTGCATAGGTGCCCTAAGCACATTGTCATTATTCGCCCATCGAAAGTTAGGATGATCATTGAACCTCGGATTGAAATTTCCAAAACGTTGGCCTCCTTAAAAGCCAATTGCATTGCACTCCTCTACTCCCTCATTAACTCCAAATTGAGGGCATTGTTCGGTCTCATGGCCCTCGGTGCAAATTCCACAAACACTAGCACGCTTCTTCATCAAATTACTCACCAAGTCGGTAAGCTTGTCCACTTTCTCCTCTAACTTTGAGCTCGAAGACGTCTCATGCACCTTCTCATTCCTTTGCACATTGCTTCGTGCCATGCCAAATTGTTGGTTATTCAAGGCACGAACTTCCAACAAACTTCTTGCCGCTCCGGCATTTAACTCCAAAAAGCTACCTCCCGCGGCCGAATCAAGAAACTCTCTCTCCATGACGCGCAATCCCTCATAGAAATATTGCAACAAGAGCCCATCACTAATGCCATGCGATGGACACAAAGAAACTAGGGACTTGAACCTCTTGTAGTAGTCAAAGAAAGTCTCATCTCCGGCTTGCTTCACACTAGTAATTTGCTTCCTCAGATCAGTGATGCGTGAAGCAGGAAAGTACTTGAGTAAAAACTCATCCATCATAGAACTCCACGAAACAATGCGACCACTAGGCACCTCAAACAACCACTCATTCGCTTGATCTTCTAATGAGAACGGAAAAGCCTTCATTTTGAAGTGTTGCAAATCGGTCCCTCTTGGACACATAGACTCCGTGGTGAAGTTAAACCACTGTAGATGCTTGTTAGGGTCCTCACTCGGCATCCCATAAAACGATTTAAGCTTATGGAGGAATCCACTCCTCAATTCAATCTCTCCTGTCTTGTCAGCTTCCAAGGGAGGATAAGTGATATTAGAAGGAGCAACTCCAGCTCCAGCAACATGACCATTCTGTGATCGGATTGAAGCCATTATCTCTTCTTCTTCTTCTGATTCGGCAAAGGCTACAAATTCTGGATTCTCAAGATCACACGACGACGAAACAAAAGAAGGGGAGCTCGGCAAAGAATCAGAAACGGACGGCACTAATGGTGATGAAATTGATGAACTGGTTGGTGACGATGGTGGTAATGGCACAAAACGAGCAATAGCGAGTTCTTGATCTAAACGTTGCAAACGGCCTTGAAGATCTCTTGTCCAAATATTAGATTCGGACATACATTATTTCTGAAATTTGGAACATTTAAACAAGTTAGAACATCGTAAAGAAATAGAAAGCAAGAATATACATCATTACAAGCCACGGCATTGGCAATTACACAACAATTTTCAACAATAGCACACAAAACCACATTCGGCAAAGGCATATAAACACATGGCAAAGCACAAATATATTCGGCAATAAGGGAAGAAAAATTGGTACGTTCATGATCATGTAATCGCTAAGTCTAATTTCTTTTAAATTTTTTCTAACTCTCGAAGTACGTGGAGCAGAGGAGATAACGGTGCAATGGACTGATACAGCCCCCGGTAGTATCATGCTTAACCCGATATACCTCAAGAGTTTGAACCATACAACATGTTTTATCTTTGAAGAAGATAAGTCACATATGTCAAGTTATGTTCTAGCGTCTAAAGTGAGGTGATGCTTCGGCACAAGCTGTCGACTAGGTCGTGCGGATTTTACGTTTCAAAGGTCATTAAAACCACGGAGGGCGAACCCCCTATCGACTCACTCACTGAGAATGAACATCAGTCTGTGGGCCTTGAGATCCAGTTAAACAAACCTGAGAACCATATCTATGATAATAATTTCCCCATACTTTGTAAAACAAACACGAATCCCTAGCAGTCTACAAGTGTTGATTAAAACCGCCCTCAACCTCATAGAAGTAATACTATTACCGAAAAGACGCTTATATGCGTGGGGGGGAAGTATCCCGCGTTTCCCAATCTACATAGAAACAGTCTCCGACATAGCACCATTCACATGAAGGGCTTTGGTTATGATCAACAAAAGTGGCTTCACCTACATGTTACACTTTAGAAACTACAATAAACTCAAACATACACAACACTATCAACTCCCTATAAATTAAACTAAGTGATTACCAACATACATCAATATACATCATGCAACTTCCGAAATTTAAACTCTACATGCCGAAGCATATTTCTACTTTACAAAATCCCAAAATAAAATTGAAATTACAACTTTACAAATTCACAACAAAAATTTCCAGCAACATTATATACACAACAAAATCATAAAACAAGCTTTTATAATCTCCGGCAACGGCGCCAAAAATTGACGTGAGTCGAAACTCGCATGCAATAATAACCCTGCAATCATTAGTAGTATAGACATAAGTAGGGATCGTTCTAAGCCGGGGATTAAGGGTACCTGAGATATGAAATTGTTAGACAAATATATACACATATATAAACACAAACGTCACAATGGGGGGATAAGTATGGCGTCGGCAGCAAGCTGCCCTAAATCTAATTGACACGAAATTTAAACCCTAATCTACTATATACAAGTGATCATCATCTCTCACACAAAACAGTTCACACAAAAGACTCTTTAACACATAGATTCGCATGCAAGAAAGTAAGAGACAAGTATCTAACATGTTCAAGACTCAACTTAGTTTCGACTTTCAACCAGAACGTGAACCGATTTTTACCCAGTTGAGAGACTTTTCTTATGTTTTAAGATCGACCTATTCGCATGGTGATCCTAAAAGTTATGCTACCTTATACAAGACATAGCATTGAAGCACTAAAGTCTATAGTCGAAGACAAGCAAACAAGTAAGGTCGTCAATCTTCTTATTTAACATGCAAGTCCTAAGGTTAACCACTCTAGGTGAGCACAACAAATCAAAGTGATCATACGTCTACTTAGTTCATTATAACTCAAGCAAATTAAACCTAATACCTAGATCATGTTCAAAGACAACACTAAGTACCGATTATAAGCCCTCACCTTAGTTCTAACCAATTTAAATCATAAACATGCTTCTAATACCACTGCTCTAATTATCCATACATACGAAATCCATGAATTAAAATTGCAAAATTCATCACATAAATTCCAACAAAAATCGCAATTCATGTTCATCATACAATACCAAATGAAAACAAAGTATTTTTATAACAACAAATGTGACTAAACCGAAAATAAAAATACAAGTCATAGGGATGGATCACACTTTAGAAACCTTGGAGAGCTTCGTCTTGGTGTGGTGAATAAGGCTCGGCAGTGGCTGAGGCAGGGAATGGAATCGGTGGTGAAAGGTGGTGGAATCGGTGGACTTGTGTTTTAGGGTTTCGGTTTAGAACTTTGGTAGAACTTTTGGTAGAGTTTCGGCTAGTGTTTTGCAAGAGATGAGATGATCTTCTGAATGACAAAAGTGAGGCTTTATATAGAGGAGAGGTGCCGGCAGCCCTTATTGCAATAGGTAATCAGAAAACCAATTGGGAAAAGGATTTGAAACCTTCCTTTCATAGTTCAATTAGGTTTTCTTTTTCTGAATTTGTCTTCAAGGCTTGGGCTTCACATCTTCATGGACTTCTTCAATAATCATTGGACTTCATTGCATAAGTTTTGATCCACAGAAAATGTATCCAATTGCCGGCAGCACATTAAGGCACACAATCTGCCTTATTCGGCAGCTTCTCCTAGTTTGACTAGGAGAACTTATTTCTTCATATTTTTCTTCAATGCCATGGCTAGGTGTCATCCTCCTTCCTTCCTTAAGCTTGGACCATCTTCACATATGCATTTGTACACCATTTAGTCCATTGAAAACAGAATTTGCAAAAAGGAGGCAGTAGCATCCTGGAATCGACAGACTTGATGTTGTTGCAGTGACTCCGACATATCTCCCTCCTCGGAGCTTCGATTGATGCGATTCTAAGTCTCAGATAAACTAGACACACAAGGCTACCTCCATATAAAACAGTTCGATCAAAATCCTTGTGAGTCGACGGGAATGATTTTTCGAAGTTGGGACACAGTCCCAGGAAAATTCTGGAAGCCCCTGGATTGGAATGCTCGGACTGCCATTTTGCAGCCAACTTTTGGGTGACTTCCCGAACTCTGATTGATCTGAAATTTTAACACAACATTTCTCAGCATATGAATATTAAGCACACCAAATTTCATAGAATTCGGACAAGGATAGATCACATTTTTGCTCAACTCAAAATCACGAAAAAGACACATTTTTCACTATTTTCCAGATTTTTCAAACTTAGTCATTTTTCGGATTCTTAACTATTTTTCGCCAAACTCTACCAAATTAACACTAAACTAAATTATGACTCTATCTTAGACAAATAAGGGTTAAACAAAGCATAAACGAGGGCATAAGCATATAATATCGTCGCACATTGTGCTCCTATCACTACTATTAACTGCATAGGTAAGTGTATCACAAACCAAGCATAAACAAATGGACCTTGAAAACATCAAGGTCACACGGGTTGAAGAATTCATTCACCCTTTGATAGTTTGAGCGCCAAGAGCATCACATGCTTGGCTAGCTGTTTGAATTTTGAAAATCAAATCGACTAGAAACAACTGGAAATGCATTGAGAAGATAAATCACAGTTTTCAAGACGATTTAAACAAAGCCATAAAAATACCCAGAAAACTTTGGGATACAAGTCAGTACTCCTATCCTTAGTAAGGAACATAGGATACAAAGTGGTACTGCTATCCTCAGTGAAAACATGATATGAATATGCATGAATATACCTTAGTTTTCTGAGGTTATGTTGGGCCTTGAAGTTGGGCTTCATAGCTTCACTTGTACTTGTGCTGGGACTCATCATACTACATCTTGGGCTGTGTTTTGGTCCATAATGAGAACTGCCAACATCTTTATACTTACACGTGGCTTCCCCTTCCAAAATATGGCAATGAAGAATCGGATAACATTGTTCAAGCAAGTCGGCAGTTGCCTGTAGTGATTCCTTTATCTGTGATAATTGATGTGTGTGCACTCAGGTAGTTGACCCTGCGTCGATGGTTTATTCTTAAAAAGAATGCAAGTGAGGCTGATGCCTCTGAAATGTGTGAGGCTATTTTAACTCTCCTTGTAGAAGTCGGAAAAGGAAAAGCTTTGAATTGATCAAGTTCTATTACCATTTTCCTTTGGTTTAACTCATTTTCTGTTGAATCAATGGCAGTAAAGTCGTGCTTGGCCTCCAAAATGTGTTGGAAAGATGTAAAAACTAGAACGTGAATGATTCTACTATGAGAAGCACTAATTCATCTCATTACCATTACATATTGTTATCCTAACTCCAACTATCTAATAATGGAAGTTGAACCTATGACTTTCACGATCTTGTTTTACAGAAACACACCTCACGATGATATGAATCGAATGACTGAAACTGGTAGAGCATGCAGGCCAGTTCTAAAACCAAGATCGAGAATCCATTAACTCTTTGAAGTATGGGTGACACATGAACAGCATGTGAAGGAGATAGAACAGATATTTATCGAGAGAAATGAGCATATTCATATTTTTTTCCGAGTTAAATTCAAAGAAGAACCAGCAGGCTCCACATATTAATGGATCACAAATGCAGGTTGGGTTCTGCTCTGTGCACAATTACTCCTGAAACGTGCTCTTCAATTCAAAACATCACAATATCCTTACAGCCTTACTTATGCTAATGTGTGACCCATTCATGTTTATGGGCTCCAAATGGCTTTGAACTTTTTTTTTTTTTTTGCAGGTTTACAGGAAAAGATGAAAGATTGATAGGGTGATCATCCGAAATCGATTGAGAGTGTATAAAAAGAAAGAATCAAAAAATTTATACATTTTATTAAGTCTGGACATAATATTCTACATTCTTACTCATACATGTGTATTCTCATAAAATCGTACCTAAATTCATAAAATAGTTAATTTAAGACAACTCAAATTCCTCACCCAAATCATAATGTTGGCTCCGAATTTCTTTGTATTAATCAAGCTTATTTTGACCTCCAAACCAAGCTAGGCACCACAGCTAAGTTTGGCATCAGCCCTATATATAGGTGAGACATGCACTTTCCGATGGATAGGACCCCGCCAATTAAGTGTGCTACGCACAAATATGATGCATGATTTTCAGGCTTTGCAAACCGTGCATGCATCAGACATGAAAAGCTCATTGTGTGGCCATGGAAGTAAAGGTTCGACCTCTGGGGACCCAATCGATTAGTATGAGAATATTTCGTTTGCAAATATGGAATGGAAACAAAACTTTAAACATCTTGCAGGCTCTCATTTCAAGTTTGAAGAGATCAATTGATCTATGCCATATCATTTCACAACTACTACTTGTTTAAGCTTAATCATGTGATGAATAGAATGGTAAGGCACAAAGAACTTGGTTTGCTTGCATCATATGTTGGGACAAATCATGATGAGAGGCCATTGGGAAGTCATGGACCTTAAATTTCTTGATGTTACGCGGAACAAATTATGTGGGAGCCTAGCTATATAGGTTGGAATTATATTACACTAGCTAGTCTTTTTACTCGCATAATGGTACATGCTCACTAAGAAACAATACTACGTAAATAAAACAAAATATATGCACGACTATATCTTCAACCTTATTTCTAAATTGGCCGTGAGAGTTTTAAAAAAATTGTATAAATCGACTTTGAAAACTTCACTTTATCATAGTAGTAGAGACGAGAGATAACAGATGTAATCGGTCTCACGATTATAAATCATCATCATATTAGGATCCATAATTTTAATGAAATTTTTACTTAAAAGATCGTGTAAAGATGATCTCGAAAGTGTTTGGCTTAAGAAATTACCACACAATTTGGAATAATATGCCGAAGAAGATTGGCAAAAGGAAGTTGCAATGGCATTACTCATTTGCGCAATTACTTCCCAAAGGATTGTACTTTCTACATAAGTCTCTGGAAAAGTCTCAATATCTATATTTCTGTTAGAATAAGTAACATGGACCACGAAATCAAACTCATGATGAACAGACTTCTGGTTCGTCTTATATATTTCAAAACAAGTGAAATAAACCAGAAAATTAGCCACGTGAAAAATGGATCAAAATTCTTTCAAGGAAATGGAAATTGATGCATGGGCTTGTTCTGCATGTAGAATCGCATTCGATCGAGCTTCGTTGAAAGCTGATAAGAACCCTTCTATACTTGGTTGATAGGTAGATATGAAGGGTCAATTGTAACTTGAATACAGAATATGAACATAAGACTCAGATCACCCTAGCTAGGTTTTACTGCAAGATTTTACTGGGATTGATATGAGACGAGATGATAATGACAAGTTTGGCCGAAAAAAAAAAGAAAAAAGATTATAAGAGCAGCAATTCCTGATATAATAATGTAGTAGAGAATCGATGAAGAACGTAAATAATTGTTCATGGAGGATATGGGACTCCAATGGTCCAGTATACCTGTAATAAAGGCACTTCTTGTCCGACTATCGATTTCATTTTCTAAGTTCTCCTAGTCCTTCCTGGATCAGAAATATATATATATAAACAAAACTGGGAACTGATCTGCAGAATATGAAAAGAAAAACGGGGGAAGAACTGCTTTGATTCCTGGATTATTATATTATCACTGTGATTGGGAAGTTAAGGGAATCAATACCTCCATTTGCTGAGTTGCTGGAACCAAAAAAAATAATAATAATAACGTAAGCCCATGATCTCAATTATGGAATCTGGTAACCCTAATTGAAGAGACACATTTCTTCTGGTACACAAGATGAAAAGAAGCATCAAATTTCTTCACGATGATCTGACCAGAAGAGGAGAAGGACTCAATGAAACTGTACAGGTATAAATCTTTAATCGGTACCTGGGTACCAACAACAAAGATATAGACTGTTACGATTGGTTTTGGCAATGTATGTGCCTATGTGCGGAACGGGGTTGCTTCGTTTAGGGAAAAAGCAATTATGTTTATTGGTGTATCGCTATAGTTAATGTCAATTTTGGGATGAACATAGAAAGACACCCACTTTTTTTTTATTCTTGCGCGTCAGAAATTTTTATTTGAGAAAGTAGCAAACCCTATACTCCTATAGTAGTGTTACGTTAAACTTTTCCTTATTGGAGTAAAAAAAAAAAGATAGAGATTTTGGGACTGATTTTTTCAATATAAATTACTTGAAAAGCTAATAATACATTGCAATAACTATTAGATGAAAAAGGATAATCTCTGAAGAAAAAAAAAATTTGAAGAGAAATATGGGCTCCACTCTTCTCATAACCTCATACCGAAACCTAGGTTTTCTAGGTTTCGCGCGGCAGGGCAGCGGCAACCCCGTGGCCACAGGGTACCTCCGGTGCATGTTCTCTTATCGGTCGACGAAGGTCTTAGCCTCTAATCGTCGGGTGAGGTTGTATCCTTTCCGGCGGGTTGAGAATCGGAAGAGTACGACCTTTTGTGTGTAGGTGGTCCTACCTGATGGCGCGACTCTTATCTCCAGCTGCGAGACGTGGTTTTGGTCTGAGGCAGGTGTTGATACAAACTCCAGATTGCAAGGAAGTTTCTTTGATTCCTATCGGCTCCAGGTTGTAGGTGGTGAGTCTGATCAAGCGGTGGTTCGAAGGAGGCAGCATAGGTTCCTGAAAAAAGAAGAGTTTCGGGGTCGAGTTGCGGTAGTAGACGTCGGGACTCTAATGCCGGCGTCGGGGACTTCCTCTGCTAGGAAGAGGAGGAGGCTAGTGATTATGGGCCGGGTTTGGACATGGGCTTTCAGACCTGGGCCTGGGCATACCCTCAGAGGAGGCAGTGGGGGTTCGCTAGAGTCAGGGTCGGCCTTTGAGGTTGGAGCCTTGGAGGTTGGCGATGGGACAATCGTGGCGTGAGGTGGTGCATTATCACACCAGTATCTCATCATGAGAATAGGGAGGGCCACTCTATCTCTACTTGAAAGGTACACCGTGTGGTCTTAGGCCTGATGGTTTTGGTGGAGTCCTCTCTACTATTATGATGGTTATTTTCTTTCGTAGTTTGGCGTCCGCTTGTTTGGACGTTTTGCTTTATTCGAACTTTAGTCTCGTTTATTTCGTTTTTTTGTTTTTTTGTCAGAACTGTTTAGTTTGTAGTGGAGTTTCGGTTCCTGCTTGACCAAGCACAACTCGGTCACATGGCTTATACCAATGAATTTATTCATTTCCCTAAAAAAAAAAAACTATTAGATGAAAAGAAACATAACTGTGTTTTTTTTTTTTTTTTTTTGAAGCATTGTAAATTTTCAGATAGAGTTAAATTTGAAGAATATAACTAATTTTGTCATAAAAGTGAGACTCTTAAAATAATAATAAAAATGAAAATCTTAAATAAATGACGATTCTACCGTTAAGAATTTTGACCATAATCGACCACTGAAATCGTCAAGATCAAATCTTGAAATTTGAAATAGTGCTGGTGCATTTAATACCTAAGAAATTTTGGCATACATTTACTCTAGAATTCCTCCTTGCTGTCTTGATCAGCCACGACTCAGTCACTCCATAGACCGTGATCAACTTTCACACGAGATAGTGGAGAGAGTCGGTGATAATATCACGTCGTCGGTGGCAAAAAGCCAAACGAACCGCTAAACCTAAAGACGACAGTGCGATTTGGTGTGCTCTAATTGGGTTATCAGTTTTCAGCCTTACATTTGTCAACTGTGATGAATTAATTACGTAGTATACATACATAACGACAATCGAGTGAAACAATACACTGCATTAAACCATATATATCATATACACGCAATCATTTATAAATTTTTACTTAATAATTGTGTAATTTGGGTTGTTGCTTCAACCTAGTTATTGTGAGGAAGGGGGGATGGGTGAAAATTAAAGGAATGATTTATTAAGCTAGAGAGAATTGGGTGGTACAATACATCGTCCTCCCCCATCCTACTGCAGTAATAATCCGCCTAATTGTCCCGGACGGCTTCATGCTGTACCAGAGACAGCTGTGTTCTTAAGACAACCGTACATTGTACATCACCATCTTCACAGTCCCACTGTACCTCTCTTCTTCCCCTCCCCAATATTTCCCTATTAATACCAATATTAATATCGCAGATCCAGAAATTACAGCAACCAGTTTCCTTTAACCCCATCATCCTTTTAGAAAACAAAAGAAAAAAATTTGTTAATGTCATAGAGATAACGATGGGTTTGGCTTCTCACTTCTCACTGTGAGAAGCCAAAGGCAAAGGCCACGTTTTATCCTTGAAAAAAGCATCAGTCTTTGATCCCTTCTCTCTCTGCTCCCCTACTAAAGCACCCCTTCCTCCTCTTCTGCTTTCAAAGCCTTTTGGGGTTCCTCCATTCTCGAGTCAAATAGTTTTGCTCACTCGCACACGCAAACAACACTGCACTCTCTCCAACCTTTATATTCCTTCCCCTCTCTCGGATTCCCTGCTTCGTCTCAGTCTCTAACACCCTCCATCAATCACACATTCCGTTTTTAGTAACAAAACAAGAGAGACCCAAGTTTAGAGTATCTCAAAGCTTCCATCTTTTTTCAGCTCTCTATATATACAGTAGCAAAATCTTGAGGTTGTCATAGACTTGTTAGAGCAATGACCAAAGACCCAACCCGCTCAGAGACCACTACCACCGCCACTGAGTCGACCAGCTTCAACTCCTCGTCATTCTCATCCTCCTCCTCCGCCTCTCCAAACTCGGGTCAAAATAATAACAGCCCGACACCCGTTAGCTCCGACCCGAATGAGAGTCGGGTCGGCTGCAAACGGGCGAGGGAGACTAGCAGCAAGCACCCGGTTTACAGAGGGGTCCGAATGCGGGCGTGGGGCAAATGGGTATCCGAAATCCGCGAGCCCAGGAAGAAGAATCGGATCTGGCTCGGCACCTTCTCCACGCCCGAAATGGCGGCGCGTGCACACGACGTCGCCGCTTTAACCATCAAAGGCGACTCCGCCATCCTCAACTTCCCATCCTTATCCGGGTCCTTGCCCCGACCCGACTCCAACTCGCCCCGCGACATCCAGGCCGCCGCCGCCAAAGCCGCCTCCATGGAGTCCCTCAACCCGTCGGCGCCACCTCCGCCGCCGTCGCAACCGTCTTCATCGGCATTGTCGCAGTCGTCGTCATCGTCGTCGCTGGCCGTGACGGAGGCCGGGACGCCGGAGGAGCTGGGGGAGATAGTGGAGCTGCCGAGGCTTGGGACGAGTTATGAATCGGCCGAGTCGGGGAGCGAGTTCGTGTTCGAGGACTCGGTGGCGGAGGCGTGGCTTTACCCGCCGCAGCAACCATGGTGGCAGAATGGTGAATTTGGAGAAGAGTACGGGTATAGTAGGAATTACGAAATGTTAATGGCACTACCGGAGCCAGCCCAGTGTGTTGAGGACTTGTTGTGGCAACATTAATGTCACCTGCCACCTGCCACCTGCTTATGCTTGGTGGAATGTGCCATGTGTGCTTTTTTAGTTAGTCCAACACAACTATTGCTAATATGAGCACTCCCCCCTTTTGTTTATCAAACATTTTTGTTTCTTTCATAGTTTCATATACATTTTCCTCCTCAACTTTGTTAATTACTAGTGTTTAAGTGTGTGATTTGATTTTCCAAGTTAATATCTAGTGTCTTGATCACAAATGGTCTACACAAAATCTCACTCATGCAACAACTAAAATTCCACTTTTGTTAATTTAAGGAATACAATAACTTAACATTTTAATTTGTCTTTACTAATAGTTATGTTGGCGATCCATAATTTTTCTGTTACATTCAATCTGGTAAAAAAAAAAACTCAAAACATGTCATATTTCAAATTATTAACATATGGGATGATCGAGCGAATTCTGAAAATCCGATGTGTTGTTTTTTTTGGATTTGGGATTTATTTGGTGAGATTGAGCTGCTTAAATGGGTGTTTATTATAACTTAGAAATCAATCATATGTTTTGCTATGCTTGATATTTTCCAATCAAAGTACATATTTGACAGAAATATGATACCATCATGCATGTTGTAGTTTAATAAGGCAAGTAGGGAGTCGAGTACCTACAATTCTGCAAGCATATTTCGTTGTTAAGTGAGAGTAAACGGAAATCTCCATCTCTGAATATATAACAACACCCCTAATTAGATTCATTAGTTCTATTATTGGCCACTTGTGTTTAGCCATGTGTATATGTTTAATATCAATTAGCATTTGATACATGCACATTACAAACAGGAGTCAAATCGACCAAATCGACCAAATCGTATATATGTCACACAAAAAATATGTATTATTTCACTCATATACTTACAATATAATCGATAAATATTTATTTGATTTCTCGTTGAATAATGAAGTCGTTTCTAACTTTGTATTGGATATATATATTTCCTACTTGACCTAGCATTATTTAGTCAGTAGCATGTCTCACTAATTTGCATACCTATCTCTAGTTAAAGGGACTTTACTACAATGACAATTGTGTTAGAGCTACTATGCAGGAGTCCTGGAGTTTCTGATAATTATAATTATTAGACTTACACATTTGCTCATATCTTTGTATATGGCTATTTGCAAAATTAATATTCGAAGGCCTGCAGTTTCTTCTTGCTAAAAAAAGCGTCTGAGAGATCGCAGAGAATCACTAACATTTATTAAGAAATACATTGCAATTAAGAAATACGGATAAGCTGGATAGTAAAATACGGCTACATATGTAAGACCTGGACCTAATAGGAGCTTCGTATTTAAAGGGTTGTTAGGATTTTTACATGTCCTTTATATCTACTTCTTTAATTGAAGCTGAAATTAGTTGTTGGTATTAATATCACCCTAGTACTCTACCAAGTTCTGGTCAATGGTTTTGAACTTGTGATCATACACTACTGGAAATCAGGTCTGAAGCGACCAATATTGAAACGGAAAAATCAAAATTCGTCGCCTCAACACATTGAAGCGACCAATATTGGATTTGTCGCTTCAGAAAATGAGAGCGACGACTTTTGATCAATAGTCGTCGCTCACATCTTATTGAAGCGACGAATATTGGTTTGTTGTCGCCTCCTAATAATGTTTTGTAAACTGTAGCGACGAAAATTCAAAGTTCGTCGCCGACGTAAAATTCAAGCGACGGAATTTATAACTTTCGTCAATATTCATCGTTGACTTGTTATACGAAGCGACAAGTTTTGAGCAATAGTCGTCGCTTCATGTTTTAAAATCTGGATATTTTCATAAAACTTATCACACGAAAACGCTATTACGTACCTTTAGATGACCTTGTTTGCTGCAAATATGGCGATCAGTGGTAGAACCAGGGTTAAAATTGCAGTTTGGAGAGTTGTAGATTTGGCATTTGGTGTCCGATTAACGATTGTAATACATTTTCGGAAAGGAAACGACGCCAGGAGTCAAACTCGTCGCTTCGCCATGATGTGTGGGCTTTTTCGGGCTTTCGAGTTCTTTTAGGCCTTCAAAACGGCAGTTTTATATGTTTTAAATAAGGTTGACCGCATCGATCGGGGCTCTAACTTTGTCGGATTTAAGTGATTTTTTTACCATAACCGTATTTCATCATAACGATCAAATGTTATTTCACAGTGTTTTTCAAAATTTTACTTCTTTTATATAGTTGCTTCGAAAAGTTGTACACTTGAGTATTATTGAAGCGACGGATTTTGTATTACTTCGTCGCTTAAGTATAATCAATGAAAAATTTTAAATCTTTTAAATATTGTTGAAGCGACGGATTTTGTATTACTTCGTCACTTCAGTGTTTAAAAAGTAGAATCCGCGCCACATGCTGAGAACCAATTAAAACACATTGCGCGGATCAACCCTATGAACCGTAAGATTTTCCAGATCTAACGGCCATAATTCACTCCCCTTTTATATAAATCTCTTCCCCCTCTCCTCCTTCCTCTTCACTCCCTCTCCTCCTCTGCCGTTGCCTCCTCCACCGCCTCCCTCCCTCTCCTCCTCACTGTCGCCATCCAAGTCCTCAACGCCGGCCGACCTCGCCTTCTCCATCCAAGTCTTCAACGCCGGCCGACCTCGCCTTCTCCATCTAAGTATTCGACGCCGACCTCGCCTTCTCCACCGGAGCTCCTCCCACCTCGCCGGCCACTGCTGCAGACCTCACTCCTCAACCCCGCAGCGACGGCAGAGCGCCTCCCCGCCGACCCTCCTCAACGCGGCCGTCACCGTCTCCACCTCTACGGCGACGTCGTTCTCCGAGGTCCACCTCTACGGCGACGTCGTTCTCCTCCTCCACCGCCTCCCTCCCTCCCTCTGCTCCTCGCCGTCGGCAACTCCTCCTCAACTGGACAAAAATTGGACAAAATTATTTTTGAAACGAAATCGGCGGGAATGAGGGGTTCAAACTGGACAAAAAATTGTAACAGACATGAAGCGACGAACATTGATATTCGTCGCATGAAATTTTATCCCATACACTCTAGCGACGACTTTTGAACCAAACTTCGTCCCCTCAAATTGGAAGCGACCACCCAAAATTCGTCGCCTCGAATGTGAGGAGACTACCCAAACTTCGTCGCCTCGAATGTGAGGAGACGACCTAAACTTCGTCGCTCATTATTTGGCGACAAACTTTGAAGTCGTCGCTTGAAATATCTAAGCGACGACTTTTGTAGCAAAAGTGGTCGCCTCGAAATCGAAACGACGAAAATCAAGCGACGACCTCTTGTCTCTTCGGTGTCAAAGCGACGACAAAAAGTGCTGAAGCGACGACAAAAAGTCGTCGCTTCGAACCTGTTCTGGAGTGGTGATAGAGTATTGTACAACAAATGAGTTGTATTTCCCTAGCTACTTCATATGTGAAATGACTCTCAAGAAATTTATTAGGATAGTACTAGTTCAAAAACAAAGAAGTCGATCGCTTACATAGGCAATCGCGTCTATTGTGTAAAACATTTTCACATTTCTTATGTTTGATATGTAATAACTTAGGATGTAATATATTAGACAATTTTGTGTCTGATGTATATTACGTAATATATTTGACCGGGACACAAGAACTAATAGAAATCACATGCACTCAATAAGAAGAAGGAAAAGAGAAAGATCGATTAGGCATTGGATATCAGATTGTTGTTTTGATAAGAAAAGTTGCACATGCAAGCAATTGAAAAAGAAAACTGAGAAATCATCTGATGATTTTTCTTGCCAAGCTATATATGTCACAGAGGTCACGCAACCTCTTTTGATTCCATTTTATATGGTATGCAAAGCACAAACTTTTCTATCAAGTTATCAACCACCCCCAAATCAGCAAATTAGCTAGCAAATGACAAAAGAGCTAGGTCTTCTCAAACTAAACGTACATGCATTGTTTTAAACAATAATTACAAGATCGGAATATGTCAATCACCGAATATATATTGAAACGCATAGAATTTCCTAGCACATGTAAATTTACACAAAAGCATATTTCCTAGTTATATAGCTGAAAATCATGTTACTAACATTTTATTATGACATGACGAACGAAATATAATTTGCAAAAAACGTGTATTCGTGAAATCGAACTTTATAAAAAATTAAGAGAAACGTATGAATAATATAACAAGATTAACTTTACGAAAAACATAGACGGAGCGGATGGAAGTTGAACTTTCATATTTGTAACGTTGTGTATAACTTTTTCTTCGGAAGAAGAAGAAGAAGAAAAGATCGGGTCCAAACATTTTGTGTATATATATATATATATATACAAGTGCCGAAGAAGATGCTGGATTGCTGGGTTTGGTGAAGTTGAATACAAAGAGAAGCTTTTCGTTTCAATAATATAGATTTAGACAGAGGAACCCTAAACCCAGTTGGAGGCATCCATCTGTTCGATTAAAATTTCAAGTCAGACATGTATGACGACCCCGCCATTGCTAATAATCTGCACAGCTGGTCGATGTGAAAGCTAAGCAATATATATTAAGGACCCACTTCTTTGATTACCAGGTTTTGTCCTCAAACTGGGATTTGTTTCAAATTGGGGCCGATCGTTATTTGTACTCTAGGGTTTTGCAAAGGGATATTCATAATACGGAATTATTAGTGTACGTTGTTTTATATTTTTCGTGGCTGGAAAATGTTGTTGTCTTATTAAGTCCTCAACATCAATCAATCGGGTGCCTTGTTAAACTGGACATGACATTTATATATATACTCATTTCACCGAGAGATTTCTTATTTTGTCTATTTTAAATGATCGATCATTTAACATACTTTTCGATCACATATTAATATCTCTACCGTTCAATTTTCATATTTATATGAGTAGATCATATCTGGAATTTTTCTTTCAATTTGATAATCATTAGAGTATTCAAAATTAAAATTTACAAATAAAAACATGAACGGTTCCACTTTGACAGATTTCATACGTCTATTGATTTCATCTAGTTAGATGCCTTAACGATCACCATTTTGGTTAAAAATTTACAAGAATGATCTACACATACAAACCTAATAATTGAACGGTGAAGATGTTAAAATATGATAAAAAAAAAGTTGGTTTAATAACCGATCTCTTAAAAATTAACATTTCATTTAGCTGTGTAGTATACATGATAATTAGTGTTCTTGCTCCATCCAAAATATGATATTGGGTAGTCATCTTTGTTAGCTTGATTGAGTGATCGAGTGAAAGCAAATGAAGCACAAATCTATAGGGTCTATGAAGTCTACGAAATCTACTCTAATACATATGAATAATGAGACGTATATGTAAGTTGAATATATATAATTTTTTTTTAATCAGAAGTGAAGAATATATTATAAAAATTCAGCAAACAGTACAAGAAATAACACACCTGAAAAGGCCGACAATAAGAGTTACCCCGGCCCTATGACTATCAAATACCTATAAAAAATCATGAGAAGTTGTTCATGAAGGCTTTTGCAAAAAAAGTGGAGGTTCATAGTGTCATTGATGCAGAGGTTTTAACAGTGATTGATGCTTTTCGAATTGCCTAGGCAAAAAGAGGGACCCGTCTCTGGCTAAAACTGATTCTTCTTTAGTGATTCATTATTTCAGGAATCATAAACTTGTTCGATGACGATTGAGAGTTGCTTGGAGTAATTGTCTCTATATTGTCTGTCAGATGCATTGTAGAGTTTCTCTATTTTTAGGGAAGGGAATGTGGTGACGGATGCGTTGGCTAAATTTTGGTGTCCGTAATGTTGGGTATAAATGGTGCCAGTAATTGCCTCTATACTGCTTGTCAGTCGCTTTAAAAAAAAAAAAACCTAGCTACACCTAGGTCTTTAACAACCAAAAGTACATTCACATTCTCAAAACCGTTTGTAGCGCCTTTATTTCAACAAACTCGTTCCACTTAGAAGTGTAGAATAAAGTTGTTCATCCAAATGGAGAGCCTACCCTTTGATTCACAATTAGAATCTCGTTTGGGCGATTAAGACCCCGTCCAACCAAATGAAGACATCCAAAATAAATAAAGGCCCAAACTAAAATAAGACCCAATACCAAGAGATGTCAAAACTAACAAATCTACACCACCACTAGCTCAAAGCCGGCGGCGGCTCGTCAACAGCGCCGGTGCCAGGGAGAAAAATCTCCACCACCGACAAGGTGGCCCCTGAACATAAAATAAACACACTCCCACCAAAACCTTGTCTAGCGACAACAACCAAAAGTTTACCGCCGACTGTGTCACCCTCAAACCTGCCGAGAACACCCCCACCGCATTGAAGTGGTTCCCACCACCAACCAGCCCCAAGACACACTGGATCCAGCACCCAAAACCGCTGCTATCCATGAACATCGGAGAAGATGAATCCGAGCATCTGATTTGTTGCAAAGCCGAAACAGTCAAACTTCGCCGATTTCTATCTTCGTTACCGTCAGTGAGGGGAAAAGAAAAGACGACATAGCCACCCTTCCCAATCCAATATTTACAGCCAAGAGACCCTTGATTTGTCGAACCGCTGCCGCCGTCGAAAAATGTAATCTGCGTTTGTAGGGTTTTTCGAAGGAGAGAGCGAGATAACATGTCTCCAGAGATGCTAGATCCCAATATTGGAGTGCAGCCGTAGCCATCATCACTGAAACCTCTGCCGCCGTCCCCTCTATCCCAAAACCCTTCACTCCCAATAAAGAAAGAGAGGGTGGCTAGGGTTGGGTGAGAGAGAGAACGCGAACTATGCTAATTGGAGTCCTTTGTAAACCTTGTATATAATTTAATTTTAATATATGCATAATCACAAATTTGTACGTAAATATATATAATATCTTCGATAATCATTAGTATACTGATTGTGTGGAGTAACTCATGCACCTATTTACGTATCGATGCACACCTTGGAACGACAACTAAGATGGCAATTAAACGTCTTGTTCTATGAGTTACCTTAAAATCAGAATCTAAGCCAACTCACAACCTCAACACTGTTTTGTTATTCTAATTTTGGAGTTTGAGTAAGAGTCAACCTATATGTTTCGATTAATATTCACTTTGAGCTTAAAATACAACAGGATGAAGACACCACCGGGGCAAAATGCGAAGGGTAATTTTCCCTAGGTGAGCAACAGAGATTAATTAGTCATTTGCATTCAACCATAGGCATCAAAATTATAAATTGATCGGGTGCTGGGTTATGGTAATCTGTCACACGTGCAACTTTAACTCTCAAGTTGACCTGTGATTATCCCTGGAATCGATCGCGTTTCCCAACTTAAGCATATGCTTTGCTTTCATACCCCTCTATTAATTTTTCACTTTTTACCTGAATGTATATACTATACGTACTGTGAATTTAATCTTCCGAGGAATGTTGCAGACTATGTAGTTCTATACGTACTCTATATAAACTAGTTAATAGTAACTTATATGTAAACAATCTACAAAAACAAATGCAATGCTAACTTCCATGTCAAGCAAGTCAATATAATATACTGTTTAGTTTAATCTAGGCTTTTATAGTCTTGGTCATCCCAAGTCAAATCATTCTAGATTACTAGTTTATTATTTGAGCATCGTACGTAGATCTGATTCAATATGTTAAATATATTGATTAGCGTGTGAATCACATTGGAACCAGGATTGTCAGCAAATAATTAAGGGTGATAATTATTTTATCAAACTATATAATACCGTGGCACATGCTTCTATATATGAAACCCTAAACCTCAGTATCCGCTCTCAAATCATCAATTGACCAGGATCAGTTTGGTTCCTTAATTTAGTATGCATGGAGATGATTAAAAACGATAGTCGGGCATGGAAAGGACCTGATGCAGCAGAATATGCATGTGTTTGAGTTTTAATATTAGTGTTCCAGAAAGAACATTTTCAGCAATTTGTAGGGTTTTACGGTTCACCCATGTTAGTGATTGAGTCATCATACATGTTGTGAATACGTATGAACGTATAGATATACGAAGTAAGCTAGGGTTCTGGTCTTTTTGTGGTTGAAGTTATCGTGAAGCCAATTTCACTGTCGATGGATGCGGAAATTAATAATGTGGCTTACCCTATATGTTTTTCATCTAATAAATTAAACCTAGCTAGCTAGCTTAGTGTGTGGAACTCGCTCTCTCTAAATAACGTATTATATGAACTTGTTAGCTCAAATAGTTGATGTATCCGCGACAAGTGACAAGCACATACTGAAAACACATGGGAGGAGGAAATTCAGATCTATACTTGCACATATATGATTATATGAATGTGAAATTATAAATGTTCGATCTCCTGACCCTTTACATTTATTAATTTGTTTGCTGTCTTGATGAGTCGATCAGATTCATAACTGCAATGCACCCTGTGTACGTAGCTAGCAATTGCTAAGCTTTTGAATGTGGTTGGTATGATTTGATGGTACAATATTCCTGGCGAGACCATAATCTTTGTTTCATATGATTCGATAAAAGGCGACTGGTCCCTTATATTTAGATGATATGTTTCAACATCTTGCTATATATGGATCCCATGCCATTCTGTTAACAAGGAGAAGTCTTGTACTACAGTGACTGATCGATTGACCTGAATTTAACATGTTATCGGGGCCTCTCGATCATAACCAGGTAAGAGACGAGAGTCACGAGACAACAATGCTCCAAAGATTTACGAAACTCTTCCTAACTTCAATTCCCTAGACAGCCATTTTGGAGTTAATTGATCAACATATGATGGCCTAATTGATTGATTTTTGGATCTCTTCCTCGAGCTATTTAGCTAGCTAGGCTCCTCGATATATCCGATCCTAATCCAATAATTTAAGTAAAAATTATATATCTCGTAGTATACCATATCTTTAGAGCTGTAGATCATTTCGATAGAGCGAGGTTGCTTTTGTATTGATTTCATCGTGTCTTAGTTTGTTCCAGCATAGTCCATCGCGCGTAAAGTGTTTAACAATTTGTGTTTCATCACAGCGACATATCATGTTAATTAAGCTTGAGGTTGGCTTTCTTCTTGAAGCTCACCTCAAGCTTAGTATGCTTAATCTCATGCAGACGATGCTTGTGGAGTTTAATTTCAATGGTTTTGGGTTTGAGTATTTAGAATCTTTCTTTGGTTTGTTCAGTTTGAACTTGCATTGTTAATCTGTTCTTCATCTTTCTTTTAATGAGATATACTTGGTTAGAAATAAACACACCCTAAAGGCGTCGTGGTCCATTATATGGACGCAATGGGATGCAAATAGTTGTTTTAGGGCTTATCGAACGGCTGCATACTCCCAACCCGTAGAGCTTAATTCCCATGAGCAGCAGTTCTGACAGGTCATAATCTTTCACAGTCAATCAATTATCGGCAAGCTAGTTCATAAGTAACCCAACAACCAGGAGGCCATGATAGGCTCGTTATTTTAGTACTGGCTAGCTGTAATTGTTATTGAACTGGAGGTTGTTTAAGTGTCATTAACTTCACACATTTATTTTTTACGATAGAACAAGTACCTTAGCAGTTGGATTAGCAATTCTCATTATTATTAAGTGGTACTACTTTAAATAAGGCTTGCATATACGATTCTGAGGCCTATTTTATCCGGCTACGCACTCAGAGCTGCAGAAAGCTTTTATCTCGATCTCCAACTATTAGGGTTGCACGCAAAGCCGCAAACCAGATAATCATGCACATATTCACAATATTAGAGCTAGCTAGCAAGAGGCCCTTAATTAATTATGATAGTTTAACTAACTAAATCCAGCAAATATCATAGCTTGCAGATCAAGTAATAATTTAGTGCAATACTAAGTATCTATATGATCAATAGCTCGATCTAATACACAAGACTATAGTGCTATGGACCATATATCAACATGAGATATGCTACGTGCTATATATGCTAACACAAGCAATTATAATATAGCTCTACTCCAAAAGAGCAGGTGTTAATTTCATCCTCATTATTCTTATAATAGACACTGAAAGTTATTGCTATAATATATAGTTCCCTAATGATGATCAAGACCACTAAGCTTTGTCGATGGGGCTTCTGAGAAGTGATGAAACTCTCCGGCCGGTTAAATTTGTATGGTATGATCACGACAGTGATAACATTACAAAAGGAGCAAAAAGAGAGACATTAATAATACTCGAGTGGCATCTTAGGATTCTCAACTTTTGGTTCTGGTTCACGATCAGATATTAACGATATAATTACCACCTCTAATCTCTATGTTGTCATATTTTCATTGATCCTTGTTATCAATTATCCAATCAAAACGAGCAAGCTAATGAAAGCAAGCTTTTGCAGAGAGAGAGATATATATATATATATATATATATATAGAGAGAGAGAGAGAGAGAGAGAGAGAGAGAGAGAGAGAGAGAGGTACACAGATAATGTTTAAAAGAGAGCATTATGAAAACAGTTGACCAGTTGACCCCATGCCTTTGGTTGGACTCTTGTTATCCATCCATACACAAACACACACCTTAGTATCTATGGAGCATTGGAGCGAAACATCTTCGATGTAAAATAATCAAATTAATCGGGTAAAAAGACCTTCAAATTAGTATGAAAGAATCAATTTCTCAAGAATTTAAAAGATCCATTGTCAAAGTACTAAAATGATCACGACGAGAGAATTATTTATTACCTAGATGGATTTCTGATCATTAGAACTTAGAAATGGCGCAGCGTTGACAAGCATGGCCATCGATCAGAAACTGTGTTCTCTTAGAAGGTGATCGAAATAATATTGATCCTTGACATTTTGGCATGCATGGGCACTCGATACAGATATAAAGAGAAGTGATAATCATATCGACAAAGAAGTACAACCAAACCCAACTAGCTACTGCTTGCTTATAAAAACTTTTAAAAAGCAATTTCGTACAGTGATAGAGAACATTTTTATCAATCTATCTGTTTCAGCATTACAAGTGATCAGGAATCAAACACGAAATGCATGAGAGAAAGACTCCATCATGCATTGACAATAGTAAGAAGAACATAAATCTCATGCTTAGAAATATTACTAGCATATATATGAGGTTTATGTTTTTCTTGTGCCAATCTATAATATGCAGTCAAATTAAGACGACCATATTTAGATAATTATTCATGAGAACAAGAGTTTGGTGGTGTGTTTGTCTTGAATTCTGAATCGGTTAATTAACATGAAATTAGGTTTATATTAATTAATTTGAAGGAATGCCATTGCTTAACACACCACACTAGAAATCAATTAAAATTCGATGAACAATCAAAACAGTACATGTCCTATAAATATATTGCATGTATGCGTACGATTGACCTCAACAAAAAACATTAACATGTGAGATAGAGCAGACTAATATTATTGCAGTGCAGCACTGGTCTTCTTGGCGTTGAAGCAATCAACCAGTTGAGACCACACCGGCGTCGGCGTTGGCGTCGGAGGCGCGTGTGGACGGTGAGAAATTGATAGGTAGATTACGTTTGACTGTAGTTGTCGACAGTCGACAGCGGGTAACAGACCAATCAACAACGACTGTCGGCAGTCGGCAGTCGGCACTGCTCTACTGGTCCCTGAACCAGCACGTACGTACACCTCTCTCCGCCGAGAAGAGCTGGAGATCAGTCAACGCCGACGGACTCCATGGCATTCCATTCTGTCTGACGGAGACAGCAAGAAAGATAGTAAAAACATGGTCCCTCAAGGCGATGGAAAAGGCTGATGGGGTCGTCTTTCCCATCCCGACGTTATTTTTTCTTTCAATTATTCGTTTTTGCAACTTTCAAGATTTGCAGCTTAGCTGAGATAGCTGTCAGGTAAAAGGGAAAAAAACATAACAAAGTGAATGCAGGGCTCGCTAGGTAGGGATAGGGTAATGGCTTTGGCTTCTTCACCAAGGTAATGAATAGATGATAAAGCTCAGAAGCAAACAATTACAGTAGTACGTACTGTAGTCCAGTCGTACTCATCCTTCTCTTTTTCCTTTTCTGGGGCTCCTGCTTCCTTCAGGACCTCCACACTCCTTTATCATTCATATGTATTGGGTCCCTAGGGCATCATTTCTGGGCTTTGGTGCTTATTTAGGTTGATTAGTTCACGGATATGGACCTCTTTTCTTTTGATAATTCTACTTATGCGGCTTAAACCTAGTTTTTACTTGCAATTCTGTTAGATATATAGTACTGCGTACGTACGTATTTATAGAATCAAACACGATTACACTTACCCATGCAACAACTGAATGTAATGCTTTACAATCCGGTGATAAGATCATACTTTGTTTCATGAAAGTTTTGAGAAAACCACAAGAATTGCCTAAGCTCGCACAACAATTCGAACAATACAGAACGCAATTACAATCTCTACATTTCAGTTAAAATCTGCAAGCTAGGGTCACGATCGATCTGCCAGCCACATTATGTGTGAATGAGATCGGGAATGCTCTACCTAGATTTGCATTTAGTAGCAGACTTGGGTGACCTCATGAGTCATGACATTCCACCACACACTTATATATATATTTTTATATTTCTACGTTTGGATTATTGGAAAATGACACACAATATTGATAGAATTTCCAAGAGCTTAATAATTTGTAGGACATGACCTCTCTCAGAGTCTCAGTCCACCTTTTGGCCTCTCCACGTTTATGTATATTTTCTTCCACTTTGAATCTTTTGCTCGACTTTTGGAGTACTATTTGGATTGGACTAGCCCCGGAATAAGTAGGCAATGATGACAGGGATCGATATATGCATTGCTAGCTTTTCGATAATTAAATTACATGCATCGTATAGCCAATAGAACGAATCATATTGCTGCTTTTATATAAATCTAATTTGTTTGGAGTGGAGGATTTACATATAAATGTGGAAAGCCTTTCTCTGTATATCGTTCTCGTTTTATATAAAGGTAATCCCAAGATTCCAAAGAGATCGACAAGAAAATCTAATCCCATTTGGTAATGGACGAGTGATGATGATACCATAACAAAATGGTCCTTTGAGCTATTGATGGTAGCTAGAGGCCCTCACAAACCATTTTCGCATATATAGCAAAGGTTTATATTGATGAAAGTTACAAGTCGAACCAAAAGAAGAAGTATAAGTGTGTGGAGCTTATAAGGATTATCGATCAAATTAATGCCCAATAGATTTTACCTCCACACATAATGATGCTCATTCGACACATGATAAAGTTTTGCATGCATATAATGAACCTACTATCTTTTTGATAATTTGAAAACTTATTTCGAAAACTATATGTTCTATTTCTTATGAGTTTTGCCAATACAGTCATGAACGTGAGTATCAAATTATTGTTCATCAGGGACCAAAAGAAGTACCATTGGCTTAGATAAACGAAGATATTTCGTAGAGGACATATTCGACTAACCAATGATATTCTGCCCACCGATTCTAGATCAATAGATAGAGGTGAAGATCGAAACCAGTTTTTGTGATGCGATCAAACTTTGACTCCGGTCGCCGATAGGCTCATCACTTAGCAGTGAAAATTTGGCCGGTGCCGTGCCCTTACCGGACGGTGAGGAGCACTTGAGATTCTGGTTGGACACTTGCACGTGAGATATCGTATTTCTATTCAACCCCACGTGTGATCGTAATCCTCCGGCCACCGAACTGTATTTGGTACCTATTTATATATACAAAAGTCACCTTTCCAATTTATCATTAATTGGACACTTTGGTGTTTGATTGCGATTGCAGTCTATTAATCACGGCTCATATATATCAATATCCTTGTGAAGTGTCACGAAAGCTATATATTGTTTATCACGTTTTGAAACTATGAATCTCGTACGGACATTATTCGTTAAAAAATATCCGTGGATTATGACATTTTGATGTTTGATTTCTCTTATTTAAAATAGTATTATCCGCGCGTTAACGTGTGTATTTTTTGTAGTTTAATTGGCATAACCACATTTCATGTGAAGATATAAAAATTAAAAGAAATTTTGTCTTTGAAAGGAGAAGTACGTACTTCTTGTGATCGATAAGGTGGTTGTGATTGTAAACCTCTACAGTCTACAATTACATACCCACACTAAAACAGAAAAACAATCTGAGCTCCTAATGGTCGATAATAGCATATTATAATGGGCTGGCTATGGGCCAACAAGACCCTGGGAAGATAATGTTTTCTCAATATTTGGGCCCTGCTACAACTTTTGACTGTTGGAGTCTAGAAATATAGCAATTCTCAAGAAAACTCAGAATGCTATTCCACATTTCCACTATTGTCACCTTCATCATAAATTTATACTTTTCAAATAAATTCTTTGAATTCACGTACTGTTTCATATAAAATTTCATGTTCAATGGTGATTAATAGTGTACAAATGAGATCCAATATTTTTGAATCTGTTGCGTCTGAATGGGACTGATAGTATATATGATACTGTGATGGCTGTGAATCAAATAGAGATCCCATTTTTCTAAGCTGAAGTTTACTAGACACCACTTTGGTTGCTTGTCATAAACTACTTGCTAGTGATAAACAACAAAAACAAAAACTTCCAAGGTAAACTTTGTATGAATTGTTAAACTAGGATCACTATATAAGCAGAAATTATAATAGAGATCATAACTCGAGTATCGAACCATTTTAATCAACGCATGCCTATCTTCACTGTCAAAACAAGGTACCACTAACCAATTAAACACCCAAAATCATCACTGATGGCAAACTTAAGAAAGCATCAGAAAGGTAAAGACAGCCAGTGTGTTTTAGAATTTACGCTGCTCTATCTTCCAGACCCTATTTGCTTCATCAAGTCTGAACTGTCTGATGCATGGGAGCAGCCTCAGGAGAGAAAGGTAACCCTGACCCCTCCCGAGTGTTTGTCCTCATCAGCAGGACAGCATTCTTGACATATTGGCATCTTCCTAATCAGTCTCATAAACTAATAAAATTATCTTCATAATGCTGAACAAATTAAAAAATCACAGTTTGTAGCATTACTCCCTTCAGTTAAGGCTTTTGTGTTATAGAGACTAGTTGTTAGCAACACCAACAAGAAGAAAAGAAGGATTCTTGAAGACGACGACGACACTGTTCTAGGTTTCGGTGAGTTGAAGGAGATGCGAAGTGTGGGAGCAGTGAAGATAGAAGAGAGGAGAGAAGAGAGAAAAAGAAAGAATATCAGAGGAGTTTACACTTTACAGTGAAGAAGCTAGGTATAGTGATGAGTGATGACTTGTGTAAAGGATATATATATAAGAGCGTTACTTAGAAGTTTAAACAAATATTAAGGACAAGGAGGTTGCAATAGTCTTAAAATGTCTTGAATGATCTTGCATAGCCTCGGAGGTTTCCTAGTTACACGTTTTTAGAAGTTGCGTAACAAAGCTTCTGCATTTTCACCTTTACCAATATG